>JAWWTY010000064.1:5260777-5313437 GCA_035222235.1 Margarornis squamiger | reverse complement strand
GGCGTGGCATGGGATGGGGATGGATGGGGTAGGAGAGGATGGGATGGGATGGGATGGGATGGGATGGGATGGGATGGGATGGGATGGGATGGGATGGGATGGGATGGACAGGTGGGAGGGGATGGGATGGGAGGGGATAAATGGGATGGGATGGGGAGCACAGTGTGTCCAGACCGCCCTGCGAGGTGATGGGATGGGATAGAGGGGCACTGGGCTATATGGAGGCGGTCCTGCATAGGGATGAGATGGGACTGGAATGGGATGGAAGGGGATTGGGGTATATGGAGGCAGTCCTGCACGGGGATGGGGTGGGAATGGGATGGATTTGGAATGGACAGAATGGGATGGAATGACACAGGATGGGATGGAACAGGAGTGGGGTGTGACAAGAGCACCCTGTGCAGGGATGAGGTGGGATGGAATGGGATGGACAGCACGATCTGGAGCAGCAGGAGTGGCTGAGGGACCCGGGGGGGCTGATCCTGGAGAAAAGGAGGCTCAGGGGGGACCTTCTGGCTCCCCGAACCCCCTGACAGGAGGGGAGGGCCGGGAGGGATTGGACTCTGCTCCCAGGGAACAAGGATGAGAGGGAATGGTCTCAGGCTGTGCTGGGGAGGTTTGTTCTGGACAGCAGGAGGAATGCAAGGAAACATCTCCCAGGGGCGTCAGAGGATGGTGCCAGACCCTCTTCTGTGGTGCCAGGGAGAGGAGGAGCAGCAATTGCAACAAGCACAAGTTCCACCCCAACGTGAGGCAGAATTCCTTCCCAGGGAGGGAATGGAGTCTCCCTCCCTGCAGACATCCCAAACCCACCTGGAATTCCTGTGTCACCTGCTCCAGGTGACCCTGTCTGGGCAGGGGCTTGGACTGGGTGACCCCCAGAGGTCCCTTCCATCCCCACTCACTCTGTGATTCTGTGATTTCCCCAACACTGACTCCAGAGCAAGTTACAGGTATAAGAACAGGAAATTGTCAAACTTTCCTCAAAGTTAAACAAAATGTAAACAGTGAAAAAGACAAGTCTGGGGTCTGATACAAAGAGCACATCCCAGAATAAACCCACTGGAGTCAGGTTAGTGCCAAACATAAGAGGCTTGAGCTACCTCCCAGACAGTGAAGTAGGGAGAAAAATCAATAGTATTGTTGCTGCCTATTAAAACTAGCAAAAATCTAAAACCCAGTAGTAACTAGTTGGATTTCCATACAAGCCCAGCGCTGTGTTAACAGGAGACAACACTTGAGCACCCCCTAGGAAATGAGTAAAACACAGTATAATGCGTGCAGAAATATACAGAGAGCACTTGCACTAGTATAAAAATATCCACAGTCCTCAGACAAATGTAAATTGGTACAAAATAATTCCAAGAACATGTTTACAAAAGGACATGTTAATATAAAACAGTAAAACCAGGGTGCCCCTCTCCCAGCCTCATGCACAGCACACACGGATCACCCACGGAAGGGCCACAGGTACTGGGAACGAGCAGAGCCCCTGACTTGCCATTTGACCTCCCAAAATCCACAGTGGCTGCAGAGACAGGCAATGTAGAGAAGCAAAACCACGAAACCAAAGACAGAAAAACCCACCCTTAGGGATTTTAGGGCTTGTTCTTTCCCAAGGAAGGTCCTTCGTGATCCTCGGGGATTCAGCATCGCAGGGAGCTGGGGTGGGTAAGTGCTGGGTGGCCCTGGCAGGAGTGGGCAGCAGCACAGGGATGTCTGTGCACAGGAGGGGCAGAGGGCAGGGCAGGAGTGCAGGGAAATCCTTCAGCAAAGGAACAAGCACCAAGATCCCACAGCCCCCGTGGCATCAGAGCCAACCCCGAGGGCCTCGGGAGCCAGAACAGCTTTGGAGAGCCAGTGGGGAAAGCAGGGCTCGGAAAGGGAAGCCTGAGTTTGGGAGAAAGGGAGCTTTGCCGGGGTGATCTTTGCTTCAGGCCATGCATAAAACCTCCAGAAGACTCTTCCCTCCCCAGGACAGAGACTGTCAGTCTGGAATGTCCACAAAGTCCACTCTGCTCCTGGCAGCACGTGCAAGTCCAGGACAAAAGTTGGTCCAGCCTTCACCTCCCACAATCCAGTGGCTTCTTCTGTCTCACGAAGGCAAAACTTCACATTTTTTTTCCCATCAGTGCATGTTTATGTAATATCAGCCCAAGAAACCAGACTTGAAAAGCCCGTGTGAGTCCTCGAGGAGAGGAGGAGCAGGAGAAGGGAGCAGAGCATCATTAAGGCCTTCAGGGTTGAGCTGATGGGACAAAGCCCAGGTGTTTCCTTCCCACAGACCTGTCATTTCAGCCCCAGACCACCAGCTGCACTTGGGCATGGGAAGTCAGGGGCCAGGTGTCCATGCACACGACATGCACTCCCCGTCGTTTGCAGAGAGGCTGGTTTTTTGGCAGCTTGAATTGGCCTCCTTCCAGCTCCCAGCCTCGCTGGTCCCCTTGGAGCTCGGCAGCCAGTGACAGGTTTCCATAGCAACGAGACTTGGAAGCTCCATTAATTCTCCCCATGGTCTTCTTCCACCCAGGCCACGATTTTCCCCTCCCAGCCAGGAATGATGTCATCGTCGTGGAATACCTGCAGAGAAAGGGAGTCCAGTCAGGTGTGGGCTCTGGGCACCCCTGTTGTGCAGTGGGAGCATCAGGTCACATCCCAGCTCAGATTGCCCTACACAGCCCAGAGAACACAGACATGAATGATGCCTGAGGTGCCACTCACCTTTTCAGGTTTTAGGTAGAAAACAGACAGTAACTGTCAAGATTACTAGCGGTGGTTTGTTTTTTTTTTACGGAAAAGGTAAACTAAAGATAGAAAATGCATCTTTTCTGATCCAGACTACAGTAGCCAGCTGTTTCTCCTGCCTGTCCCCAGAGAGGGTGACCCTTTGCACTTGTCTTAATCAATTTGTGAAGCAGTAACTATCCCAACAACCTTTAATGAACCCAATCCGCACCAACACCAGCCTGAGCACAAACAGGGCTGTAATGCAGCACACAAAGGAAACCGTGCCACAAACACAGTTCTCTCTGAAATAAACCTTTAAAAGAAAACAGGGGGATATTTTTTCAATACAGGGTCTCCCATTGCAACAGGTTTTATAAAGCCAGGAAGGGCCAGTTTTGCCCCATGTCCCCTGAGCAGTGCTGTGTCACAGACTGGCTTTGCCAAGAGCCAGCTCTTTTTTGCCCAAGGGGCTCTGCAATGCCCAGGAAGCTGCAATCACATTCATGGAATTGCTCTGGCTGGGGAAGAAAACACCCCATTTTAGCACAAGCGGAGCCTAATCTACAGATGTGAAAACAGACAGTCTGCTGGGGACAGGTTCAAATACTTCATTAGTTTAGAAAAGAGGTGACCACAGTCCCCAGGGTTGTGTGGTAGCACTGAGCCCAAAGCAATTCCACATTTACCTCCTCCTTGACGGTGCCAAACTCTGGATCCAGGGCTTTGAAGTGGTACCTGTGGGTTCCCTCACGATCAATAGCTGCCTTGAAATCCTTCAGAGTCACTTCCCCTAACCTGCCAGGGAAAACAAGCCCATCAGCTCAGGGAGCGCATTAGACAATATTCCCAAGCCAGTGGTATGAAACCCAGTGGCCAGATTAATGCTCAGCAAACCTGTGCTGGCTGGGACCACTCCCAGAAAACGAGAGGGGTGTTTTGAGGGGCACAGCAAGGCTCAGCCTCACCTCTTTGGTATGCTGACCATGAAGGGGGTGAGGGAGCGGTCGGTGAAGTACAACACTTTGGTGCAGGCACTGGTGCTCATCACTGGGGTGCTGTGAGAGTGAGGCAGCTCTGCAAGGCATGAAGGGACTCGTTATCACCCAGGCAAAGCACTCTGTCCCCTCCCCATCTCCCCACTCTGGGTGCTGGTGCACTTTTCTTGGCTCATTCGTGTTTCTGACTCCTGCCCTGTGTCCTGCTCCCTGCAACGTGCTGTGCCAAGGGCTGAAGCAGAGGAAGGGACACGCTGAGTGACTGTATTTTTAAGGCTCCCTGAATGCAGAAAACACTGGAAATGTGGGGTCAGGAAGGACTGTGCTGTTACGCAGACATGTAAACACTGAGGGGGGAACAAGGAAAGAGGGAACTGTACAGATATCTGTGCCCACTAGATGGTGCAAAGCAGCAGGAAAGCTGGAATTACATCCCATTTCCCACTCATCCCAGTGATTGCCATGGTTATTTATACTGCAGTACTGCCAGTGGCCCAGACTCCCACTGTGATGGTGCTTTGTAAACAAGCAGCTGAAATGGTGTGTCCCCTTCCCTCTGCAGGGCAGCCTGGTCTGAGCAGCTACAGGGAGGGATGTGACCTGTGCAGGACAAGCTGGGGTGGCACATTCCCAAGGGGATGCCATGCCCTGGGCTCTGGCCAGGAAACAGGGAATTTGGCAGTGGGAGGGCAGGAGCTGCGAGGCACTTACTGGATTTGGGAGGCCAGGAGTCTCTACACTCGTTTGTTGCCCTGCTGGCCGGTGATTTTCCCCGGATCTAGGGTGCAAAGGCAAGGCAGTGAGGACAGAGTGCCACTCGCTGCTGGAGCCCTCAGTGCTGCTCAGCCCTGGGCTCTGTGAGGGGCACAGGTTGGGAGGTGAGCACCCTAGGGAGCCTTTACCCTTCTCTCTTGCCTCTTCTGCGTCTCCATGCGGTGCAGGCGCTCCATGAGGCTGGAGATGCCCTGCTCCAGGCTGTCAATGGTGTGGTGCTGCGGGTCGTGGCCACTGAAGCTGTTCCTGAGGCTGCGAAGGGCATCGCGAACCAGCTGCAAGTCGTTTGTCTGCCCGAGAGACCACAAGTCAGGCTGCCTCCATCCCTCCCTTCTAAAGCCACAGGTTCTTAGCAAGGGGAAATCTCCCTTAATAAGATAAAGGCTTCCAGGATATCTGGCTGGGAATGTGTCCCTGAGGTGCACTTACCCCTCGGTGGGCTGTGGGAGCAGCTCCTTTTCCTGCTGGCTGGAGAAAGCCATTGCTCTGGGCACTGTGACTGCTGTAAGCCATCACCTGTTCAGGGCAAGATGCAGGTGCCACAGGGAATGGGAGTGTTAGGACCTCCCCAGAAATCCCAACTGATGAACTTCAAAGTGAGAGGGCATGAAAGCTTTCCACATCAGTGACATAGCTCCCATCTTCTCCCAGGTAAATACACTCCCTAAGGAATGTGCAGGCAGTCCCACGGGTCAGACCACCAACCTGGCTCCTCACATACAAGTGGAATAAAGGAGGCAGAGCCTGGAAAGAGTTTGCTGCTCCATCCCAGGGCTCTGCAAGCTTGAGTGAGTACAGTCAGTGCTCAGGTGGCACTGTGCAGGGACAGGGATCAGGGCTGGCCTTTCCAGACAGTTCCAAGTGCTCAACACCAGGGTCAGCAGGAAAAGGAGGTAAGTTAAACCCTGGTCTAACCACTTGCCAGTATCAGAGATGAAGCTGGAAAACAAGAGTCTCTGGCTCCCACTCACCCCTGTGCTGCCCTGACTGTTTCATCCCTTAGGATTCTGACACAGGGGGCTGAGCCAGAGCGCTCAGGGCTGAGAGCTTTGGCAGGCTGGGTGTTCTGTGGTCTCTGAGTGCCTTGCCCAGGCAGTGGCAGTGACACTGCAGAGCCAGACTTCTCTGGGAGGAGGCAGAGCATTCCTGTAGGCATCCACAGGGTGCTGGGCACAAACACCACCCCACCAGTGTGCTGTGTGCTCCAAGGCTCCCCCCGTACCTCCTCAGCTTCCCTCTTCATGCAGTGAGCCAGCAGGGCCTCCTTGTGCTCCAGCTCCCGCTCCAAATCCACCTGGCAGGGGAGCAGAGGAGTCAGCACATGCTGAGCCAGCCAGGTGAGTGCCAGGGCAGCAGTGCAGCCCCCTTGCTCCATACCTGTTGGTAGCTGGCCTCGGAGAGCTGCCTGAGCATCTCGTCCAGTTTGGTCTGGTGCTGCTGCAGGTGCCGGTCCTTCTGGCACAGCTCCTTCTGCAACACAGCAATTGGAATCAGCTCCCACTCGTGGCAGGGAAGGTCATGTCACCTGCCAGGATGGTGACTTGCACAGGGTGTCCTTTATCCAGATGTTAGAGCCAAGTGTCAGAGTTTTCTTTTTTGAAAATATAGGTCAGGTTGTTACTGCCCAGAGTCCCCTTGTCCAAAGATCCACTACCAAGACAGATTCCTGAGGGATCAGTGAACAGTCAGGTGCCTCAACCTAACCTGACAGGCTTCTGCACAAGTGTTGGACACTCAACAAACCACACTGAAAAAATATGACAGTAAGAGATCTCCTATAAAAGAAATAAAAATCTGTGAGCAGAACACAGAACATCTGATCCCTCCGCCTCATTACAAACATCCATCCATGACTATTGCAACTTATTCCTTATCCACAGTGCCATGCCCAGAGGCAACACAAAGAAAATCCCAAACCAGAGCCACCAGATGCTGCCCCAGAGCCTCCAGGGAAGGGGTTCCATTACTTTGTATTCTGCCAGGAGCCGGTTTCTCTCCTCAACCTTCCTCTGAAGATCAACCTGAAATGAAACACAGATGTGGGACAGGTATTCCTGGAGAGTGATGGTCCCTGCTCCCTGTGCTAAAGGGTGACCCAGTATGTGCACAGTTCAAGGCAGCTGGTGTCGAGGAATGGCAATATTTGGGACAGGACAGTCCCTCCCTTGTTGTTCTCTCTCCAGTCACTGCCCATGGCCTGTCGAAATGCCACCTGCTAACCCAGGGAGCACAGTGAAGAGGGAGAAATGCAACTGCACTGAAAACATCAAGAAGAGCCCCTCCCTGTTCGAGCTGAAGGTCTGGGAGGACAGGAAGAGGGAGTGAGGGTCAGGAATCCGCAGTCTCACAGCTGGCCAGAGCACTGGGTGCAGTTTGTGCTGTGCACAGACCTTTGACTGCTTGGTCACTATCCCACGGCCCCAAGAGCTCTGCTGCAGCCACCAGCTCAGCCCTGTGGCTGCTGGAGCCCTCAGGGCCACCAACCTCCTGCTGAAATAACCTCAGCAGCAGCAGGGACTCACGTTCTGGTTGTGCAGCTCCTCCTTGTCCATGTTCGCTCTGAGCAGCTCCTGCTTTAGCTGAAGGACTGCAGCATCCTGCTGAATGAGCCTCTGCTGTAGGGCATCCTGGGGGGAGATGTTCTTTGTGGGAAGGTGCAAGGAGGGCAGAGACCCTCCCTGGGGGCTCAGTGACCCAGGCCAGTGGCCAAAACACACAGGGGCCACTCAGGGCTGGAGGAGAGCAGGAGGTGTACAGACACCTGCCCAAAAGCCTCTCAGCCCTCCAGTCTTTCTCCTACCCAGAAGTGATTTCCCTGCCAACATTCTAGCTATTGGCACAGGGGGATTTCAGTGATTTGACCCAAACTTCCCAATTTCAGAAATAACCTGACCTTGGCTCTTATGGAAGAAAGCAGCTGTGCCCTTAGAGGGTGTTCAGTGCCCTCGGCTCGGGATGCAGCCACACATCTGCAGCATCCAGAGGGCACAGAGAGGCCAATGCCAGCCCAGGACACAAGGACACTTAAGCTCTCAGTGTGACCTAGTTGTGCAGTGAAATCCTCTCTGGAGAGGCCAAAGTCAGGACTAATTCTGCACCTTTCACTCAGCATCACCCAAGGCCCAAGAGCTCCACCTTGGACAGCTACTGCTGTTTTTCTCCTTCTCAGGAGCCTGACAGGCAGCTCTAAAAATACCTTTGCTCAGGAGTAGATTAGCAGTGTTCACAACTCCTGAGGGAGAAACTGAACAGTTCCTGAGGAGGACAAGGATACCCCGAGCTCTTTTTCCTCTGCTGTCAAGAATGAGTTCACTGGGCCAGTGCTACTTGTGTGTACCCTAAGACAGAGGAGTTAAAGAAACAGAGCCAGGAGAACCAGGCAGGCAAAATCTGCCTCATTTTGTTTAGGAGAAACAGAAAAAAAAGGCTGGAATTTTGACCACAATCCTCCAAGACAGAACAGAAGCCAGGAGACCCAACTCGTTGTACCTGCCTTAAGCCAGAAAAACCCCTGCAGGATCCCTGACCTTCAAGCCCCCCACCAAAACACCCTCCACAGAGATTGCTCAGAGGTGTGTGGTTGCTGCTGGCCCTGCTCCTGGGCTGCAGCAGACTCTAGAGCTCTACTCTTTATATTTGAAATGCCCCTTTCCTCACCTTTATCCCCTGGAGGTTTCGAGCTTCTTGTTTGTATTTCAGTAGCTCCTTCTGCAAAATGCAACACAATTTGGTTAAATGGCACCTTGTCACCCCTTCGAAAATCAACCAAGGCCAGTGTTCCCTGTCTCCAGACACCTTTTCCCACAGATCCAGGAGCAATTTGAATGAGTTACAAACATGACAAATAGCTGAGCAGCTCCCTTAACCCCTGCTATTAAAGTTCTGAGAAAAAAGATTATTACCTAGGCCCCCAAATCTGTCCTTCAGGGCAACATCAAATACTTGTCCCAGCATCAGAACAGGTCCCAGAGCTCTAACACAATATATTCCCCAGGCTGTCCACCCTGCCCCATCCTCACCCCATTTCCCCCTCTCCCCAAAAAAATTAAATAGGACAGTCTGCAAAGACTTCTTGGCCCCAAACCTCTTTGCCTTCCATCTGTTGTCCTCTCACCTTTAGGTCTTGATTTTCTTCCACACTCTGGTCCAGGCGACTTCGGATTATGATCTGAATGCAAAATACCATCATTGCTGTTGTGCAACACCTGCCTGGGGCAGAACAGGGCAGAGGGCAGGGAACTTTGGGTACAGAAATGTGCTCACCAGCTGCTCTTCAGGGCAGGCTCCACGTTCACAAAGCTCAAAGGACCCTTCCTGCTCATCCTCAGGTAGAGACCCATTGAGCAACAAAGCCTGGGAAGATAAAGGGGAAAAAAAATATCTCCTTTTCAGAGGTTTCAAAGGAAAAGTGATTGAGCTGCAGCTTTGGCTAACAGTCATGCATATCAACAGTTTCCTTTTCCATTTCTGCTGAATTACTCCCCTCAGAAATGAGTAGATCTTTTTTAGGAATGAAGAAGATTTATCCCCTGAAAAAGCTCTCCCAGAGATCTGTCAGCCAATACTCTTCCCCACAGGAAGACACCAAACAAGGACAACAACTCAGATTTTCAGGGGGTGGAAGTCTGTCTCAGTTTTAGCACCTTATAGGGTGTCCCCACATCAGATCCCAAATATTTCAATCAAGCTCTCTCAAACTGGAGGCTCTTAAGGAGGAGAATCGATTAATCAAATCCAATTTCTTGGCTGGCAACATCAGCTCCCTCTCCCCCCTCCCAGGGGACAAAGGGGCAGCAGTGCCAGCTGCTCACCCTCCCTCCTGGAACACCCAGGGCTGGAGAACAGGACATGCCAGTCCCCCCAGTGCCTCCTCTCCCTGCTCCCAGTGGGCACATAATGCAACCAGATTCTACCAGTGAACCAAGGAAGGTTTTTTTTTGGGCTCTTTTGTGTCCTGTCCATTGTCCCCAGGGAAAGTGCCCGCCCAGCTGCCTGTGCTTCTCACACAAGCTCTGCTTTGTTTACTGGCACATAAATATTTACAATCCAAAGCCAGTATGGTTCCCAGCACAAACAGAAAGGGATATTCCTGAGAGAGTTCAGTGTCTTTACCATATGGATCAGGGGCTCAGAGTCAAACACACTGGGCTGAGGGTCAGGGAGGGACTGGAAGGGGCAGCAAGGAAAAGGTCCCACAGATAAATAGTTGTGCAGAGAACATGCCAAATATGATAGTTCAGCCTTCATGGAAAGTCTGATGCAAGACTGTGACCCCTGATCAGCTCTGGGGATCTTGATTGATTTCCTGCCGTCCCCTGTCTCTCTGCATTACTTCTGATCACAAATCACAGGGCACTGCCCCGTTCTCTCAGGCTGCAACAAAGCCTCCAGCACGTGGGAAATCACTGGTGCATCTTCTCCCCTCTGCACAGGAGCACTGACAGCACACACAGGGATGGCACAGCCCCACGGGCCAGGGGGCAAACCAACCCAAAACCAGACACAGTCACCTTCAAAGCCCAGGCTCTGGTTTAGATGCTCTACAGTGGTTCCAATTCTAACGTGCATTCAGTGCCCTTTGCCCTCCCACAGCCCACCCCAAGTACTATTAGTGAGTAAAATCACCAATTTTCAGCCTTCACTGAAAGCTCTCTCCACGCCCTTCCCTTCCAGGGGGCTGTGGAGAAAATCTCTCACCTGCAAACCTGAAATCATCTTCTTGGCTTCCTCCATCTCCTTTTCCAAATGATCCTGTTGTTCCAAAAGCTGCTCCTCCCATGAATTCTCCAAGTAAGACCCAGAGTTGCCCGCTTGCCACTCGGGCTGGAAGTGAGAATCAGTCTCTTCTGGAAGAGAGAGCAGCTGGATGTGGCCAGGACAGACAGATGAGCCCAGAAAAGACCTGCAGCTCACACTAGTACCAAGGGAGTTGCTACAGGTGTCTGAGCTCAAGGGTTTATGCCTCATTTTTTTATGCAAAGTAGTATTTCCTACACACACCCCCATCCCAGATAACTTTGCACCTGATTCCTGGAGGTTTCAAAGCACAGCACAGGGGAACAAGGTGTGATAGAAAATACTTCAGGGGAGGGAAGCATCCTGGGGGGGTTTGAGGCTCACCAAGGAACTCTTCAGCAAGTTTATCAAACAAACAAGTCCCAGTAAAGCATTATTTTGCCAAGTACCTGTTTTAGTTTCTGTTTCCTCAGTCTGGAGGATCACAAGCCTTTCCTTCTCCTCTGATGGGGCTACAGTGGATTCACTCTTTGCACTGTGGACAGGACTGGGTGATGTGAGACTGCAGAGGAAAGAAGGAACAGCTGCTTTAGTGTTGATCAACATCATCCTCATTTAAGATAAAAGTGAATATTCAGACAGGCTTGTTGAAGCTAAGAATTACCTGCATCCTAGACGAGCCTTTAACAAACCAAACCAGGCATGTAACTTTTTCTTTCACAACAAGCCAACTGACAACCACAACGTGTCCCTTCATTTTCCTTATACAATGTGGGTTTGAGGCTGACACCACAAAATTCCGACACACAGGGGTAACACCACACTCAGAAATAATTTGCTGCAAGCCTTATGCTATACCACAAGCTGAGCAAAAAGCCACCCTGGCTTGCTTCATCCCTTGCTCCAGCTTTCAGAAGCATCACTTCAACTTGAAATCAAAACAGTTCTGAAAGTCAGATCCCACTCACTTGTGTTAAAACCCACATACTTTCACTGGAGCCATCTCAGCTGACTGGGAGGGTCAAGCCATCTTTTTTTTTTCCCCAGAAATTCTTCCTAAATGCATCACCCAGACAACACTAAAAGGTGGCTGAAGCTCAGTGACCCATTCAATGTACCTCGAAAGTCGCAGGAATTAATCCTTGCAAGTGTGAGCAGGAGTTAATTTTTCATTCTCCCCAACACACAAACAAAGGGCAGAGAACAAAAAGAAAACACTGTGGAAATAATATAATAGGTTTAGAAAAAAATAAGAGGCTTCAACAGCTCTCTCTCTCTGCATCTTCCCAGCACTGCTGCTACGTGTCCCACAGCTCCCACAGGAGGAGAAAAGCCCTGCAATAGAGATGGAAATGACTTGCTGCTCCTGCGTGCCCCACTCCCACGGCCAGGGGAGCCTCCTCCTCATTTATATTGCAGCCTGGTTTTCATGGGCCAGACCTTCCCCATGTTAAAGGCAAGAGAAATGCAAGTGAAAGAATAACCATCTTTCACTGGAAGCCTCTAACAGTCCGTTCAGGTGTGTGTATGATTGTTAAAGGGGCCCAGGCCACCTGCCTTGGCTCAGGGATTCACCTTCAGGAATTTTAACTCTATTACAGCACTCCTTCATTAGGCATATTTTTAATACATCATCTATAAGCAGCCCCCTGCTCCTGCTCGTTGCTGAATGGGGGCACAGCATAAAATGATGTTTTTCAAATTATGTTTGTTATATTTTTGGGAGCCCAGGCAGTTGCATTTGGTTTGCATTATGTAACAAGGCTCAGAGGAAGGGATGGAACAGTCACACCACACAGGTGCAGGCAGGAAGCCCAGCTGATCTTACAGGGCCAGTACCTCCAGGAGGGATTTTACCTCCTTCTAGGAACAGACCTCAATATTCCCACTGATATCCTCAGCTGATATCCTAATGTGCCCTCACCCTGGTTCTCTGCTGGTTCTCATCCATGCAAAAGAGGAAAGGATGAGCTGTCCTAGAAAAACACCACCAGCAACTGCTGGGGGAGAAGGTGGTGAAGGAGGGGTGGGCAGGGAACTAGAGAGGATGAGCAGGGTGAAAAACAAGGGGATATGTGCCTGGAAATAACATTCCCCTCTTCCAAGTCTGCCTCTCTCAGCACTGGACCCACAGCCCAAAGCCAATATAAGGCATCCCAGGTGGGTTAAGCATACAGGTCTGCACAACACAGAGAGATTCACAGGTAATTCCTTAGGCATTCCCATATCCACAGACCCCTTCCAGGCAGCTTTCCTCTTTCAAAGAGCCAGTGGGCTCACATGGCATCAATAACCTCCCAAACACACCAAGCAAGAGCAGATGAAGCAGCAGCACTGCTGCCTCATGCATTATCAAGCTAATGCTGGAAAAACACAGGTTTTCTATCAATTCAAACCCATCAAACACAAAATATCCACTGCTGTAGTTTGTTCTTCAAAGCACACAGCAATCCACATCAGAGCATGCAGAAATAAGTGCAGGGAAACGAAAGCTATTCAAGACACATTCACGATGCAAACTGTTCCACTTCATTCCTTTTACCACTTGGCTCCTTAACCCACATCCCTTGTCCCCTGGGTCCCAGAGCTGCCAGTGCCTGCACACTCAAGGCTTTAGGGCACCAGCCCCGTCTGAGCTCCCAATTTTAACCAACACCCCATCCCTGCTGTTTCAAACGACAATGGCAACAATCGCTCACCATTTGACCTGCTTCCCTCCCATGATCCCACTTTAACCTCTCGCCTCACACAATGCGTTTCCCTGGGAGCCTCAGGATTCTGGATACAGACATGCCTTGTCCCTTCACATGCTCAGGGATGCAGGGAGAGGACGCCAGCTCCTGTCAAACTACCGGAGAAAGATTTGCAAGCCAGATTGCTGAAAAATCCACAGCAGAAACAAGGAAAAAAAAAACCAAAAAAAAAAAACAACAAAAACCAACAAGAAACCCCCTCAGGGTCTCCGCAGGAATGGCAGATCCAGAGTCAGGGATTTCTGCAGCCTGGCTTTTGCTTTTGCTGCCTTTCCTCTCGGGTTATCATTCGTCTCTGGCTGCTGCATTTCGGCCAGCCGCACGCCCGGTTGTTTCCATCACAAGGACTGCGAGGATGCGGCTCGCCCAAGGAGGGTGTTTCTCATCCCATCGTGCCTTCCTCAGGCTCGCAGCATCCCCCTGGGGCTGATGCCGGGGAGCGGCCGGGGGCAGATGCTCCTGGCAGCGGTGCGCGCCCGGCGCATCCAGCTGTGCGGCGGGCGGGCAGCGGTGCCCAGCGGGCAGGGCTCCCTCTCCTCGCTGCCTCCGCTCCTCTCCCTCCCGCTGTCACCCAGCCTGTGCGAGGCTCAGCCCTGCTCCGAGCCCCGCTCGCCGTGGGGGAGGGAAGGCTGGTGGGAAGGGGAGGGGAAAGGGAGGTGGATGGGTGAGGGGCTCGGCAGCCTGGGAATCATCTGATTTTGGCAAATTTTTCCATGAATCATTCCAATTGCCTCCGCTTATTGGAGGATTGGTCTCTGGGAATTCTGTTATTGAGGCTGCGAGGTCTCGGAGTGGGGAGTTAATGCAGAAAGAGGCTGCCCTGGGAGCTGGTGGAGAGGGGGGGGCTGTGCTTAATAACCACATCTCTCACTAATAAGAAAGCATCTCGTTCCTCTCAACCAGTTCTCATAACTAAACCAGTGCATTTCTCCCTGGAAGGGAACAGAAAGCATCTTGTTTTCCTCAGTGTCAGCCCAAGACATCCCCAGGAGCTGGAGGGCAGAGGGCTCCCAATTTTGGGTCACCACTGATCACTTCTATAAAGATTCTCACTGTCTTCAGTCCTAGCAGCAATAATATCCCCATTGCGTTACAGGCAGAGAATTTGTGGCATTATGGGGAAAAATCAAACCTGTGGTTTGGGATGTGCAGAGAAATTTTGATTCCCCCACCGAAATAAAGCCACATTAGGAGCAAACAGCAGTTGCCTGACACTCCCTGATGGGGTGGAAGAGTCCATGAAATACTGCAGGATGGTCAGGGAGCATCATGTGTCACTCACTGCCCCGCTGAGATCACAGTTCAAGAGTCAATGCCAAGGTCCTGTGACATTAACCATGAAATCCTGCTGCCAAGCCCAGAATTTTTACATCTCCCCTGGAACAACAGGCTCAAAAGCACACTGCTGACATCATGTGGAGGCACTGGTCCAGTACTGGCTTGCTGGGAGTCCCACGCTCTTCCAAATGCCTATTTATAAACATGCTCTCAATGACAGACAACAATTTCAGGGGATGAGTACAAACTCTTGTATTTTTCTCCTCTGTTGGGCCAAGCAACCTTAATTCTCAGGTAACACAGAGAATCATTTGTACTGTGGAGCATAAAAATCAGCCTGGAAAATCCTGTGGAGAGATGCTGCCTGCTGAGAAGCCATCAGTGGCAATCTGTCCTTGGAAAATGAACCTTTTCCTCCCACTCAAATCAGAGGGGGGATGGATAGCTGAGGCACTCAGGGAGCAGCCCAGGCAGGAGATGGAGACAGCAAAGCAGAGCTGGGGCTTACACTGGGGACAGGAAACCGTGAGCCAAAGAGCTGCAGCTCTGCCCTCCTATCTGCTCCAGATGGGATTAAATGGAGCAAAGCACCATATCCAGAGGGAGATCCAGTATGTTCAGTAACACAGTCATTTGTCTTAAAGTAGTTTCCTGCTCTCTGGAGGAAAAGGGCTCTCCTTTACTGTGAAACTGGATCAGCTCCCCCACTGGAGTAGTTTTTCCTTGAAAGCCATTTCAGTGCTCCTACATCCATTCTCTCTCCTATATCCATGCAAACAGGGACAGCAGACCACTTCACGTGGTCTTCAGGTGGATTCCTGAGGCTCCATCCTCCAGATCAGGCAGGTCTCTACATGCTGGGAATGCCCTTTTCCACCAGAGCTACCCAGATTATGGTGATAAGAACCAGAACATCACACAATGCACCACGAGGGGACATGTCTTGGCAATAAAGTGCCTTACCTGGAAGAGTGGGACTCCAGTGGCACGTTCTGCTGCCCCTCATACTGCTGCACCAGTGCCCGGACACTCCAGTAGGGGTTTTCAATCTCCTCATCCATGCTGCTGTTTCTGGGGATAATCACAGAATGAGGGAAGCCCCATCTAACAGGAGCAGGAATTCTTCTTGGCTCCAAGAAGGAAGATAGAAAGGCTAATGAAAGGAAGGTGGGAAGGAGGGGACAGCCTGGAAAACACCAGTTCTCCTAGCAGGGATCCCCATCCCTTGGTGTAAGGAAAACACAGGCAAACAGGCCCTACCCTTTTAAACTCATCCCTAACTCTGTGACTAGAAGAACTACACCAGCTCTGGGAAGGCAAGGAAAAGAACAATCTGCAGACAGCACAAGGACTGGCTTTGCTGAACAACTCCTGGTCCAAGGCCTTTGCAAGAGAAACCTTTAACATTTAGTTTTTCAACAAAATATCCCATTTCAACCTCATTTCCAAACTGCTTCATGGCTACTCCCTTGAGCCAGTATCATATGGGCAAATGACCTTCTGCTGTGTAAACTGAACCCCCAACAGACCACCATCTGGTTCCCAGTTAAATGTCACTGCTATTATTATTATAATCGACACAGCACCTTTTCAAAGTGATTTTCAGAATTAAATGTGGTTTTCAGAATGGCACATTCCCTGTGTAGAGGGATCATCTCCCTCCAGCATCAGCAGAACTGGGCACACAACACTCTGACTCCACCTGGAGTGTAACACTGGGAGGAAGAGCAGTGGAGAAGCCAGGATGGACTTGCACATTCTCAGAGCCTCAGTTCTGGAAGTAACTGCTCCCAGATCCCTGACTAGTAGCTGGAGTAAAGACTTTACTTGAGAATATGAGAATATCTCCAAAGAGACAACACCAAGGGCACCGTGCCCAGCAGGGAATGAGGAAAAGGAGGCAGCACAGTTCCCTCTGCCTTGGCCATAACTCCCTGTTCTTTTCCAGAGAGATAACAGGAGACCCAGCTGCTCTTCTGCTGCAAGCCCTGCAGGGATACCTGCAGCCTGTGGAGAGGCAGCCAGGCCAGCTCAGTGCTTTGGGAGGGCACTGTCAGGTGTGAGGGAGCATGGGCTGCCTTGCACCAGGATAAAGAGGCACTGATTCCAAAAGGGATTGTGTCCAGCTGTTCACGTGGCCTGAGCTCACACAAGCAGGGAAAGATTCCTTACCTCTGTCTGTGCCGGAAAAGCTCCCGGCCGGACTGCAGGACGTCCTGCCGGACATCAGCCAGGGCAGCCACTGCCCCCTGGGCCATGGCAGCGGCAGAGCGGGGTCTGTGGCTGCCCAGGGGCACTGCCCAGCCTTTACCCACCGTGCCAGCCCCGCTGGCACCCACGGCTCTCCCAGAGCCCGGCTTGAAGTGAGCGGCTAAGGCCAAGATCAGCCTCATGGTGGACTTCAAGTTCCCGTCAACAATGTCTGCAAAATGCAAGTGAAAAGCCAAGGTGATCATCGTGAGGTGAAGCAACAGACCCAACGGGATGATGCAAGTGAAGGATTGTGCTCAGCTCTGTGCTGGAGAGAGCAAACTGCCCCTGCCACCTACACATCACAGGTTTAATGCTTTGAGCCTTCCCTGCATGGCCATTTCCAGCTAATGATCCAGCACACAATTACTGAATGCTCCCTGGAAAGGTTACAGCAGTTAATGAAGACTAACCACTGCCCCAGCACTGGCTTCTATTAGTGCACAGAATTCCCTTTTCTTAGGATACAGAAGGCCAGAGAAGAGCAGTGTGTTTCTTCAGTGGCAGCATCCTGCACCATAAACTGTTTGCAGCACTTTGTAAATGTTAACGAGTCAGACTGAATAATGCCACAGTGGCATTTCCCCAGCACAGAAACCAGCCCAGACACATTGATCTCATGGCAAAGCTCAGCCATTCTTCCAGATTAAGCTTTTCCAAAACAGTGTAGTCAACTGGGATACACAAAGTCCTGACTAAACCATGCCACAGACATGTGATTGTGCCTCGGGTCTCCTCCCTGTTCACAGGCCATGCAGAACAGTGTCACAGGCTTCCAGGGCACCAGAGGTACTTTTCCAGGTCTCATTTCACAGTAGCAGGTTTGTGTGTCCTTTCAGTGAAAGATTCTGGGTCTGGATTGCTCATTACACCATTACTTGAGCTTCTGAGTGCTCAGGAGCATGAGAAAAGGCGCTTTTGTTTCTATCCACTTTCGTGCTCCCAGTGTCCTTCATCCCAAAACGTTTGCAGAACCACCAGAGATAAAGACCCCAAACTCCCCCCCACAAACTAATACATTAATCTACTAGTGCATGACCAGTTTGATAGAAAACAAAGACACAAAGAGGCTTTCAACACCCTCTGTGCCACCCCCAGGGGCATGTACCTTTGGCTGATGTCTGGTGCATGCGGATCTTTTTTGAGGCCACAAACTGTAAGACTTTCTCCACATTTTCCCTCATCTCCTGCTGGCTGGTGGGGTTGACCTCAATGCCACTGAGCTTCTCACCAGCTAAAGGAGGGAAAAACAGGTTTATCAGAGAACTGAACCGCTGGGTACCATCAAAGGAGCTGCTGTAGGTGCAGGGATTGATCTGAACTCTCGTGTGGGCACTGCAGAGGCCACACGTGGCTTCTTGTCCTGCTTGCAAGGTATCCAGTACCAAGGATAATGGGGTTGGAGACTGTACTGGGTTTATTTTAGGGTGCCAGCCTTGTGGGAGTTAATATTACCCCGACAGGTTTTAGCACATCTGTTGTAACTGCCTCTAAAACAGAAGGACTTTAATGGAATTGCATTTATGATCTGCTCGATGACTGTTTCCTTTCAAAGTCACTCCCCCCAGCCCCTCAAGCTCTGGCACCATCAGTAACATCTGCCAGGGTGCCTGACAGATGCCAGAGCCAAGGCAGCCTCTTCCACAGCAGGATGAAAAACAGTGCCAGATGGCATCACTGACCTACAATCTCAATGAGCAGAGCAAGAGTGACTCCATCCCGGAGATCTTGTCTCAGGTCTTGGACTGGCTTTACTGTTGGCTTCTTCTTCAGCTGGGAGTTCACCCAGGCCACATATGCCTGGAGTTGTTGCTGCAAATAGAAACCAAAACACGTCACAGCCATTTCGGGGCAAGTCACACAGCTCTCTGTTTTCTCTTTCAGCTCCACAGAGCTCAGTCTTTTGCCCTTGAAAACGAACACCAGAGGTCTCACCCCACGCCAGGGCAGGGCTCCTGAGCTGAGCATGGCTGGGACAAGAGCTTTATGTGACATTTGATTTGCCAAACCCACACTGTCGTCCCTCATTTTGGGTGCCACGATTTGTTCACTCGCAGCACTCGGTGTCCCGTCCAGGCTATTTTTATCCAGATATCAAGAAAGAAGAAAACCCACAATGCAGAAGCAAGGAATGCTGTGTTATTCCCAATTAAACTCTGCCAGGCCAGACTTCCTGGAAAAGAAAAGAAAACAGCCTCCCTCCATAGCACTCCCAGCATGGCTCATCTGGGACAGTTGTGCAGCCCTTTTCATTTCCCTCCACCAGCACTTCCAAGGGCCCAGTTCCTACTTCTGTACCTTGGCACCCACAAGACCTGAGAGCAGGGAGCAGTGCCTTTCCTGCAGGTTGTCCTGGATGCTCCTTCCCATGGCCATGTGTGTTGCCAGGAGGGAAAGACCAGGAAAACAAACTCAGGTTTCTGGTCAGCACGAAACCCCACGTGGCATAAATGACCAAAAGGCAAAGAGCAAATTCAAATGACCTTTCCCTTTCCACCCTCCCTCTGTAACAGTTCCATGGTGAGCAGGGCTGCTGGTGACACTGAAATCCCTCTGGGCAGGGCTGGTGTGGGACATGGAGGGTAAACAAACTGATCCATTTATGGGATTACCTCTCTTTTCACTAAGCTTCCCATTATTCTGCCGACGCAGCAGGTTTTAAGTCCCCCTTCCATATTATCTCAGCAAAGTCAGAGTTTATGCTTTTACAGCCCATCAAAGTCACAATCTGGTCACAGCTTCACTCTTAATTATCCTGACATAGGAAATCCAACTTTAATCACACATGGCTCGCTCTGCTGGCTCAGAAAGGTGCCTGGACCTGTGTTCAATCAGTTCTGCTCACTCAGCAGGGCTGCAGAACTGAAAGAGGACATGGCTTGGGGAGAAAAGGAAGCAGAAGTGGCAGATCTGATGCATGTTTGCTGGAGCAGACCTGGCCTGCCACGGGGATGGGCTCTGCTTTGGCTGTAGTGGCAACAACTCAAGGCAGGTTTGCCAGCCCCAGTTCCACAGGTCTTTATTTTCTGCTTTTCCAAACCATTTTACACATTCCACAAGGGCACAGCCCCTTCCAGCCTCCAGACAATGTGCAGTTCTTGTAGGAGTCTGTATGGCTCTTCCACTCAGACAGTTCTGTCTCATATAAAGGCAAAAAAAAGACCCTTTCACTAAGCAGTTTGTTTCCTATTCCTTTTCTCAGAACATTCTTCATGCATTCATAAGAAAGCATTTTTGGCAAGCTTTTAGTCTCTATCTCTTAAAAGCATGAAGAGGTTGTCACTGTTATTATTAGAAAAAAAAGACATTCCTAAATCCCAAGGCATTTACATTTTAAACTCTGAGTATTAAAAGGAGGCTTTTGAAGCAATGGAATATGAAAGTCACCAGTACAAAGTCATTTCAGAGCTGTAATACTGCAGACTTACACTTCATTAACAGACTGACTTTGTTGTTTGGTGAGTTGGTTTTGGGAGTTTTCCATTAAAGCATAAGATTTTCCTGCAGAAGTTCAGACAGTTGGACTGATCAGCATTTCCTGCCATATCCAAACCCTAGAAGATCTAATGACTTTAGCAAGAGACTTGGATTGCTGCAGAGCTAAAAAATCCAGGGAGTAAGCTGTCACTTCTGGCAGCTGAGGTGAGCATGTGACTGAACTTAACCAAGAAAACAGCAGACATAAAAGTTTAGTGACCTAAAAATGGCAAAGTGCTGTTAAATGCATGAGGGGAAAAGCCCCCAGGGTGCTCAGCAGAAATCCCAGTGGTGATTTTTAAGCTAGAGGGTTAAAAAGCACACACACCCCCACCTTGAGCCTGCACTTGTCCATAGAAATATCCCAAACCCACAGGCTCCATCACCAGCTGGGGCTGCAGCTCAGATGAAACCTGCGCCCCAGCCAGGCTCACACAGGTCTCAGCCCCTCTTAGTCAACAAGACTTCAAGGAGGACAAAAAGGAAAAGGCTGGGAACAAACAAGGAGGTGGATAACACCCCCCAAAAGTGTTCCTGCTTTCCTGGGCCAAGGCTGTGTCCACTTCTCCCTGCGCTCTGGTCTGAGCTCCTGCTCACTCAACTCTTGCACTTGGTCAGGGCTCTCACTGCTCTGCTCCCCACCAACATTTCCTTCAAAACCAGAATTTTTCAGAGGAAAAACAGCCTAGGGTAAAGTTTACTATACAGAATGCACATTATTAGGATTATGGTGGAGTTAAGCTTTATCCTGCTTCCATTAACGCAGCTTTGTGTTCCAAGAAAAGCCACATTTACTGTACCTTGCCATGGGGAGAGCAGCTCCCTTACCTGGAGCACCTTAGAGCCCAGACCACTTCAGCTCCCAGGCAGGTCATTGTGGGGTGAGTAGATCCAAGTCCTTCTGGAAGGCTTTTCAGGGCAGGAGATGATTTTCAAAGCAAGGTTTTAAAGACTACCTCAATCTCCCAACACAGTTCCACTGGCAAATTACAGGTGAGTATTTGAGCAGGGACATCTCAGAGCAGGATTTTCCTTTGGATCACTTGCTCAGCACTGCCCTGAAGTGCTCCAGCCTTCCTGGCACACAGGAACACAACTGTGGGGCTCAGGAGCAAATATCTTTGTGCCTCCAATTGGCAGGCAATGATAGCAGGAGGAAAATGCCCTTTTCTCTCAGCAGCCATGAACCTTTCCTGATAATTAAAGTGCCATTATCCAGAATCCTGCACAGGTGGAAGAAAAGCAGCAGCTCTGTGGCAGCTCTACGAGTTGTAGGTGGCCTTGCTGCTCTCTTTGACCAGTGCATCCCCCACCTGCTGCTGAGGGCTTGTTTCTCCCCCTCAACCACCAGTCAGGCCAGGGAATATTGGTGGATCACAATACCTTGATGTGATCTGTCTGTGTAAGGTTAATTTTCACCTCTCTGGGATGAAGGCTGTACATTTTGATGCTGGACAGATCTTTGTCCGTGGATAAAATCATTCTTCAGCCACCCAAGGGCTTGACCTCCTTGCTATCATCTTACTGCAGATTCCCATGGCACTCTCTGCTTCTAGAAACAGATTAGTTCCCTACATTAATTTGATGAGTTTGAATCTATCCTTATTGGATTGAGGGAATCATCCTGCTAGAATGCTGGCTTTGGGAATCTCTGCTCTGTCCTTCCTTTATTTACTGTTATGGACAGTGCCCAAGCCCCAGGTCTAACAAGGTCAGCAATAAGAGCCCTGGTGCCACGGGGCTGGTCTCAGGATGAAAGGCTTGCAGTGTTCTCTCTGCTCAGAGCACTGAACCAAATGTCTGCAGCAGCTTAATTGCATCAGGATGTGGTGTTTAAGGCCTTGTATGATTTCTAAGCTTTCTGACATTACCTTAATTAGAGGGGAACTGTAATTTTCCACCAGGCGTCCCTCCAGTTGGATGATTATTTTTGTTCACTGTGTTATTGTTTGTAGAAAAACAAAAACCCACAAGCAAAGAGAATGTTCCTCTCTGCTCTGAAAGCCAGCAGAAGATTTTTTTTTCTCCTCAAAATTGCTGCTTAAATGTGATTCAGGCTGTTCAATGTATTAAGACAGCTCCTGATGCATCCACCAGTGCAAACCACCCAGCTACGACCAGCGTGGTGCCAGAAGAACCATCAGCACCCACAGCACTCCTCTTCCATAAAACTCTTAAAGCTGAAGTTGTCCATTCCCAGAGTGCCCAGCTGTCCAGCAGGACATGGAATTTTTGACTGCAAAAGGCCCAGTTCTGCTCCAACTCCCTGAATTATTTCTTCCACTTTGGTTTTCACTTCTTCTAAAGCCAACAAGATGTCCTGCTCCATTCCAGAGACATCCAGCTTCCAGTACATGATGAAGTCATTCTTACCTGTGCCTAAACACACTGGTATTTTATTAATTTTGTGTTTTGAAAGAGCTTAGTAATGCAAAAGTCGGACCCTGACCCAGCAGCACCACTCCCATCTGGAGGAGCTCTGCTCAGTAGGTGTTTGAGGTCCTTTTCCCCCCCGGGCAGTGTTTCTGTGCCAGGCAAAAATATAGGCAAATACTGGCATAAAGCTGGGCCACAAGAGAGCTTGGACTGTAAAGTGCCAGGACTCTGGAGCACATGATTCACCCTGAATTATCAAATGGTTCCACTACACCCAAACAGAGTCTAAGGTCTGTCAAAACAAGCTGTGCTGAGACATTCCCTGATGCCCTGGGAAAGAAAAGGAGCATTGTTCCTTCTTTAGCAGGATGCAACCACCAGCCCTGTGAGCAGCCTGAGCACAGGCTGTGACTGCCTGCACGGGGATTTCTGCAGGCAGGAACCTTCCAGCTGAAGAGAAGGGGAAGGGACACCCAGGGAGGCTCCCTGAAGGGCACTAAAAGGTACATTTAGGACACAGAGTCTTTTCTTCCCTCTGCCAATGCCTTGTGAGTGTGGCAGCCTCAATTTCTGTCCATAAAGCAGCTGTAGTGATTTTTACGTGCCTTGTAAAATGGTTTGATACCAAGGAATCTGAGTGTTACTGTGCAAATGCTCTGTAACACACCCTGCCAAGGGACAGCCAAGAAATAGCCTGGCTTAGACATACAGGGGACCTCAGGCAGGGATTGAATCCTCACTGCTCCACCCCTAATCCTATAGAACAGCAAATACAGCCTTCCCTTGCTGAGAGTCCTGCTGCTGGCCACGCACAAGGGTTGGGGGGAAAATCGGTAGGAATTCCTGCTAGAGCAAAAAATTGTCTGCTGGAGCACATCTGTGTGTCAATCCAGCTGTGGGGAGCCCCAGCTGTGCTTTCTGATGGCTGTGCTTGAGGCTGAGCAGAACTACAGCTCAGGCTCTTGCAGACCTGACAGGAACTTGGAAAGGTTCAAATGGTTCTCCAGACCCACCTTTAAGCAAGTGTGGCCTGACCATCCTGTGGCTTTGACAGGGCAGAGAGGGTGTAAAATACTGAGGTGTAAAATACTCTGAGCCACACCAAAACCAAGCTGATGTGAGAGGAGACTTGGCCCTGCTGTGGAAAACAGCAGCTCCTCTAAAGAGCTTTGTGTGTTTAGTGAAACTCAGCTCTGGGGGATTCACTACTACAGGGAGCATTTAGGTACGGGCTGGTCCTAATGGGCTGAGCAGGATGAGGGAGCCAGAAGTCAAAACAGCTCTCCTGGAGAATCCTATTAGCCATAAATAGCACTCCCTGCACGGACAGGGCCAGTGCAAGTCCCTGGTGTGGGATCAGGGCAGCAGAGCCCTTTTTATCACAGATCAGGACGTTACACTGAGGGGACAGGGAGGCTGCCAGGGCCAGGCTGCCAGAAAGCAACTTGAGCCAGGAAAGCAAACCAAAATGCAAGCCAGGTCATTTCCCAGAGCAGGGAGCCAGGATGGCACCTCACCCACCTCAGTTCCACCCCAGGATGCAGCAAACCTTGAGGAGTGAAAGGGAGAGGCTGTATGTGTGGGAAATCAGGAATTACCTCCTGCAGGTGCCACTCAGCTGAGAATTCACTCCTTGAGGGAAAATACTCCGTGAGACACTTGGTGAGGGGCTGTGTAGTGAGAGCAGGGGTGAGAACACAGCCCTGCCTGCCCTCCCTGTGTGCACAGCCTGGGCAGCAGCAGTTCTCACCCAAAAATGTGGTGGTGTTTCCACTTCTAGGCAGAGCCTCGTGTGGTAACCCTGAATTTCACTTTGCTGCTGTTTGGAGACCCTGCTTTCAAAACAACCTCTGCTTGGGCTCTTAAAAATTCCCTGCCATCACATCCTCTCTGGAGTGGATGGCTATTTTAAATGACTCACTGCACACAAGCAACTACCTAATTAAGTTTGCCAGAGGAAATGGTCTTCCAACTTGAAAAGGAGAAGGTATGTTATTAAAATGCAGGCACAGTGCTGACTTGGAGCTGTCAGGGCCATTTCTGACACCATTCTCTGTGTCCCATCTGTTTTAAAGAACTGACAGAAGTGTCAACACATATCTGAAATAAATTGCATTTCCCTGAGGAGAGAGAACAGGCTGAGGCCACATGGGCAGAGTCACTACAGAGCAGACCCTGCTCTCTATGGCTCCTTTCATTATAAACTCCTGCTTTTAGCAGCCACACATCCCCCTGGCACCATCCAGCTGTGGGACTGAATTATTTAGCTGCCTCAGAGCAGGATAAGAGCTTGATAAACAGCAGGGAAACACCTTCAAGGCAGGGCAGTCCATTAATGAGCAAGGGACAGGAGATGAGTGATGCCCTCAGGGGACTTGGCTGCATTTCAACTGCAAACAAAATCGTCCTGCTTTGGATGCTGCAGGTGACAGAGTCCACGAGGTATTTTGGCCAGGGACTCTGGAAGGGAAGGGAATAACACTGGCCTGGAGTTGGGGTTTACAGGGCCCCTTTACAAGCTGTGATTCTGTTCCTCAGGCAGAAAGTATCAGTCCCCCATGACCTGTGGAGCAGACCAGGCTTTAGCTGCAGAAGGGACAAACACAGCGTATTCTGCAGCCCTAATTATGAGATAATTGGGCTGGTGGGGTGGCTTTGAGTCAGAAGGATGGACAGAGAGGGAGAACAATGCAAAGGAACAAAAGAAACTTGCCTGGAGTGTCCTGCCTGGGCTGGGTAACCTCCCAGGCATGGATTATTGACCAAAATTATAAGATAGAGACACACAATCAATACTCCTGGAGAAAGTGGAACCATATCTGACTTCTTGAGCCTGATTTTACACCCAAACATTAGTTTTAGTCACCAGCCTTCCAATGTCAGAGGGCTGTGCTGGGATCGCTCTTCCACATCCAGGAACTCCTGTAAATAAGCACCAAAGGATGAAAGGAAATGGGGGAGGATGCAGGATTGTTGGATCACAACAGCCATGGAATTACAGGGTTCCTCCTCATTTCCAGCCATGCCTGTGATGTGATGCACGTCCTTGTCAAGTCACTCACTCTCTCCGTGGCACAGGTTCTGCACTTGCAAAACTGCTTTTAGTTTTACTTTTGTTCCAAGCTGAAGTGTGTGATGTGGCAGAGGGTGGGAGACATGAGAGTGGATCTGTTTTTATGGTGGGAGAGAGATTTTTTTTCCACAGCTGAGTAAAACCAGACAGTCAGGGTGGGACCAGCGTCACTGTTCTGTGATCCCTTTATTAATTATATTAATATATATAAATTATATTATTAGTACACATTCGTTTATGCCTGAGGAAGATCTGCTGCTCTCAAGCACAGGAAGTGTGAGCTTGAGCTAAACCAAGACCTTTGCTGGCTAAAAATGAGACTGATACTCAGTGGAGGAGGGGATGGAGCATTTCCAGTCACACTGAGCAAACAGGCGAGAGCCGTGGCTGAGCTGAGAGGCTCAAGTTTCACCCCCAGTTTGTTTTCCCCGGGATGAACTGCTGCTCTGGAGCCCAGCAGGGATGTTCATGTTCTGTGAATAATGGGTCATGGGGGCAGAACACTCAGGTGGGGGCTGAGCTCTGCAGGGATGAGGAATCACTAAACAAAATTAAGTTCTGTGCTCTGGGAACTAATAAAACACCCCAAGAGACTGGCCCTGCTATACCAAGTGAGGCAGCAAACAGCAGCCAATCTTCGGTTTTAAGCAACGCCCCTACAATTTTTCTCCCTTTTCAGTTTTTCAGGAGATCATGCTCCAGCATTTCGTACCGAGTCCATAAAGAGCCCAACAGAAGTAGTTCTTTGTCACACTGCACTCCCCATACAGCCACAGGACTCCCGTCTCTGGAAACGGTACTTCTCCTTGTTTTCTGACTTACTACTCTCCTAACAGCAGAATAAGCAAATAAAGAACACTTCAACAATTACATTGAACTTCCGTCCCTACAGCAAACTCTGGGGAAAACCCACCCAGCCAGCTTGCTCTTTGTCAGCCGAGAGATGCAGATTTACAACCTTCGGGCACACAGAGGAGCCACTGCCACCCACCAACCCGTGCTCCGGAGCCTTCTGCCCTTCCCAGCACTCACTGCCAGCACCGCCGACAGAACAAAAACCCGGGCTCGAAACACCAGCCGTAAAACATCCCCGCACCGCTCGCAAAACTAGTGCAGAACTGAGCTGGAGCAAGGCGACCTGGCTGCGGGTCAGGACACAGCTCTGCCACACCAAGGGCTGCCTTCCCTTCTCCCCGCAGCCAGCCCGGGATCTCGCTCCGTTCCCTTCTCCGCTCCCCGCAAAGCCGCAAATCCCGTGGAAGCCGCACAAACCCGCAAAGGAGGCGCGCCTGTGAGGTTTTGGCGACGGGGATTTTTTCTTTATATATTTATATTTTTATTTTTTTTTACCTCTGTGAAGCCCTCCTGGAGAATATCCAGTAAATTCCCCCTGGCCAAGCAGGCGAGCATCGTCCTCCGGGAGCGCAGGGGCGGGCGGGGCTCTCAAGGGATGCGGGCACCGCTTCTCCCTTCTGCTCCTCGCAAAGACAAAGACTCGGGGCTCATGGGGAACAGCTCTCATGGTCCCATATGTGCAGCCCGGCCGTGCTCGGGCAGAGTTGAGCCGAAGTCGTGGCTCACATTGGGCATGCTCGATGCGAGGAGGGAGTTGCAGGAGGGATGGAGGGATGGATGTCACAGCGTCCCCATGGAGACGCCTCCGCGCACGGGATGCAGCGCTGCGCTGGGGCAACATCTGAAACCCATTCCCACACACACTTATTAAAAAAAAAAGAGGTTTTCCCTGCTCGTGGGGGCAGGGAGGGAGAGCACATGGCTTGTGAAGGCAGAAAAGCAAAAGGGATCGTGGTGCGGACCGAAGGATCGGAGGGAAGGTGGAAGGCTCGCCGTGGCATTGAGACCTCTGGATGATGAAATGCTCGGGGGGGAAAAGGGAACGAGAGAAAAACGACCAAGCTGCCATTAAATAAACACCCCCAGCACGTTTTCTAAATCAATAAGTGCACTCAGGGCAGAGATAAGTATCAGGTATCGCTCCAAGTTCGTATCGCCTTACAGCAAACGCCCAGGGGAAGAGAAAAAAGGGAAAGAAAGCCCTGTGGGAATGGGTGCAAACCCTCCCGGGCAGAGGCTGAGCCTGCCGGGCACAGCAAGGCTGCGGGGAGCGGCCACTGTGCCCCCAGGTTCCAAAATACCCCCCAAGCATTTCCAAGCGGGAGACACGACTGAAAACAAACACGTTTTTCTGCCCAAGTGTGGGAGCACCACGAGGAAAAAGCGGTGGGATAATCTCCCCATTTCACCCTGGCACGCAGGGAGAAGCAACTCAAGTGCAGCAAGGCAAGCAACAGGTATTTCCCTCTGTACCCAGCCCAAGCCGTTCCAAAAGGAGTCACCTCCGTGGCAGGAGCTTTAAATTATTCCTCTTTGCTTCCCCTGCTGTTCATAATTCACCGGGAATTGAGATTTTTATGTTTTCACCGGATGCAATACCACATCTGTTAAGCAAAACAACAGATTACTGGGAGGCTTTGCATAAAGCCTTGTAAGCTGGAAGTGCTGGGGGTTGGTGCCTTGATCCAGTTTGCTTTGGAGCCTCAAAATGCTATTAAACAGACAGCAATAAATATTTATCCCCATCCTTTTGTGATGCAATCAAGTAGCTCGTGCCTTTGAAATTTCAATAAAATATTGTAGAAGACTTTAGTGGTTTCCCCATCAGACAGAAAGTGACCTAATTCTGAAGCAAAAACCAACAAAACACTCTCTGAGCCTTTTCTGTGGTGTTTATAATGCTGTTCTTGACAAATAATTTATTATCTATTTTTCTTTATTACATTATAGTTATTTATAGTATTGAAAATATGTGTGTATGTCTCTCTCTCTCTATATATATATGTGTGTGTATATATATATATATCTGTATGTGTATATATATATAACCTGTTTTTCAGGGCTACATAGTAAACATACAACACAGCAAAGGCAAAGTGTTCTTTCTATGTGCCAGGCTCAGGAACAGGCCTGCTCAGAGATTTTGGCATCAAAGATTTGCTTCTGCATGGGGCTTCTTATCTAGGAAAGAGCTGCCTGAGTCTGACAATGGGAATGTGAGGGAACAGAAACCAGGCTGTTCCTGATGGCTGGACAGAGGCAGGGCATGCTGAGCCATTCTCCTGTTTATTGTGGGAACACAAATGCACCTTGGGTGCCCGTGTGTGCTGAAAATAACTCTTCGAAATGAAATGCTGTTTCCCGCTTTGTGTTTCACTCTGAAGTTTCAAGCTTCTTGTAGCAGAAACCAGATTTTTGTTTCAGTTTTGCAGCATCCTGATAGGTGCCTTTGAATGTTACCTTTGCAAAAAGGAGACAAAACAGCCCCTTACTCAAATGATGCTTCGTAATTCTCACTGCATTCCCCCCAGTGAATGGGGAAATTCCAAAGGGAAGGGCACGGGGCAGTGATGTCAAAAGGATGTTCACATCAACTGCTCCTGCTGAGAGACCTTCACAACAAACCTGCAGGGTGGCAGTTTGGTTGGTGGCATTGCCATCTCCTGGCCACTTCCAGCATGTCCCCAACCCTTGCCCTTGCACAGTTCCGCTCTTGCTGATAAAATTTGGGGTTGGGGAGATAAAAGCGAGCGAGGCTGATTCAGGAATTCATCTGAATAACCAAAATAGCCTCTGAATGCAACTAAAGGTTTTGTGTCACTGAGTGTCCCCTCCCGAACTCCCCACCAAGCACCCAAACCAGAGGTGACACACACAGAGGGCTCCTGGGAACTCACAGAGGGTGCCAAAGGTGGGTGACAGGGCACAGTGTCCATCAGAGTCCCCATGCTGGGGGCCACAGCTTAGCACCAAGGGGAAGTATCACCACTCCTTGAACCTGAGGGAGAAAACAAATATATTAAATTGAAAGGAAAAAAAAATTCTTAGAGGGAGAACAGACCGGAAAAATTTCTGAATATAATTAAAAGAAAGTGGGAAAGTTGCCAATTTTTTCATTTCCTGCAAAAAAATATATCCAAGGATCACAGCCTTAGGGCAATTTACACATTTTTGCATTTTCTTCCCCATGTGAAGTATGTCTGGTGGACAGAATTCCTCTAAAACACAGGGAAAAAGTATTCCTGATAACACTGGCTTACACTGCACATAGGCTTTAATTATCTCTTGCCATCTCTGGAGGGGGAATCCAAGTGCAATAGAAGTCAAACATGCCAGTCAAAGCTCTCCCCAGTGTTAAATATTCAGGGTATTCTTTGATTCAGGGCGTTTAGCCCAGACAGCATAAAATAATTTCAGGAAAAAACTTCCACATACTGCCATTTTTATTTATGAATTTTCGTGTAATCTGTATTTCTTTAGTCTTCCATCAGAAGTCCTGAGGGAAGCCTGGTGAAAGGAAAGGTGGGGAGTTTGGAAGTGCTGACAGAATGGTTCTTTGGGAAGGACTGAATGGCAGTAGAAACCAGAGTTTTAATAATCCTTTAAAGGTGGAGGAATGTAACTCCTGGGCTGGTGGTCACTGCAGTCTTTGGTTGTGCCATCCTGCTCCATCCCTGGGGGACAGAGGTGGGACAGGACGGGTGACACAGGCAGAGCTAAGGTGGGTTCTCAATCTGGAGGTATTTTGGGGCCCATTCTGCAAAAAAAAGGTGTGGGACAAGGACCTGAGTCCTCAGAGGGGCTGTGTGGCCCCAGGTGTCTCTGGAAGGGGGGTGAGAGGGGGTGCCTGGAACATGGGGAGCCCTGGGATCATGGGAATCCCCAGGAGCAGCAGGGCTGGCTGGCAGAGCCCAGGGAGTGGGGTGGGGGATTGGGGTGAGGGAACAGGGAGTGGGGTGGGGGATTGGGGTGAGGAAACAGGGAGTGGGATGGGGGACTGGGGCGATGGAATAGGGAATGCTGGGGGAGCAGGAGGGTCCTGGGGCATGAGGGGCTGCTGGGGAGAGGGTGGGGCAGGGAACAGCAGGGACCCTATGGGGTTCAGTGGGGTGGGATGGGGTGAAGTGGGATGGGATGGGATGGGATGGGATAGAGTAGGGTGAGGTGGGATAGAGTGGGGTGAGGTGGGATGGGGTAAGATGGGATGAGGTGAAGTGGAAGGGGGTAAGATGGGATGGGGTAAGATGGGATGGGGTAAGGTGGGATGGGGTGAGCTGGGATGGGATAAGATGGAATGCAGTAAGGTAGGATGGGGTGAGATGGGATGGGGTGAGGTGGGATGGGGTGAGATGGGATGCAGTAAGGTGGGATGGGGTGAGATGGGATGGGGTGAGATGGGATGGGGTGAGGTGGGATGGTGTAAGGTGGGATGCAGTAAGGTGGGATGGGATGAGATGGGATGGGGTAAGGTGGGATGGGGTGAGATGGGATGGGGTGAGATGGGATGCAGTAAGGTGGGATGGGGTGAGATGGGGTAAGGTGGGATGGGGTAAGGTGGGATGGGGTGAGGTGGGGTGCGATGGGTGCCGGACCGGCGCCCCCCGGCCGTACCTGCTCCCGGTGCGCGTCCCCGGTTGCCGTGGGGACAGGGGCGGGATGGGGCGGGATGGGGAGGGATGGGGCGGGATGGGGAGGGATGTGCCTGGCTCCGCCTGCAGCCGGGACAGGGGCCGGGATCGGGGGCTCGAAACGGGGCAAGGCACTGGGGGCAGGCGGGGGACACGGAGCCCAGCACCCCCCAAAGTGCGCCCTGAGCCCCCCACCCCACAAAGTGCAGGTTAATCACTTAAAAGTGAGCAATGCGTCTTTAATGGTACATCAGCACTCGGAGGGAGCCGGCACAGCCGCGGGAGGCACGGCAGATACCGCGGCAGGGTTTCGGTGTGCCCTGCAAACCCGAGCCCGTCCCAAAAACCCCGGCTGCACAACACGCGGCTTCTACATTTCTCTGCCAAAAGCCGGGGAAACGGGCAAAATCACCACTGCTGAATGGGAGCATCGCGTTGTCTCCAGGATGTGCTGGGCTTGCAGAAACACCCCTGAGCTCCATGGGGAATGGGAGATAAACCCCATTCCAGGCGCTCAGCTCTCCCTAAAACACGGCTGAGCTCCCACTCATTCATAACTCACGAGGGCTGAGCCACAGACCAAGTGACTTCAGTGAGCCAAGCCCAGTCCTGCTTATGTCCATGGCAGAACTGGTTTGGCATGATGGATGTGCAAATTTACACCAGCCTGGGCCCAGGACCTCGACCTTGGTGCCCCTGCAGGGTGCTGTCCCCAGCCCCAGCTCTGCTGCTGGGGGAGGAGAAACTTCAGTACCATACTCTGTGCTTGCCACTGCAATAATGGGCTGTTCAATAGCATTGTTTTAAAAAATAATTTGTTGTACATTTCTTGTACCTTTCAGAAACCCTCCCATCTCCTGAATGATAGCCCATATTTAATAATGTTTCTAAAAAAGCCCAGTTTATTCCTATGATGCAGAGGGCTTGGCTAGAACTGGAGCCAGTGTCCCTTTTTAGCTGTACCAGGGGTCAGTGCAAGGAGTGCCCAGCATGGACCAGCCTGGCAGGCTCTCTGACACTGGACTGGCAGAATGAAGTGTTCAAGTGCCCCATGGCTCCCTCAAACTCCTGTCAGTAAATCCTGTGCCCATTCAATCCTCCTCAGTCCAAAGGGTTTCATGCTGGGCATGGAGTACAGAAAGAGGAGCACAAATGGGAGCTCAAAACCAGCCCTTCCAAAAACATCATCCTGTACCCATTATAAATTAAGGGCAGACCTTACAGTGGCCCCACTGAGATCAGGTAGACAGCATGGGCAAAAGAAAAGCCCTTTTCAGGTAGAAAAATATTTCATATCCATTATAAAAAAGAACCTCCTACAAAGATTCCTCTGCCCTTACAGTAGCCCTGCCGAGCTCTACTGGACAGCATGGCCAAAAGGTAGAAAAAGTTCAAGATTGGTCCTCAAACATTTCCACCTTAGCAAACACTGTCCATACCAGCTTAATTGTCACAATGAGCAGGAACTCCTTCATGCCTTTTACATTCAGCTGAGATATAACATGCAAAATGATGTATGTTTATAAAAGGTGCCAGGATGGCTGTTTTTAAACCCTGGCCATAACCAGGTTGTCCCACCATCTGCATTTATCTCTGCAGACCATTGCTGAGGAACAGAACGTGCTAAGCACTGATTTAGTACCTGCAGATTGTGCTTGGGGGCCCCATTCCACTGCCAGTGCTGCCACATTCAGTGCAGTGGCAGAAGCCTTTACGACAATTGCTATACTGCATTAACAACACTATTTTATATCCCTAAACAGACTCTCAAAGGAGTGTCTGGGAGGGTTAGCAGTAACACCTCATGGTGTGTGCTCTATGTTGTTGGGTTTATAACTAAGGCTGACAGTACAAAGTGAGGAAAAATGGAGGCAAAGTCCAAAGTCCTCTCTAAGGCTGACCAGGATTCACTCCCAGTACTTCAGGCATGCTGCTGGACTCTAGGGACTGGATAACTGCCCTAAACATAGGGCTGGCTCGCAGCTAAGTTGCCAATTTTCCTTGTTCCACTCCCAGGCAGAGCCAGGAGCTCACTTCTCACATCTGTGCATGGAGGGGCACAGATGCACACCCCATCAGTGAAGGGAATTGTCCTTACTCCTCATTAATTCTGCATTTCTGGCCTTGGCTTTCCAGAGCTGTGCGTGGTTATAGAACACTGCTTTTTGAGAGAAGGGGATGCACACAGTGCATGGCCAGGGTTGGAAGAAGACATTGCAGTAGATACTGTAAAAGGTTTCATTTCTTCACAGTATCATGTGCACATTCAGAATTTTCCTAACATCGACATAAAACCCTGTGTCAAAATCTCCCTCGTGCCAGTCCTGAGTCCTGTGTGCCAAGTTCCCAAATCCAGCTGCAGAGCAGCAGCACTCAGCTGGTCCTGTGCCACAGCAGGGACTTTCTCCCTGCAGCTCTGAGCCTTCACCAGCCAAGGAGCAGCTCTGTCACCTCCCAGTGCTGAGAGGGGATGGCTTGGCAGTTTCAGAGGCAGCTCTTCCAAGGGGAAGTGGTGCTTTTTTCTGTCAGCAGAATCAGATGGGAAACTACTCATCCTGTGAGAAGGTCTGTGGTGCAAGGCACAGCCTCTCTGCTTTCTCAGAGAGACACTACGAGTCCATGAGGTTCTCTTGGATCTGCAGCATCTCTAAGTCTGAGAACTCCTTTTGCTGCTGAAGGGGGAGGCCACCAAGTCTTTTACACCAGGGTGCCATTCTTGCTGTCGTATTTGAGCCTGGCCCTGGGGAAGTTGAGGGTGGCATACTCCGTGGCGTTCTGCAGCTGCAGGTTCTTCACCTCGGCCGCCGAGCGCTCCCGGGCCTTGGAGAACACCTGGATGTCTGCGTAGTGGATGCTGTCATCCTGCTGCACGCCCTGGGCTTTGCTCACCGTGGCGTAGACAGGCACATCAGGGACGTCTTCGTACGCTGGAACCTTTGGGGAGGAGAAGCTCTGGGGACTCAGCTCCCTGGGCTGCCCCCCCCTGCCTCCCCCAGCCCCTGCACGCCGTGCCCAGCACCACCCAGCCCTCTGACACCTCAGGCTGAGGTTTCATCCTGCTGCTGCCACTGCACTTCAGTGTCCTGCACACTGTCCCCACAGCCAGGAAAGCCTGCACAGGATGAGAGGGTTCATGGCTGTGGATAAGCTGCCCCGTGTCCTCCCAGCCCACCCAGCCTAGGAGGTGGTGGTCAGCTCTGTCTTCTCAATACACAGGCAGGGGGAAAGCTCTGGGGAGCTGGTTACCTTCCTGCCAGGCTGCTGCTGTCGGCTCTCCTGCCTCACATTAGTTCCTGCAAGAGAAACACCAGTAAATCAGGCTCACAGCTGCTTGTTGTTCCACCTTTGGAGGCAGCAATGCCGCGTCTGCCCCACGGGCTCTCCTCAATGGGCACAAAACAAATGTCCACAAATCAAATGTCCACTTCATCTGCCGCCCTCAGCCCTGATGCTGTCCCTGAGAAGAAAGCCTGGGCTTGTTTCTTTGGGAAAATTAGGTTTCCCAGGATGACAACATGCTGTGGACCGCAGTGTTCTTGGCAGAACCCGGGAGTACAGACACAGCACAGAGAGCTTCCTTGTCAGGGCCTTGGAGAAGGCAGATCCAGTTTTAACTTTGTTATTTCCTTTGCTGCCTGGCAAACATATTTTTGCCCAGCATGGTCCAAAGGCCACAGGACACAAGTGAGCTACTTAAGGAATATTTATTCTGGGGCACTGTTGTCAGACAGGTGTTTGCAGCTCTTACAGAGTTTGATGCAACCTCTGCTATGCTGCCAATTGAGAGCATTTGGGTGTGTTTTGATGTGAAACCTTATTTTAAGCACACTGCTGGAGTCCCTTTCCTCCCCCATGGAACACCATACTCCTTGTTTTAAATTTAAAGAAATGTTGCCTTTTGCTTCTACCAAACTTCTCTTGAGGAAGGTTAAATACAAAGAGTCCTCAGGGATCCCCTCCACAGCCAGCACTGACTGATGTCACCCATCCAGGGAACTCAGTCATCCCACCCCTTCCTGCCCTCTAAAGCATTTTCACAAATCCTTACCTTGCTTTTCTTTCTTCCTTTTGAAAGGGGAAGGACACTTCCTGAAATCAGAGAGACATGTCAGCCCTGGTAATCCCCATGCTCTGCCCTCACCACACACAGACCCAGCACAGCACCCCAGGTACCACATCTGTGTGCAATGAGACAGGCCCAAGAAGTGCCTCAGAGAAGAGCTTTGGAGCCAAACTGGAGCCTGAGTGAGTCTTGCAGGGAGAAGGTCCCAGGGGGAGGCATGGGGATGTGTTTCCTTCTGTGCCACAGCCACCCCCAAGCCTCCCTGCCTCCCAACCCTGCCTGGCTGGCCCAGGTGCATCGCAGGGAATGAGGACACATCTCACTGCAGTTTTGCAATTGCATTTCCACATCTCAGAGCAGGGTGCAGAGCATGATCTCAGTTAGCACAAACCCTCCTCTTGGGGTCAGATGCTTTGATATCCCCATTCCTTGTGCTTTGTCCCCCCTGCCCAAGGAGCAGCTGGGCACGGACCTTGTGCTAATTCAATGTTTCAGACAGTTTTCCTGTTCTCAGCTTTCCACTTAGAGCACAACCAAACCAAACAAGCTATGCACTTATTAACAGCCAAGCCAAACCCTAATCTCAGCTGTACCTGTGTGACCAGAAAGAGAACAAGCCAAGCACAGATATGTTCCAGCCAGGGGAAGAACAGGAGCCAAATCCATTCCAGCTGTAACAACAGAGCCCAGAGCTGAGCCCCTGCAGGCTAGGACTGGCAGGGGAGAGCTGTATCACACTCTGGGACAGATGCATGAAGGAAATGTCACCAGTGCATGACGTTTGGGAGGGTCAAAGAGCAGGTGCCAGCCCTTGTATGGCTCCTGCTGTGAGCACACACGTCCATGTGTCGCTGGCTGCGGACCAACAGTGTCCCAGATCTCTGCTGAATGGGGCTACAGGGTCACCATTTGGTCTCCAAGGAATATGACATGTCCCACATGGTGTGCATTTGCCAGCTGGTCCCACCACAGGCGGGAAGAGAGCTGTGCCCGAGGCAGAGCTGTGCCCGTGCCAGCGCTCCGGCAGCTCCAGTGGGTGGGGGAGCAGGACAGTGTGTGCAGTAATGCCTTTGGCACTCGGATGGGAACACACAAAGCCAGCGTGAATGTGGGCAGAGAACCTGGAGACATTTAAAATGGTCAGCAATGATTAACCAGGCTTGCTGGGAAGTCAGAGGCAGCTTTGGGGAAGCCCGTGTGAAGGGACCTGGTGCTGCTCTGTGTCTGTGCCCTGTGCTGCCCACCTGGGCACTGAGAGCCCTCCAGCCTTTGACAGGCAAAATCTGGGGCGCTGAATCAAGGCAGAACTGCTTCGACCCCGAGATCAGCTCAGCTAGTTAGAACCTGGTGCTAATAACACCAAGGCTGTGGGTTTGATCCCTGTATGGGCCATTCGCTTAAGAGCTGGACTTGGTGATCCTTGCAGGTCCCTTCCAACTCGGAATATTCTGTGAAGTTTCTGGGAAATTTGCCTTGTGGTGGTTCTCCCTTGGCTCTTGCAGCTTCCTCCTCTGCTGTCTGCAGGGTCTCCAGGTCCCTCCTTGGCAGGGCTTGTGTGCCAGAGCCCTTTCCCTCTTTGCAGCACTCAGGCTCGTTGTGGGTTGCAGCCAAAGCAGCCCCATTTGGAGCCGAACCTGCAGGGTCCCTCTCCCCTCTGCTGCGAGGGTGGCTGCTGGATCAGCGATCCGAGCTGCTCGCTTTGGTTGCCTCCCTTTGCGGTGCATCACAGGCAGTGTGTGGGCTGGAGCTATTCCTGTTCCGGGCTGGCTGCAGGATAAGCACAGCCAGGCAGGAGACGGCATCTCCCAGGAACTGGGGCGCGGGTGGCAAGGGAAACGAGAGCAGGGAAACATCTCCCCTCTCCTCAAAACCAGGTCAAACATGTTGGAACTCTCAGCCCGGGAGAAGCACGTCATATTCTACATGACAGCACACATGTGTCTGCTCCTACATTGCTTCTTCCCCCATTCCCACGGCAATGGCATCCTGATTCCTGCCCTACATAGTGCCGAATTTGGGCGTATTTTCCCGTCTATGCACACTTTGGTGCCCTGAGTGGTGAGAACACCTGGGGCCTGCCCTGCACATGGCCCTGCTCGCAGAGGCACCCAGACCCCAGGGCATATTCATCAATAATTTTCTTCTGTGAATAAATTTGCTGTAATAGCTTTTCTTTAAAGACCTCAGACTGTGCCCCAGGCATCCCCTGATCAGGCCCTTGTCTGCTCATGCCCTGGGTGCCTCATTTACCCTCTGTCACAGGGTAGAGGAAATAGAACGTGGGAGTTTTGGTGGGTTTCATGACAAGAACCAGCCTTCCACCTCCCACCTACAGCTCCTCCTCCTAAATCCCAAATTCCAGCGCTCTCCAGCTCAGGGCTCAGGTTGGCAGGACCTGGGCGTCCTGAACCTTCCTCCACTAGGTGATGCTGTGCCTCTTGGAATTATTAAAAATCGCGTATGAATTTCTCATACTTTCAACAAATACAGTGTTGGAGAGAATGTCTTCGGCTCTTCATCTGATATTCATGGCTCTTCCCCTTGTTCCACGCTCAGAGCCGAAAATATTTCCACTTGGCACCGAACGATGCTCCTCTGCGCCCTTTCTCTGCAAGCGGGAGCTCCGGGGCACAGCGTGAGCCAGGAGGGATTAAAGTGTCATCCTCCCTCCCAGGGAGAAAGAGCAACAGCATCTCAAAAACGTGGCCAGGATTTCCCGAGCGTAAATAAAGCCCGGAGAGCCGCGGGCAGGGCGAGGGGCTGGAAGAGCTGAGAGCAGGACGGGGCGGCAGGAGCGCAGGACCCCTCCCTGCCGTGTGACAAAGGGACACCTTATGGTGTCTACCTGTCTGGAGGGGCGATGACGGGGGTTTTAAGCAGATCCTTCCTAGAACTGAGCTATTCCCAGCCGCTGGCGCGGCTGCAGGAGCCCGAGGTGCCAGCCCGGGGAGGTGGCACCGCCCGTCGGGGCTGACCGATGTGACAGCAAAGCCCCCCTCGCCCCGTCCCCGACACCTGCCCTGCCGTGACCGCCCGGCTCTCTGCTCCCGAGTGGGTGTGAGCTGGCGGGCAGCAGGGCTGGCAGGCTCGGGGCAGCCCTGGCAAGCCCAGCAGAAGGACGCCAAGCCCGCAGCGCCGTCCCCGCGCCCCGCAGCCCCCCGCGCCCCCCGCGCCCCGCACTCACCACGGGCGCCCGCAGCTGCACAGGTTGCCCATGTCGCTCCTTCCCCCATGGAGCTGGAGTGTTTTCTGGACAGGGAGAGCTTGTATTTCCTGGTTCCTGCTCGGCCCCTGGCTATTCCAAGGGAGTGTCTGGCAGTGTCGGGTTTCTCCCCATGGGCTGCAGAGGGCTGTGCTGGCCCCGTGTGGCATCTACCGGAGGTGGCCCCCGGCGCTTGGCTCACCCCTTGCTGCCAGGGAGGAGAGGGCAAGGTCGCACATGCCCCCAGGGCTTCACTCCTGGGGCTAAAATTCGGTTTTCTGGTTCGCACAGTGGGCGCCCCGCCGCTGCCCCTCTCAGCCCCCAGCGCCATCCCGCTGATGCCAGCAGTGATGCGAAAGGGGACGGAGGAGGGACTTCAAATGCTCCCAAACAAAAGGAGAAGCCCCAGAGTGGGAGCTCCCCGTGCTGTTCCCGCTGCTCATCCTTGCAGCTCGAGCAGGATGTCAGAAAAACCTGTGGCACGGGCTGGCATCACCTGGGAAAGAGGGAATCTTCTTGGGAAGGCAGGTGATGCCCAGCGACGGAGCCTTGCAGGTCTGCTCTCAGCTGAGCTCTGGTTCTGCTGCTTCTGACCTGCAACCCCAGAGACATTACTGGAAATCCACTTTTTTTGAAAGCTACCTAGGTGAAAGTGTACAGTTTTGTCCTCCTGAGCGTGACAGGATCCCATGAAGCACCTCACATGGTGAAGGAGCAGCAGTGCAGCTCTTGGGCTCACCCCTCAGCGTGGCAAACAGGAACAGGGAGGTGTATCTCACCTCTCCACCCCTATGAGAGCCCTTCAGGCTCTGCCTGTCATTCCTGGGCTAATCCTGGTGCCTAATCTCAGGCAGCTCTAAGAGAAGAGATGCTCAAAGATACCATGTGAATGTCATTCTTGAGCAGAACCTGTGCCCCACAGCTTTGATTTGGCAGTCAGCCCCAGTTCTGTGCAGGTCTGAATCCCTCATGAGGCGTCCTAACAAGGGGGTGAGTTTTAATACACCCTTTTGGTGGGCTGTGTCAGAAACTGGCTCCAGTCCCCTCCTCTGGGTGTACCCACGCTCTGAGCCAGGCTCACAGCATCACTGATCATCTGCCCAAGAGCAGAGCAAAGCTTGTGCCTGCCAAGAAGGGGCAGGAGGAGAAGGATTCTGCTTTGGAAGGGCCACAGCTGCTCTCTGAGCTGAATCTTGGATGAGCTGCACTGTGATCTGCAGAGCCCAAGCCTTGCTCTGACACTGTTCCTCACCATGTGGCTGGAGAAATGGCACATCCCAGTCTGCACCACAGCACCCCAGGGAGAATTTATGACTCATGCAGGCAGCTGGGATTCGGTCCTGATCCCAACAGGACCGTGTTCTCAGGGTCTTGCAATGACCAGGTGGTCTCAGGAGCCTGTCCCTGCTTGGGAAGTTGCAGACTGTGTGTCTCTGGGTTTGCCACAGACACTGTTGTTTTAGTGAACCAGTGTCTGTTTTGATTTCTGGGATAACTTGGGCTTTGTTGCTTTGTGGGGAAGGAAAAAAAAAGGGTTGGGAGCCTGTTCCCATCAGCCTCTTTCACAAATACTGGAGCTGCTGCTTTGAGCTCCACCAGAGAAACAGAAAGGCATCAAAAACATTGGCAGGGCTGTGGAGCGCTTGGCTGCCACTCTGCATTCCCTCCTCAGGCTGTGTCTGCAGGGATGAAAGAAAGCATGGCTTCCAGCAATCCTGCTCAGCAAAGCCACAAGGCTGTGTGGTGCAGAGCCTGCCAGGGGGCAGAGGAACAGCCCTGGCTGACACCAGGCAGTGCCAGCCCCTCTCACTGCAGCCCTGCCCAGGGCAGCTGTCTGGGTGACAGGCTGTTTGACTGGCATAAGGGCCCAGCAATAGAGAATGAACACATGGGAGAGCAAAAACAGGGCTAGGAAAAGCTGGAGGGGGGAACAGAACTGTGTGATGACCACTAATGTTGGGCATTTCTATGGCAATGGTGCCAAGGTCCCTCAGACACTGAGGGACTGGGAGCACACTGGGATAGGAGTGGTACAGGCACACAGCAAGCTGGCATTGTCTGTGAAAAATGAAGTACAGAGAGCTCTGAACTGTTTTGAGCACTTCTTTTGTCCTAGAATCTACTCCCAGTGCAGCCCCAGCCCCAGCCAGGTCCTGTTTTCAGCCCCCAGTGCTTCAGCAGCCCTTGTGCTGCCCAGGTGGCGTTTCATGCTCTAGCATGTGCCATGTCAGCATGGTGTGTGCATGTGCCCTCCTTTGCCCAGCCTGAGGGTCACATGTTGGCCATCCTCCCTATCCCCAGTCCAGTGAAGAAGTCTGTCCTAGTGACAGGAAATCTGCACTGAGAGAGGGGACCATCAACCTTTCTTGCCAGCACAGGAGATGCCAGATCAGAGACAAAGAAAAGCCTTTTATTGCTGCTGCCCTGAAGGGTCTGTGAGTCTGAGGAAACCTTTTGTGATGGGGGGACTAAGGAAATGATGGCCATGCCTGAGCCAACACGCCCTCAACCACAGGGAGATGGGCTCTGGAACCCAGCCCTCCCGACACTTGGGGGTTGGGTGAATGGGATGCAGGTGATTTGGGTGATTGAAGCCCAGAATTATCTCTGGAATTGTTATTAAGGACTTAGACAATGCCTGTTATAAAGGTGATTTTTATTTTGACAGTGTCTCACTGGCAGCAGCTTATCTGGTTCTACTTCAAGGGTAAGGGCATCTCTCAGGATTACAGGCTGAGAGGGGTACCTGGTCTGCCCTCGGGGCTGGAGGCTCAGCCACCCTCCCACTGGCTCCTGAGCCTGGCAGACAGGGCTGCTCTTAATCTGACTCTGATCCTCACCGCTGGCAGAGCCCTGAGAAGCAGAAAATAGCTGTGCAGTGGTTTGCTGTGGTCTGGATCCCACTGTGCCTGGCAGGGCCCAAAGAGCAGCCTCATACCAGCGTTTCAGCAGCCGAGGGGATCTGCTGCCTGGGGCAGAACCCTGAGCAGGGCATTTCTGGCCCAGGGGACCCATGGAGGCAGAGTGCAGGAGCCTGCAGGTCACATCCCAGCAGGGAGAGGGAGAAGTTAAATCCCCATGGATCTCGGAGCCTCCTGTCCCCTCTGAGGGAGAGCTGCAGCGAGGCACGCCAGGGACCCCCATATTTAGGCACTGACACAGCATTTTGCCTGCTTTACTTGGCTCTGACGAGACAAGGATTGCAACTGGCACCTGCTGAGCCCTTGGGGCCGCCCGGGGCAGCAGCTGCCCCGGCAGCAGCACACACGATCCCTGGCCCAGCATCACAAGACCACGGGGACGTTCCTCACGTAGCCAGTAAGACCACAGTGCCTGCAAAAGGGGCCAAATCCATGCCCTCTGTGACTGCACAGAGGGTGCTGGGGTGCCAGCGAGGCACCTGGGATCTGAGCAGAGCCTTTCCCGTCAGCATTTCGGGGTTTGCTCCCCTCACAAGGGCTGAAGGGGTCTGTGTGTGAACGAGCCTGATGCCCCACAAACCAGAGGGCTGGAGCAGACAGAGACCGTGTGTTGGCATGAGTTTACTTGGGCTAATTCCACCTGCAGCTCTGGAGGGGCACGGGGACCCTTCAAGAGCTCACCACTCTACCCCTTTTGTCCTTGAGGCTGCTCCACTGTGGGCTCCCTGCAAGAGACACTGCAGCTGCACCTGAGCCAGGAGGGGAATCCCAGAGGTGCCCCTGGATGCCCCGTGGCCACAGTCCCTCTGTGTCACCACTGATGCCATTTCCTCAGGGTGAGCTCTCTGCTGCTCTGCTCCTCACAGCTAAGGCACTGTCCATCCTGCCTGCTGCACAGAAGCAACATGAATCCGAGGCAAGCAAGATCAGAGGCAGGTTTATTCCTCTTTCCTCCTGAGAACTGCAGGCACTTTTACAGACCAACATCCACCTCCCACGTCCATGAAGCTCAGCCACCAGCTCAGAGGCAAGGCACTGGGATCATCTCTTCCCTCTTCCCAGGACCCTTCTGGGCTGGAGCACAGCAGCTGCTTAACAGTCCACTGTGACACAGCCTCCCAGTTTGGGGCAAGAGTGGCCCTGGATATTTGGGGTGAGAGAAGAGCACCCTGCATGGTGCTCCATGAGCGCTTGACCTAGGAGAAAACTTGCATCACACTCACACTCACACTTTAGTCCCCCTCTTTTTTCAGCTCCAAGTCCCTTTTTTCCAACCATCAGCCTTACGAAGCAGCAGTCTGGCTGCCTCAGAGCCCTGCTAACCACTGATGGTGAGAAATAGGAGTCTGTCACCATGGATTCCCCAGCCCTGTCCCCCCCACCTTCCCTGTGCAAGCCCAGATCTGGGGCCTTTAGGACTTTTCCTTCTCTTTTCCTTCCCCAGGCTGTTCTTCTTTCCCCGCTGGCTGCTCCTCCTGGGTTATCTTCACCTCGTTGACTCTGGCCTTCACCTCCTTCCCCGTCCGGGGAGCCACGATGCTCAAGATGCCATCGTGGGACAAGGTGGCCCTTACCAGCAAGGGGTCCACGTCCAGGGGGAGGATGTAGGTCCTGGTGAACTCCCGGGAGATGAACCCGTGGCGATCAGCCTTCTGTGGGTGCTGCCCCACCACCTCGAGCAGGTTGTCCACGGTGCGGACGCTGAGCTCATCTGGCAGGAACTGGCAGACGTCGAGGAACACCTGGAATTTGTGCTCGTTCAGGCAGATCTCAGAGGTGCCTCGGTCCAGCTGCTTGTTGATCCGAGGCCTGATGTAGTAGCCATGGTAGAGGGCAGGGGCTAAGATCTCAGATGGGGACACACCTGGAAATGAGACTCAGTGAGGAGCGTGGCGTTTCCAGGGGAAGGAGGTGGAGGAGGATGGTTGGCAGCACATAGGGGAGGGTGGCAGGAGGGAGCTGGGACCTGGCAAACACCTTGGGTTTGCCACCACATCAGCACAGTATGGGTGGAGCCTCTTGCAGTTCCTACCTTTGTGCCTCTAAAACACACACACACACAGAGCTTGCCAGCCACTGGTTCCCACCACACAGCCCAGGGCTGCCAGCTGCCCAGGGCTGGCATCCAGCTTTACATGTCTGTTGGGTGGACTGGGAGGGACTGGGAGGTGCACTGGGTGCTCTGCAGTGCAGAGCCCACAGCCAGGGATGGGCATGGAAAATGCTGATGGTGAAGAAACTGCCCTGAAGAACTAAAGGCCTTTTGTGTGCCATTGTCCAGAGGGCTTTCCTTGGAGCTTTTTGCCTTTTCACGCTGTTGTGCTGGTGCTGAATGGTTCTGCTGCTGCCCACATTCCTTCCCCTCCGCCAGCCACTGCCCAGCTTTGTGCTGAACACCCCAGCTCAGCTTTTCTCCACATCCCCTGGCTGAAAAAACTTCCCCCCCCTCCCCTGAGGGTTTTGCTCCATGTTTTCACAGCATGTGCATGAATGCCAGACCATGGTTGGCATGAGGGAGGGACAGGGGAGACAGCAGTAGGCATGGATGGAGAAAGTGGACATGAAGAGAGAGACCCTGGCTATTCCCTGGCTATTCCCCCCTGATTTGATCTGGGTTCTTACACTCCAAATTCCTTGGCTCCAGCTCCCTTAGCCTGCTCTGGAGCTCAGTCTCCCCAGGGGAGCTCCACCAGCCTTCCTGCACCAGGGGAGAGAAAGGTGCCATGGGGATCCCATCTCCTTTCTTACCTTCTCCAAAGTTCTGGTCGTAGATCTTGCTGGGGTTGGCGAACTCGTACTCCGAGCTCATGGGGTGGGCGTGGGGGACAGTCCGTGCGGCCATGGCGTGTGTGGGACGGGGACCTTCCGAGCCCTCACTGCCTCTGAGAGTGAAGGCTGCAGATTGCAAGGTTTTAATTGGGTGAATTCCAAAGGGAGGAGTGTGTGATAAAAAGATGGACCAAAATAGCCACACGCACAGGGCCCAGGATGCCTCGCCAGGGTGACGGGAGAAGCTTCTCGCTGCATTCCAGCAGGGAGTGCAGGCACTGCCTGCAGTCAGGGGCACCTCGGGAACATCCCACAGGTCCTCCCAGCCCTGGAGATCCCCCTCTGGAGCAGGGGGACCAGGAGGGGAATGGGCAGCCAAGAGCAGCGGGGAGGCACAGAGATGAGCTGAGGGAGGCTGAGGGAGGGAAGAGCAGGATAGACCCCAAGCTCATGGTGCTCCATGGCCAGTGGGGTTCAGGGAGTCCCTGGTACTGGCATTGGTGGTACTGATGGCCCCGAAGCCCCTCGTGGGGATGGAGCAGCAAGTAATGCTGGCTGATACCTGTTCAGGTTATGCAATGAGTCCCTGCCACACACATTGCCCCAGTGGGAGTTTAGGGCCCAAATCAGCCCCTCCTGTTCCCTACACAAGGAGCCTGATTCTTCCAGGAGCTGAGCTCGAGCCTTTTGTCCCTTGAGTGAAGACTGCAGGTAGCTAAGCTGGACTAGACACGATCCAGATCCCATTACTGACATTACTGACACCTCCCCATCCTGGACCATGCTGCTCCAGGCTGGCTGTCCAGACTGTTTCCTTGCCCAGGGCTTTGGCACAACACAATAAGACCTGGAGAAATCCTTGTGCCAGGGATCAAGAGTTAACCAGGGGTCTGAAGCTGGCTGAGATCCAGTTTTATTGGACAGGGCTGCTGGGCTGGTGGTGGTGCAGGAGGGGAGCAGTGCCCAGTTGAGCTCTACATACCCTGAAACCAGAGATTTCCCTGAGCCCATGTCCCTGCAGTGTGAGAGAGCAGGTGCAGTGCTGTTGATGTAATGGGGAACTGGAGAGGGTATTTATGGCCTGAGCTCTTGCACAGAGCAAATTCTGCTCCCTATTCTTGCAGGCAAGCTGAGAGGAAGAGGGTCAGAGCCTCTTGCAAAGGGCTGGCAGTGCTGGCAGTAGGAATGATGTGCCTCTCAGCCAGAAATTGTATTTTAGATGTGAGCTCTCAGAGGCAGAGACTTGTTCTTGCCCTTTAAGTTCAGTTGCTAGGCTGAACCCAGTCTTGTGATTTAGGCTCACTGGAGGGGCAGGAATTAAAATAAATGTGTGAGTTAAGATGTATTAGGATCATAACTATAGGAAATGAGCTTAGTGCAGGGGCACAGGCAGACAGAGGTAGCTTGAACCCCTGAGAAGGCACCATGAGCATGCCCAGGCTATCTCTGCTCCAGCCCTTTGGGGCTCCGAGGTCACAGTGTTGTCTCCAGCAAAGTGGCTTCTGTGGTGGCCAAAGGACAAGAGGTTTTGGGCTGAGTGGTGGAGAAATCCATCCTTCACTCCCACCCAGCAGTGTGCACAGAGGCAGTGGGGCTTTACTGGGCTGCCAGGGGGATCCCAGCAAAGACCTCCTGGGACCTCACTCTGAGGCTTCCTTTGCTTCCAGCAGAGCAGAGCCCTCCCTGGGCTGGTGGGTGATGCGGGGAGCTGGACTCTGGGCGCTGGCAGCGGGAACAACAGCCCCTTGTCGTTTGCCCAGGGAGCCAAAGATAGGAGCTGCATTGATCCTGTTGGCATCCCAAGCAGCTGGGAACATCCGCCAAGCCCGCCTGGGACTCTGCAGATAAACAGCACGTGGGGAGCGGGGCGGGCTGGCCACTTTGGCTTCTTGCTGCCCCATTAGGCTCCTTTTCTTCTTCTCCCCTTCCCCCTCCTCCTCAGCCGCGCGCTCAAATCCCTCAGACAGCTACTGGGCACCGCCGAAGGGCCCAGCCCTGGAGTGGGACAATAAAATCCCTGACACCACTGTTCAAGAGGCTCGGGGGGGTGGAAGGCCAGGCCAGCTGCACGGGTATAAAGCTGTCCCAGGCTCCCAGCACAGCACTGCAGCACAGTTGTTTGCCAGGCTCCTCCAGCGCTCTCCAATGGATATCACCATCCATAACCCCCTGATCCGCAGACCCTTCTTTTCTTGGTTGGCACCGAGCCGTATCTTTGACCAGATTTTCGGGGAGCACCTGCCGGAATCAGAGCTGCTCCCTGTTTCCCCCAGCTTCAGCCCCTTCCTGATGAGATCCCCCATCCTTCGGATGCCCAGTTGGCTAGAGACAGGACTCTCTGAGGTAATCTTTGCTTCTTCATCCCCTTTGTTACTGCTGCGTGCACGTCCCCGTGGCTCTGGACCTGGGCACCCAGGAGGGCTCAGAGCTTGGATGCTGCTTGCAGGTGGTTATTTAGGCAAAGGCTGGGGGAAAGGGTGCTGTGCTTGTGGCTCCTCATCATGCTCTGCTCATGGCTTGTGACTGAGAGCAACCCTTGCCATAGCGATGGGGAGAGAGGCAAATGGAGGTGTCTCTGAAAGCTCAATCTGAGTCAATCTGAAAGCTGCCAGAAGAAAGGAGGAAGCCTGATTTCCCTAATTTCCCAGTCTGCTGTGCAAAACCTTCAATCCCACTCCCACCTGAGGAGCACAGGGTAGTGGGCAGGGGCAGTGGGATCCTCATGTCAGGCTGGTGAGGAAAAAGGGGCCTGTTTTAAAGAATCACTGCCGAGAAGAGCAGTGTTTTAACCAAGATACAGGACCAAAGGATCAAGGAGCAGGCATCTGCTTGCTTCAGGGCTGAGCCAAGGGGCACTTGCCTGTTCTGCAAGTCAATCTCTTATTTACAAGTAGCTTATAGAGTTTTTCTAAGCAGAAGGAGTGAGACGAAACTATTATTATTTTAACCTTTGCATAATGTCTCCCCTGATTTAGTGACCTGGGTCTGGCTGTCCACTGAAGCAGCCATAAGAAGCACTGCAAGCACTGAAGAGTCAGTTTTAACAAATTTTAACAAACTCAGAGTCTTAGGCGCTCTAGTGATGAGCATTAATGCAAGGCCAGCAAGGGGCAAAGGCACCCAGGTCAGAATCCCAAAACAAAGGTCAGTGCATGTGCAGACACCAGGCTGAGCCTTGACCTGCTGTGTTCTGAGAGTCCTCTTAACCTGAAACCCTCACCTGCTCTTTCCTGAAGTCACCTCCTTGTTTTGCAGATGCGACTGGACAAGGACAAGTTTTATGTCAACCTTGATGTGAAGCATTTCTCCCCTGAGGAGCTGAAAGTGAAGGTGCTCGGGGACATGATAGAAATCCACGGGAAGCACGAGGAGCGCCAGGTACTTCTGATTTAACTGTGCAACCCTCAGTGTGAACTTCCTCGCCTCTGGTGAAACAAGGAGACTGCAAAGCACTCCTCCCCTGTGCTCACCTCAAATACTTGTAATTTTTTTGTGTCAGGCAATCCTAATGAAGGATGCCTTGTCCAAAGCCCCCCAGCTGATGCCAGGCAGGGCAGCAAGAGGGTGAACATTTATTGCTGATGTTACACGAACTGTGAACTGAACTGGAAAATCATCTTTGAAATGGCCATTTTTGGGTCTCCCTCTTTTTGGGAAGAGGCCAGAAATGCAGGGAGGTGTTCAATACACTAAGAACCAACTGTAATAATTTAACAACATAACAAAGCAGCACACTGCCCTGTTCTGTTACCTTTCCTAGGCCCATCTCTCAGTTTCTAACCCTTAAAGGTTGTGTTTTGCTCTCACAGTCTCACTGCTTGCAGGCTCTGGAGACCTGCGTGGCAACTGGGTAGACAGAAATCCAGAGCCATGTCCAAAGCTGGATGCAACAACATTTTCAAGCCCCCTTCTCCCTCCCACCCCTGTTCCCAATTCCTTGCCAGAAGGAAGGGAATACACATGATAAAGTAGCTGTGCCCCTGGAATTGCCACCTCTAGTCGCTCCTGGGAGCACAGATCTGCCAGTCAGGAAATGCAGAGTTACTTTTAGCTTTGGAAGCCTCTAATCCTGACATAACTTCTGCAATTCCTTTTGTCTAAGAACATAATGAAGCAGAGATCAGCTCCCCAGAGCTCTGCAGACCCCCAGGAACTGGTGTGGTTGGCAGAGCAGGCAGGTCTGGTGCTGCCCCTTGGGAATGGCAGCCCAGAACTGTGCAGGGATGCCAAGAGGTGGAACAGAAAGCCTCCTCCTGTGAGCAGCGTTTGTACCTGCGGGCACCTGCAGCCCAGACCTGGCTCTTTAAAGAGGGCATCTCACCTTAAAAGCTCTTTTAACTTTCTGCGAGGTTTTCCCTTTGGGAGCTCCCCAGTCTCAGCCTTTATCTGCAAAGGGCTGTGGTTTAGGCGGAACCGAGCGACCCCTTCTAATGAGGTCTGTCCCTTCTCCTCTTGAAGGACGAGCACGGCTTCATTGCCAGGGAGTTCAACAGGAAATACAGGATCCCCGACGACGTGGACCCGCTGACCATCACGTCCTCGCTGTCCCTGGACGGTGTCCTGACGGTGAGCGCGCCCAGGAAACAGAGCGACGTCCCCGAGCGCACCATCCCCATCACCCGCGAGGAGAAACCGGCCATCGCAGGCGCCCAGAGGAAGTAGGGCTGCTGCCCCAGCACCCCACGCCACGGCACTTTGCCTCACGTGCCAGCTCTGCCGAATGGCTGCTCTTATTATTTATGCTGAGTAAGTTTACTAACGAATAAAACCTGAATAAGCAGTTTGTATTTATTTGTCTCGGGCGCTGAGGACAGGTGAAGTGGTGGGTCCAGGAAGCTGTGCAAGGTGAACGCACCTGGGACCATTTTTGCTTACAGCTTGAGTGGCAGGTGTGTCCAGGACAGCTTGTCTTGGTGTTCAGAAGCACTTTTCTCATTTCACATTATGTTCCCTAATGGTTTTCAAACATCTAATGCACGAGTCTTGTCCCTCAATGGTGCCAGAGGATTTTCAGTGTTTCACAAGCAGCAGAAAAGTTTCTTCAGTGGAGATTAAACTGGTAAAACAACTTCATGACAATTGAAAGCCATTTGAAGTGTGGGGATTTGATAACAACCGACTGGAAGACAGCTGTATCTTAAATCTCTAGAATGACTCATGCTATGGAGAAGCATCCAAATGCTACAGCCAATTCAGAGCAGTTGCAGATGAAAACTGCACTTAAACACAGATATATCCAGAGAGGAGAAAAACATCCTGCTCTCATGATGCTAATCACATCCCTTTGAAACTATGATGTTAGTACCCTTCAAACAATGAACAGCATCTGATGTCTACAGCAATAACCTGATTTATGCCAGCATTGTTGAGTGATACAAACCACTACTAAGTCCTTTTCAAGCATCATCACCTGCTTAGCACCTCTCTTCAAAGGGATATGAGCATAAGAGGGAGTTTGTATTACTGGAACTGACTTTCTAAAATTCATCATCAAAAAGGACAGAATGTCATAGATCTGTCACACAGATCATCAGACTCAGTCATGACCTGACCTATTTTTTATGTTCCTTATACCTGCTAAGACAAAAGCTCTATTAGAAGGGCTCAGTTTACACCTCAGATGAGCTGAGAGGATACCCTTGGTTCCGTGGCTTTAAGTGAGGAAAAATAAAATGAGCACTCTGATGTGGGGTCACTGTCAAACACCTCAAATCCCACCTAATTTCCAAGGTCTGGTGTCCCCTATTAGCTGGTTCTAATAAGCTCTCCCTGTTAAGGTGTTAATTGGGCTTGTCTGACCAGGCACAGGGTGAGTGGTGACTCGAAGCCACCTCTGCACACAAGAACAAAGGACAGGCACACACTGAGGTCACAAACAGTACAGCTTAAAAAGCAGGAAGAATGTTTTCCACATAATGCTGCCTTTGGCTTTCATGTGTGACAGGTCTTTTTGCTTGAAGGAAATTACTGTAGCACTGCTGGCAGACAGGCCTCCTCGTTTCTGAAGGCAGGATGTTGCTTTTCCTGCATCTTTCTTGTTCCTTCTCCCAAGCAAAAAATAAAATGCTGCCACAGGGAGGCCTGTAGTGGAGCAGGACTGAGCAGATGGGTTAAACAAAGGAGGTTCTAACTCAGGGTAGGGATCCAGAAACAAATGAGGTTCTTGTTCAAATCCTAAAAGAACAAAAATTAAAAAAAAAAAAAAAAATCGAGGAAGTGGGAAATAGTGAGAATATATCCAGAAAGTGCAGCTGAGGAAAATAGCTTTTATATGGCACAGGGCTTTGTTGGGCTCAAACTCAGGGGCAAGAAATGGGCATTTTGAGTGAAAGCTCTTTGGGGATGATGAGGTCAGTGAGACAAGAATACCTGAAATGCAAATACCACTCCCTGAATGACTCGAAATACCTGTTCTGTGGTGGCACAGGAGCACAGCTCAGCAATGAGAAAATGCCAGGAAACATCCCTGTCATCTCTAAGCACAAACGTCATGCAGAAGCTCCTCTTTGGCTGCACCACACATCCTACAGACTGTTTCAGCTCTCTGACAGGCATTTCATCCTCTGATGTTTCCCCTGTAATCGGGAGAGTAAGGAGTTTCAAAGCAGAGGAATATGAATATGAGAGGAAAACTCATATTCAGCATGGCTAAATATAAGGTTGCAGGGGTTTTTATCTCCTTGGAGGAGGGAGGTGGTGTGGGAATTATTTTCCTGAAGTGTAATGCTCTGTGTTTCAGCACTGACCATCTCTCTGGGTCACTTTTACCCACCCTTTGAAATACAGAAAGTGGTTTACTCGAGGCCACAGGGCCCCACTGGGTGGCCAGAGCTTGCAAACTACAGTGGAGGGTCTGTGTTGGAGCTCACTTTTGCCAATTTTACACCTTGCCCTGTCATTACACTGTCCTTGCCCTGTGTAGCAGCTGCAGGCACACAAATAGAACAGGTGACACTCAAGCATGGCTATTCTATATATTATACACCATAATTTCCTTTCTTCTCAAAGGCATGTGCTTGCATGTGAGACAGGGTAATTAATTTACCTTGCATCACCTTATTGGTAAATAAGGAACCCTCTCATTACATCTTGATTGTGTCTGCAATTATCTGGTACCAAATGTTACTTCCATCACTTTCCCACTGCTTCTCTTCTCTTTTTCTTCTCTTTCTGTCTGTCTCTCCTTCTCTCCTTTGGGCATTAAAGTATCATAGATATTGTCAAGTACAAGAATTGCAGGTACAGGTAAAAGGTGAGTTCAGAGGAGGCACCAAGTTGATTAAAGGGATGGAGCAGCTCTGCTATGAGGAAAGGCTGAGAAGATTGGGATTGTTCAGCCTGGAGAAGAGAAGCTTTGGAGCGACTTAATTGTGGCCTCCCAGTACCTGAGGGGAGCCAGCAGGAAGGATGGAAAGAGACTTTATAAGGGCCTGGAGTGACAGGACAAGGGGGAATGGCTTCCCACTGCCAGAGGGCAGGGTTAGGTGGGATACTGGAGAGAAATTATTCCCTGTGAGGTTTGTGAGGCCCTGGCACAGGTTGGGCAGAGAAGCTGTGGCTGCCCCATCCCTGGAAGTTTCCAGGGCCAGGCTGGAGCTACCTGGGATAATAGAAGGTGTCCCTGCCCATGGAATGAGATGAGCTTTGAGATCACTTCCAACCCAAACCACGCTGTGATTCTATGATTCTAAGATTCCTTAGCTTTTTAACAGCTTGCTCCTTTATGAATGAATTAATTTATTTATTAATTTATTTATTTAATAACTCTTTCCTGTTTCACACCAGCTCAGAGAGCTTTCCCAAAGCCCCAAGTGCAAATTACTCGCAGTGCTGGAAGTGGGGTGGGTGGGCATGCGGCGGCTCATCCCTGCATCCCTCCATGCATCCCTGCATGCATCCCTGCATACCTCCATGCATCCCTGCATGCATCCCTGCATCCCTCCATGCATCCCTGCATCCCTCCATGCATCCCTGCATCCATCCCTGCATCCCTCCATGCATCCTTGCATCCCTCCATGCATCCCTGCATCCCTCGATCCATCCCTGCATCCATCCCTGCATCCTTGCATCCCTGCATCCATCCATCCATCCATCCATCCATCCATCCATCCATCCATCCATCCATCCATCCATCCATCCCTCCATGCATCCCTCCATGCATCCATCCATGCATCCATCCATCCCTCCATCCATTCATGCATCCATCCCTCCCTCCATCCATCCATCCCTGCGCCCACCCACCCACCCACCCATCCCAGAGGCACTGCCATCTCCCTGGATCCCCGGTGGACGGGAGGGGAGCGGCTGCCGCCGAGTGCCCGGGGATGCCCGCGGGGACCCGACGCCACCAGCAGTGGCCGCTGACCGGCTTCCCACGTCATGAGCGAGCGACTTTGGCTCCGAATCCCGGTAGCTCCGAGTCCTGGTGGCTCCAAATGCCCGTAGCTCCGAGTCCTGGTGCCTCCGAACCCCGGGAGCTCCGAACCCCGGTGCGTCCGCATCCCGGGAGCTCCGAGCGCCGGTGCCGGTGCCGGGCATGGGGCTCCGCCGGGTCCTGCTGCTCGGAGAGGGCAATTTCTCCTTCGCCGCTTCCCTCTGCGGGGCCGCGGGCACACACGTGGTGGCCACTTGCTACGAGAGCGAGGAGGACGCGTCCCGGCGCGGGGATGCGGCGCGGAGCATCCAGAGGCTGCGGGAGAGCGGTGGGATGCGGTGGGATGCGGTGGGATGGGATGGGGTGGGATGGGGTGGGATGCGGTGGCGTGGGATGGGGTGGGAAGGGA
>JAWWTY010000064.1:5180573-5260677 GCA_035222235.1 Margarornis squamiger | reverse complement strand
GGATGGGGTGGGATGAGGTGGGATGGGGTGGGATGGGATGGGGATGCAGTGGGATGGGATGGGATGCAGTGGGATGGGGTGGGGATGCAGTGGGATGGATGGGATGGGGTGGCATTGGGTGGCATGGCATGGCATGGCATGGCATGGCATGGCGTGGGATAGGCAGTGGGACCCCCCTGGGCACAGGTGGAGGAGGTTGGGATGGGGAGGATATGGTGTCACTGAGCCCTTTGCTGCCACCCTCCTCTGATCAGGGCTCCATCCAGAGTTGTGGTGATGCCATGCCCTGCCTCCAACCCCCTGGGAGCCCCTCACCACTCCAGGCATCTCTTCTCAGATGAGGGATTGGAATGGTTGGGTTGGCTAAATCAAATACCCCTAAAATCTGATCAGACTCAATTAGTGCAAAAATTCTACTGAAACCGCTATTTTCAAGTATTTTCAGAGGTTTCTGCAAGAGAGGAAATGCAGCCCAGGCTTCCTGGTGTTCCTAATGCATGAGCAGGGAGATCCCTGGCAGCTCTTACATTCTTTACTTTAAAATCAATTAGAAGACTTGCATTCCTACCTTTTTGTAACATTTTCCCCAATGATAAACATCAGACCCTTGGTTTTTTTCATTTGCTATTGCAGGAGCTGAAGTCTTGTTTTCTGTGGACTGCACCAAGCTGAAGGACTACTTTTTAGCAGGAAAAAGAGAATTTGATTGTATTTATTTCAACTTCCCTCACTGTGGGAGGAAGGCTGGGGTAGTGAAGAACAGAGAGCTCCTTGCCCACTTTTTCCATAGGTGAGCAAACCAGAAATAGTTCTGTGCTAATGGGCTGCTGTGATACAGGTTTCCAGCTGTGCTCCAGGTGCTTTCCTGGCACAAGAAGTTTTGGGGGTGTGCTAACAGGGTTTTTCTTGTTGCCTGGCTTTCCTTCCAGCTCTGCAGAAGTGCTGGCAGAGAAGGGAGAGATCCATGTGGCACTTTGCAATGGCCAGGGTGGGACACCTGCAGACCAGCCAAGGAGGGAATGGCACAACAGCTGGCAAATAGTGGCTGTGGCAGCAGGAGCTGGATTTATCTTGAGTGATGTTCATCCTTTTCAAGCAGAGACTATCCATGGATATAAATGTACAGGTTACAGGTAACCATCACGGGGCAAAACTGAAAAGCTGAGAGTTGTGCTCTTATACAGCCCAGCATTTGTATGTTCTTTTAGTATCTTCTTTGCTGGAGAAAAACTCCTTTTAGTTTTCTTAAAATAGCTACAGTTCTTTTTCATCTCTAAGCAGAATAACCAGGATTAAAATGCCTAAGTACCCTCTAGAAATAAGATTACCGTAGTATTTTAAAGGTCAAAATCATCCATTTCAGAACAAAAGTGAATCTCAGCCTAAAGACAGGAGGAGTCTGTGTATGTGCTTAGCAGACAATCCCAACAAGGTGGTAACAAGGCCTGGGATTCACTAAGAGGTGTGTTAGTGTCACATGGAGTTACCTGTGTAAGACTCACTTGTGGTACCTTAAATATGGGAACTGATGGATGATTTTGCTCTGGTTTTGTGTATTGCCAGGAGTCAAGACAAATCCTTCTGTGTAGAGGGTGCTTTGAACCACATTTTCACACGGAGCACTCCACTGCTGTGTCTCACACCTCTGAGCTGCAGGATACAGCTGGAAAGCCAAAACATTTCTTTTCAAGTGCCACAAGTCCTTGTGGATAAAATTGATAGGTGAGTTTTATAATTAGTTTCTGATTGGCAATAACACACCCTCCTGCTCTCAGTGGGAATGAGCAGGTGTCAGAAAAATGGATATGGTAAGTCCCATTCCATTTTCACCAGCAAATTCAGTTAATTCTTGATTGCAACCTGGAGGCAAACACCACTGTCCTGAAAACATGCAACACCTTTGGTGAAAGGCTTGCCTTGTGCAGGTAGTTACTAGAAACTGGCTTAAGAATGTTTTGGGTAAATTGCTGCACTCAAATTATGACCACGGGAAGGAATTCCAAGGAAATCTGTTCAGTGGTGTCTGTAATTTGCACTTCTATTTTTCCCAGGGGTTTCCTGGCACCGAATTCAAATCATCCAGTCCAGACAGTGAAGGAGAAGCTCACTGCAGGGCTCAGCCAAGCCTTTCCATTACAGAGCACTGACTCCTGCCTGTCCCTGCTCCACCAAGGCCACCTCTGTGGTGTTTGTCCCTCCAGGGTCTTTTGGATCACTCTGAGCCCAGAGGAGACTCCAAGCACTGAGGAAATGTCTCACGGACTGGCAAATGCAGCTTTATTTTCCCGTGTTGATTTTTGCCAGGGCACAGATAAGAATGTACAAGAAGGATGTCACAGTCCAAAGCAGTTTTGTCTTAGACCTTCCCTTCTGCCTCATGCTCAGGCAATAACACAAGAAGGAGCCTTTCTCCCAGGAACGCTGCATGTTCTTTCTGGGCCAGTTTTCAGGAAGTGTCGGATCAGTCCTCACTCCTTGCCTGTTTTTCACGAGATGCTGATGGTGTTTGCAGTGAACAGGGGCACAGAGAGCAGCTGCATCCAGATGTTGGTGGACAACATTAAAACCACCATACATTCTCTTCACCAGACTGGCAATAAAACAAATATCAGCCTGCAGGAAGCAACGAGCTCTGAAACAACTGAGCTAAATGACTTTGCTGCCTTTGAGTCTCAGCTTAGTAAAATTCAGTATTTCATCTGCACGGACACGGATCCTCCAGGCTCCTGTGTGGGGATTGTAAGGACCTCTCAGGAACTAATAAGCAGTGAGCTGGTGGTTGTCTTTGCCTCACTGAACCTTGACCTCCTGGCCATGCTGCTCTGTGGAATATCTGACTGGAGAATGCTCTGGACTTGGGACACACGGTTCCTGCAGCAGTTTCCCAGAGGGGAGCTGAGGCTTTTCAAGAGTTTTTCCCTCTATCCACCTTCCTATGTGCACGACGTCAGCTTTTGGGTTCCCCACGGGGAGCCCTTCGATGAAGTCGCTTTTCACACCATTGCCAGGGGGGTGTCGGGTGAAATGGTCATTTCCATCCAGTTAAGGGACACTTTCCAGCAGCTGGGAACAGGGAGGAGCAGCCTCTGCTACAGGCTGACCTTCCAGTCCTGTGACAGGGCCCTGAGCTGCAGGGAGGCTGCAGAGATGCAGCTGCGCCTTCGGGAGCAAATCCATCAACACCTGGGGGTCACTCTGAGGTAGAACAGTTCACGTTGTGTTCAGGAGCTCGAGCAACATCTGTGGAAGTTTCTGGTCTGGACAATGTCACCTAACATGGTGTGTTATTGCAGTGCCTCCTTACAAAGGCAGGGTGGACTTTGAGTATCTGCACACATTATAAATGTGGAAATTCCTGTTAACAAGGACCATGCACCTCCCTGTTCTCTGTGTGTGCCTAATGAAACCTCATTTTATAAAGTGGAACCTTTCTTGTGTAGGGTCCTGTGAGATTGGACTTGATCTCCTTCCTGATGCTAATTCACTTTTCCTGTTCTTGTTTGTGCTTGCCCAGCCCCTTATACTGGTGGTGACTGTCTCAGGCACACTGACACAGGGAGGATCTTCCAATTTCCCAGGCACTGTGTGTGCTTTGGGCACTGGAAACCCTGGGCAGATGGGCAGTCCCTGTGGGAGGATGGTGGGTCTGGGTTGCCCTGTGCACCCCAGAGGTGCTGGGGCTGGGATCCCAGCCATGGACCATTGCCTGAGATGGTAATCACAGAATCCCAGAATGGTTTGGGTTGGAAGGGACCTTAAAGCCCAACTCCTTGGACACCTTCCACTAGCCCAGGTTGCTCCAAGCCCTATCCAACCTGGCCTTGGACACTTCCAGAGGTGGAGCAGCCACAGCTTCCATAAGTGACTGATCACAAATTCTTTCCATCACTGTATTCCAAAGGGTCCTAGCCAGCCCTGAGACAGCTGTGCCACTAACCACGAGTGCATTATTCACTGCAGCAGGTGTGACTGCAGCTGATGGAGAACTCGGTGCCAGCTGAGTTGTTGGAATCTGTGGGATTACACTGGGAAAAGGCACAGGATGGTGGACCCGAGCAGCTGTTTCTTTCTAACAAATCAAAGACTGCAAGTCTCAAGGGCACAGCTGCCCCCTCGGGGGTCCATCCCCACATCCCACTGCCCTCCTGGCACAGGAGCAGGGGCTTCTCCCTCCTGCTCTGGGGGAGAAGAACGAAGCAGCATCCATGTGGAAGGCACCAACCTCCTCCCTGGCGACCAGGGACAGGACCCAGGGAATGGCTGGATTAGGGGATATCAGGTGGGGGATTAGGTGGGATCTCAGGGAAAGGTCCTTCCCTCAGAGGGTGGTGGGCACTGACCAGGCTCCCCAGGGCAGTGGGCACAGCCCCAAGGCTGCCAGAGCTGCAGGAGGGTTTGGATGGGGCAGGGACTGTGTGTGTGTGTCAGGGACAGGGATCATGTATGAATGACAGTGACCGTGTGTCAGGGACAGTGGCCACATGTGCAGGACAGAGACTGTCAGGGACAGTGACCATGTGTCAGGGAGTGACCATGTCAGTGACACTCCCCCTGTGTGTCAGTGACAGTGACCATGTCACAGACAGTGACCGTGTGTCAGTGACCATCCCCACGTGTGTCAGTGACAGTGACCGTGTGTCAGTGACCATCCCCACGTGTGTCAGTGACAGTGACCATATCAGTGACCATCCCCACGTGTGTCACACACAATGACCATGTGTCACTGACCACCCCCATGTGTCCCCCCTCCCCACCATCCCTCCCTCCCTCCCTCCCTCCCTCGCCCGCCCCGCTCCCTGCCCACACCCATCATGGCGGCCGCGGCGTCGCTGCCGCAGCCGGCCCCGCCCCCTCGCGGCGGCGCGCGGTGCCGGCCGGGCCGTGCCCGTACCCGGCATGGCGGCCAAGGCGGCCCGGCAGCGGCCGCGGGCGGGCGGCGGGGACGCGGCGGGGCGGCGGCCGGAGGAGCCGGACCCGCGGGCAGAGTGGGTGCCGGGGCTGGGCTGGGGGGCGTCCCGGGGCTCGGACAGCCCTCGGGGGTGGGTGCTGCCGGCCCCCGGGGTGGGTGCCCCCTGTGGGCATGTGGGGCTGCAGGGCCGCTGCTCTGGGAGGTGTGTGGGGCCGTCCTGTGGTGCTGCTTCCCCGTGGGGCTGATCTCCCTGCTCTCCCTGCTGATCCCCCCTGCCCTCCCTGGTGATCCCCCTGCCTTCCCTGCTGATCCCCCCTGCCTTCCCTGCTGATCCCCCCTGCCCTCCTGCTCACTGCAGGAGCCAGGGATGTTAAACACACCCCTCAGCCTTCCTGCTGCACATTTGTAATTTGTTTTTTGGGGGTTTGTTTTCGGGCCAGGTCATCCGGGAGCAAAGCAGGACAAGTGTGGGCCCCCGAAGGATCAACAGCTTTCAAGTGTCTCATCTCAGCCAGGTTCTGTGCAGCCCTGCTGAGCAACATCTCTGACTGTGACGAGACCTTCAACTACTGGGAGCCCGTAAGTTGCTTTTTTGTCCTTTAAATTGGCAGTTTCCAGCTGGCCTGTGCCAAAGCAGATTTATTTGGACCCTCCTGCTCTCTGGTTCATTTTGGGGCTGGCCTATGCAAATGTAGATTTATTTAGAGCTTGTGCTCTCTCAGTTTGGAGCTGGGCTGTGCAAATGCAGATTTATTTGGACCCTTGTGCACTCTGTCTCAGTTTGGGGCTGGCCTGTGCAAATGCAGCTTTATTTAGAGCTTGTGCTGATCTGTGTTTCAAAGAGGAGTCTTTGTACTCAAGGGTTCAGAGGTGGGAAGTGGAGAACTGTCTGCTCTGTGTGATGTTTGTAACTGATGTGTTTAATGTCCCTTGCAGACACACTACCTCATTTATGGGAAGGGGTTTCAGACGTGGGAATACTCCCCAGCCTATGCCATCCGCTCCTATGCTTACCTGTGGCTCCATGCCTTACCAGCCTGGTTCCATGCCAGAGTCCTGCAAACCAACAAGGTAAATCAGATGAGTGGAAGCTGCTTTTGTGAGGCACAGATGTGCCTTTGGTCTGTGTGAAAACAGCTGCTTTGTTTGTTGTCAGAAGTGAGAGAGTTCGTGTTTACAAAACTCTCGTTTGTTGACAAACACTGACCTCCCTGTAAGGATTTAGGAGGGTTTGAGTTCCCCCTGATGCTTTACAAGCCCAGGGTGTGTCCTGTGCCTTGTTCACACTTGGACTGTGTCTCCTAGGTTCTTATCTTCTATTTCCTCCGCTGCTTCCTGGCCTTCCTGAGCTGCATTTGTGAACTCTACTTTTACAAGTGAGTGTTGGAGTCTGTCTGCAGTGAATGTTTTGAGTGCCATACACAGGAAATACACCTTGAAGCTCATGTGTAGGTCGGGATGTTTCACAGTGAACCTTGAAAATATGTGTTCTCATGATAACTTAATGAAATACTGGTGAGAATTCCACAATTAGGGCAAAATTGTACTCTCAGAGCTGCCACCCACATCCCCACTCCAGCATTTTGCTGACTACACTCATCTTCTCACTGACAGCAGCAAGCAGGGTGGGAGTGTTGTAGACTGAGCTCTGCTGGAGGAGAGTCTGGTGCTGTGTTTGCTTATCATAGTGAATTTTACTGGAATACATTAATTGTTGCTGTGTGTAATCCATCTGCCAATGCTGTTTACATCCACTAAAAGCAGTAAATCCTTAACATACAATTATCTTGTCTAAGCTGGGTTTATATTTTACCCGCTGCCTCTTCATTTGTGATTTTCAGGCTATTACCTTGATTTGCTGTTGGAAATAATCTGGTTTTAAGGATCTTTTTGGTGCCTGTTTCTCTCTTGCTTCCTCAGGGCTGTGTGCAAGAAGTTTGGGCTGCATGTGAGCCGGCTCATGTTGGCCTTCCTAGTGCTCAGCACAGGCATGTTTTGTGCTTCTGCAGGTAGGTTGGCTTAGCAGTGACACTGACAGTGACCTTGTCCCTGGAAACCAGGGCCAGAGAGAAGAGAATCCACAGCTCTAACACGTCTCTAGTTTTGGTTGTGTTACATATCTCTAGTATACGTTTGTTATTGTTGTGTCATGGCAGGTGTGATGACAGAATGAGTGTTGATTCAAATGCATCACTTTCTGTGTCATTTTCTTGCACGTTTCAGTTTCCTCTTGGTTTGTTGCTGCCTCCTGTCTCCTGGATGTGCCTTTTAAACGGGGTCTTGGCCTACCTTCCCTGCACATATTTTGATCTGAGGAAGGAGGCTCCTACTTTGGCATTGCCACTTGCCTTTGTGTCCTGTCCCCTCTGCCTGGCTGTACCCACTTTCCCAGCCACTGTGAGACTTTGTAAAACACAGGTATTGAGCAAGGTGAGGGAAAGCTGTGCTAACCCCTTTCTTCCCTTGTGTTGCAGCTTTCCTCCCCAGCAGTTTCTGCATGTACACCACGGTGATTGCCATGACTGGCTGGTACATGGACAAGACCTCTGTGGCAGTGCTGGGGGTGGCTGCTGGAGCCCTCCTGGGCTGGCCCTTCAGTGCAGCTCTGGGGTAAGGAGGCAAAAGCTGAGGAATTTTGGACTTTTTCAAATGTTTTTTGCCTGACTGGGGAGAGTGTAGGGGTGGAGAGCTGGAGGAAAAAACTCTCAGGGACTGAGCTGCCAGCCTAGTCCAGGATCATTGCTACAGGCTTCCATAGTCTGAGGTCTTTGCTTTTGGAGAATATAGATTGGGAAGATTTCCTGACATTAATACACTGTGAAAGTAAAACCTGAGGTGGATGCCTGGGATGTGGAGTAGAAGCAGAGGCCAGCTTGCTTTGAAGGGGCAGGAGAACCTGCAGTGGGGAAAGCCACAGCCTCCAGCTGACAGCTGGTCTCTCTTTCAGGCTTCCTATTGCCTTTGACTTGTTGATACTGAAGCAGAGGTGGAAGAGTTTCCTGAACTGGTGTGTGGTGTCATTGATCCTGTTTTTGGTAAGTGCCTGTAGTGCTGCAAAGAGGAAGGGATGAATTCCTTTAAGAAGATCACATGGAGCTTTAGTGCAGTCCAGCCAAAAGCTCCTGGCACTTTTACTGACAGCTGCTTTCTTCCAGGTGCCCCTGGTAGTGGTGGACAGCTATTACTATGGGAAGCTGGTGGTTGCACCTCTCAACATTGTTTTATACAATGTCTTCACCCCTCACGGACCTGATCTCTATGGTGAGTTTGAGATAAGAAGCCAGGGAGAGAGTCGAGAGGTTTTCTTGCTACTGTGACCCCCCAGCTCTTGACTGCCAGCCCGCTTGCTGATGTGCTCTGAGGCAAAAGCAACCTTCGAGCTCCAAAGGCTGCAGCTCCAGCCTCTGGACACGGGATGTCTCCCTCGAGCTGGGAATCGGCAGGGCCACTGTCAGGTTTCTCCACGCTGTGAGTCTGCTTCACTTCCCAGTTCTGTAAATCGCCGTGAGGTGTCTCAGTGTCACAGCAGAGCCCTGGGAGCAGCAAACGTGTCTGGGTGCCGAGTGAGTGCAGCGGGCACAGGGATACATGTGTGTGTTTGTCCAGTGAGTTCCTGGCTGTTGTTCCTCCCAGTCAGGGTGCAGAACCTTGGGAAAGGGGGTGACAGTGCAGAATCCATAGTTTTTTCACTTCACATCAGGTCTCTGCAGTCCCAAGTCCATGCTGTGCTTTGGGAATCCTGTTGCTTTTTGGCAGTGTATGGCCTGGGCGTTGCTGGCAAGTGGGATCTGGGGGTACCATAAGACAAATCATCTGCCTGCAGGGGGTTCCCTGGTAACTGTGTGCCCCAGATCCCAGCCCTGAGCCGGGATGGCAATGCTGTGTTGTTTGTTTGGGAGCTGCCACTGCCCTCAAGTTGTCCATGTCATGCCCTTCTAGAGCTGAAGAGTAGGAAAAGTATTAGATTTCTAGCAGGGTTTCAGAGGGGCTGGTGGAGACCTGGGGGAGCTTGGGGTGCAGGGTCCCTCTGTTACCCCTGTTGGAGCCCAGTGGAGCTGTTCCAGGAGGGATTCAGCAGTGGTCAGCAGCAGCAAGGCTTTCTTTGGCAGTGCCCTGCAGCCACGTTTGTTGGTTCAGTGGAAGGGCTGCTTTGGGTGGTGCTGAGTGGTGATTTGTCACTTGTGCTGTGGCACAGCAGGGCAGCAACTGCTTTGTCACGGCTCTTCCTCTCTGCAGGAAGGCTCTGAAGTCTGTTGCTGGGAGTTTTCTATAAGTAAACTTCAGGCCCTGTCTCTGATAGGTTTTGGCGTGGGCCTGTGCCTGACCTTTTCCACACTGGTGCATGAGTTGTTTCCAGAAGCCTCCAGGGACCAATCTATTCTGAAGTGTTTTATTCATAGTGACATTCATATAACATCCTCAGGCTAGTAAAAGAGCCTGCTTGAAATTGCTCTTTAATGCAGTGAGGCCAGGACAACGCTGTGTGTTTAGAGAGCTTCAAAACACTGGGGGGAAATAACACTGCCAGGGGAGATGAGAGGCTGGCCAGTGCCTTTGCAGCTGGGATTTCCCAACTTTCACATGATGGGAGCAGTCACCAGACCATGCCATCTTCAGTGTAAGCACCACAGTATTTTGAAGACAAGGTTCAATTTATTATTTTTGTTTTGTCTTTAGCAATACACTCTTTGTACATAAATACTGCCTGTGCAGTTAATATTTCCCTGGGGTAATTAGGTTTCTACAGCCAAGAGAAAATAGCTTTTAGGCATATACCTTAAGCCTGATTCTGAGGCTTTGAGATGTTTTTGCCTGCATATGTTCTAAGAAATCACAATTTGTGACCCAAGTTTTGCCCCACTTTCTCTGAGCAGAGCCTTGGCTGTGACTTGCAGTGTGGTGGCACCTTGGGGAGCTTTGTTCAGCTTGGACAGAACGTGCTGGAGCTGTTTGTGTGACACCTTGCTCTGCTGAGTCCTGGTTCTTAAACAGAGTGAAAATAAATGACATGCAGCAAGCAGACTGTTTATTATACTAGCACTGAATCAGACTTGCTTAGAATGAGAGCTGTGACTCATGAGCAAATTATTGCAGTTTAGTTACTGCTTAAGAGCTGAGCTGCAGTTCCTGCCTGCAATGAGGCTCCAGCCTGGACCAGCACAGGGTGGGGCACCTGAGCTAAAGCGTATTTTACAACTGCTCTGCTTTGGCCTCACCATTCCTGTGGTCAAGGTGCAGTGTGGTAGTTTGTCAAGTTCTATTGCCTTCTGCGTGAGTTTGATCTCCACAATTGCTCCTGGAGCCTTGTCAGAGCTCAAAGTACAAAGCACTTTCTGGCTCAGTGCCTCCCAGTGCTTCCAGTTGGTTATCCCCATGGAACCATCCTGCCAGGAACAGGCTGGGCCACAGTGTTCTCCCCACTGCTTTCATCAGCCTCTCTCCTACAGCCCTCATCTCTCAGCTCCAGCATGTGGGACACTTGCAGGACGTTCCGTCTCCTGTCCTGGTCTGGAGGAGATGCTGTGGAAGCACCTTCCCATTAGTTCTGTGCATGGGGAGTTCCTCAGTGTCCCTCCCTGCTTGAAAGACGATGCTCTGGCCCAGGACTTCTTGTGTGCACTGGGGTTTGTCTTTTTTCACGCTGCAGTTCTTCCTCAGTTCACCCTGAGCCGTGTGGATAAGGAGAATAAAAGCATTTTGCCCTGGGAGGCATTGAGCCTGAATGCCTCTGAATGGGTGAGTCACCAGTGACCCAGCCTATTGCTTTTTGCCTGCTGTGCACTGTTCTCCTCTCTCTTTTTTAAATTTTTTATTTTTTTTCTCCTCTTCCAGAGAAGAAAATCCCTCACTGAAGAAGCGGGGGAGGTTCCACTGCTTAGTTTTTAAGGGCAATTCAGTCACACTGCAAAAGAAAGATGAGAAAGTAGCCTTTTTTTGTTAAGGCTGTGCTTCAGACAAGCTGATCTCTTTATTAGCTGTGTCCCTCAGGACACCTCTGGGCTGTATTTGGATTATGGATTATTCATGAAGTGTCCTTCACTCCTGATCCCCAGGCTGCCAAATCAGAGACCAGACTCGAAAGAGCCAGAGTTAATTTCCTTTGCTTTCCATACAGCCAGGGCGGGTAGAAGGGTGGCTGGATGGTCCCTACTACTATCCTTTAAAGAATTGGGACTTACCTATAATTGCTGTTTGCTTTCAGTGCTAATAATAAGTTTCCAATATGAACCTCAGTTGCTTGGACGTGGCCTTAGTGACTCCAGGGACACATTTCTGACGTTCCTGCTGCAGTTTCCCATCATGTTTAGCTGTAGGAGCTGCAGAGGGTTGGGTTTTCCTCGCTGCTTTTCAGTTGTCTGATTAATTTCAACACGGACCCTTATTTAAGTGGCTCTGATTGCAGGAAATTGCTGTGGCATGTGACACATGTCACAACAGTGCAATGATTAAAGCCCCCGCGTGTCATTTACTGACTGATTGAGCTAATCACACCCAGAGAGTGGGAAATGTGTGGAGAGGAACTGGCATTCCTTATTGTTAAGGGTTTTAGGCATCCAAATAAATGACAGTTGGATTGGAATGTCTTTGAATTGACATCCTTGGAAGCTTGCAGCCAGTACCCAAGTGTGTCATGTTAGGAGGCAGAGTTGCCTTACTTCTGTTTGAAGCATATCTTAAATAGTGAAGGGTCTAAGGAGGTACCAAAACTAGAATTTGGATGAGCTTCAGTGGCAGATTCTATGCTGGGGTGAAGTGGGAATGCAAACTCTTTCTTCTTAATCCTTTCTAGAACATTTTCTGCCAACACAGAGTATACATCATCACTCCAGAATTATTATATTGCCTTGTGTGGTTTTGTGTTAGTCCTCTGTTACTTCTTTGCAATTAGAAAGAATGAATTTGGAGTCAAGTTTCCTGGTTTTACAAGTTTCCACTTCCTTGCTGTGTGGTCTTTCTGGATGCAAGGGTGAGTTCTGTGTCACAGAACTCTGCTGGGCAAGCCTGGCTCTTAGGCTGGGCTGTGGGTGAGGAGCAGTATTGATGTTGTATTGATACTGACTATGACCCAGTGGAAAAATAAGGAGGACAAAAAATAAAGCAGGTGTGATTGTGAGATACTCTGGTGCCTCTGTATGGCTGCTAACTGTGTGTGTCAGGCAAAGCTGCTGTTCCATCTGAATGTCATTCATGCTTGCATTTCAGTCCTTGTTTCCTTTTTCTCACCCTTTAGGTACAGAACCCTGGTCCTTCTATTTCATCAATGGCTTTCTGAATTTCAACGTGGCTTTTATTCTGGCACTGCTTGTGCTGCCCCTGACTTGTCTCATGGAGTGTCTGCTGCAGAAATTTCATGGTGAGTGCAGGGCAGCAGTGAGAGCCAAGCACAGACAGCCCAGATCTCAGCCTTGTTACTAAAGGCAGAGCTTTAGCCTGCCAAAGAGCAGCTTTGCTTTATTGGAAGTGAAACTGGGTTCAGCGAAGGTCTTTGGACTGATAGGAAAGTTCCTAGAGCTCATTACTCAGCTCAGGATTGTTCTTTGCCTCCACCTCCAGAAGAACAATGTGTTACCAAGGCTGACCTTACCCATACCCAGAGCAAGCTCAGCAAGGGGTGTGGTACCTAATCCTCAGTCTGACATTTCAGTGGTCTTAAGGGGGAAAGAAAGTATGTACCTGTTGTTGTTTCTATCTGGTCTGCAGCTGGAAATGGGAACATGTAGAGTTATGAACCTGGACTCTTCTGTGCACTGTGAAGGGAACTCTTCAGCTCACAGGACTGAGCCCTGGCAGGACAGCCTGGCTACCCATGCTTTGGGAAGTATCCCCAAGGGTGTGGATATACTGAGAGCAGGAAAAGGAGGAACCAGAATATTCCCTGCTTCACGTTGGGCTTTTTCTTAAATGAAATGACATCAGTTTAAACACATGACATTTGGTAAGGGACTCTAAAGAGGAAGTGTGAATTCTTCTCTGCTGTTTTCCTAAGGAAGATTCATCAAGTGTCAGCAGCAGCCTCCAGATTCATCAGTCCAGTCAGTGCTTTGCTGTCTCTCTGATTTTTTACTGAATACAAGAAACAGAAATATCATAATCCTCCCTGGAAATATATGTTAACGGGTGTTTGCTTATATCTCTTCCTTGGCTATGACTGACATACTGTCAGGAACCAGTGAAAGCTCAGTAGGAGATCCTGTAAATGCAAGATTTCCTGCTGTTCACTTGGTGTTCTTGTACTTAACAGCAGGAGTGATTCTGCCAAGTGCTTTGTTCTTCTTGTCTGTGAAATGCCGTTGGCTTAATTGCTTAACTCAGCTGTTGGGAGTAGTAAGGGGGCAGAAAAGGGACTGAAAATTGTCAGGCAGTGTAGAACCCTCCTCAGTGTGACTAAAATTCAGGGTAATTGTTGTTATTTTTGAATCAGTTATTTCCTCTGTTAAGCAGAAGGCGCCTGAGAGACCTCTCATGCTGTTAATTTTGTAATGAGGCAATGAAGGTTGTGGAAACTTCAGTCTACAAACAGCCCTTTGTAAGGGGAAGGGGAGATCCAGGGGAGATCCTTTCTGATCTTTGTATGTACAGGACACAGCAGGAGATCTAGGACTTCTGGCTGCCTGTTTAGACATGTCACTCCTTGATGGGTTTTGTCTCTTGCTTGGATTCAGCGATGCAGTCCCTTATTTCCTGCTTTTGGTCTTCTGTTGAAATTGTTGGCACTGTAGGAATCTGTCAGAATTGTCTGATCAAAATTCTGTGCTGTTTGGACGTGTTACCTGCATTCCAGCACCATGGGTGCTCAGGACAGGCTGTGTTTGTGTCTGAAGTCAATGGTTTGGGTCTGAAGAGCGGGCTTTGAACGTGAGACATGGTTGTGCAAGGGAGGGAATAGGTAAAACCCCTCATTACTGCTTTCTGTTTCTTTCAGTTCAGAATCTGGGCCGTCCCTACTGGCTGACACTGGCTCCCATGTACATCTGGATCATGATTTTCTTCAGCCAGCCCCACAAAGAAGAGAGATTTCTCTTTCCCATCTATCCCCTCATCTGTCTCTGTGGTGCTGTGGCTCTCTCTGCTCTCCAGGTAAGTTTTAGTGGAAAATGTTTTTTTTTAACAAGCTCACACCTTTAGGAAACATCATTTCTAGCTGATTTTTTTTAAGATTGCTTCCCAAAGTTTGGTAACACCTGCAGAATGTCTGTGTCTGTGACAGTTCAGGACTGTCCTGTGCATAACTTTGGGTCTTTGTCTTTAATCTGTAGCTGGTAGAGTTGTAATTTTTGAACCATGTTTCATGGCCAGCTGTTGAGACTGTGGAAGTAAAACGCTCAGCACTGAAGTGTGTGTGTTGCTGATTTTACACATTCAACCATAATCTGCCTGTGCAGGTTGATTGAGGTTGTGTGGAAAACTATTATCCCTCTGTAAGATGTGATGTAAAAAGAAAAATATCTGGGATTTCCCTCCTGAGTGTCATACAGAATGAGCTCAGCTAATAATCCTGGACTTGAGTGCAGACTGCTTAGCAGCCCAGCAAAAAGAGATCTAATTTCATGGCTTTATAAGGTGATCACATCAGGAGCTTATCTGGGATTGTGTGAAGTGATAAATAGCTGAGAGTATTTCCTTGCCACTAATTATTCCATGATGACTTTGGGTTGTTCTCTTGTCCCAAGTGGGAATTTCAGGGTGAGAGGTTGTAGTGCCAATAGAGCACAACATCCAGGACATGTCATGAGGGTTGTAACTTGCTGATAGCATTGTGCCTCCTTTGTTTGGTGTCCAGGCGCAGGAATGTGGGTGTGTAGGATTTTGTTGAATCCTTCACTGGCTTGAAAAAGGAAAAGTGATCTTGTTTAGACATCGGGAAATTGCGTTGGATATTTGGGAGAGCCAAACCCAGGATGTTTAGTAAATACCACTTGAAACACTTCACAGAGCAAGCACTAATATAGACTGATATAAACCTTCCCAAAGGCAAAATTATTCATCTTCCTCTGTTAAAAAGGCAAAGGAATGCAGCCATTAGTCCCTGCTGGAGCCTGTTCCAGCTGTTTGGCCTCATCCTGCTGTGCAGCACTGCTGGCAGCTCCTGTCCTGGGCTCCCCACCAGCACTGCCTGCACCCTGAGATCTCTCAGTCTTCCCTCCATCAGCTGCTGTTCTCACTGTTGGTCTCCCATCACTGCTGATGTTCCAGTGCTCACCTGGAGTACTCCAGATGAGTTTCAGTCCTTGCATCCCTCCAGGATCAAGCTCTCATGTCAGCAGTTTTATGGCTCTGACTGAGAATTGCTCTTTGCTGTCAGAACATCAGAGGGCAACGGTTTAGAACCTTTGCCAAATACGGCCTTAGAAAAATCTAGTGTTTATTTCTGTCCTGCATTTTTTAACACTCTTGCATGACATTTTGCCCAGTATAGAGTATCCAGCTGGGAATTTAGGACTGATTGCCCACTGTCACTCTCCCCTCCAAACCACATGGATCTGGCTAAGAGAAAAATGCAAACAGGGCAAGAGAAACAGAAACCAGATGAGGATAGGAGCAGAATAACCTCTCCTGCAGAAAGGCAGAGCAGGAGGGAGGGACCAAGCCAAGTGCTGGATGTATTTCCTCCTGAGTGTTCTCTGAAAGGCTTTTAAATTAAAAAAAACCTAAAGGGCTTTTCCTTTATCAATTTCAGCGTGGCTTGTGTGTTCTTTTATCCACTTCAAAGCTGTAGTTTGTGCAGACAGGGTAAAAAACTATAGGTCTCTCAGTAAATCTGGGTCATGGAACTTGTGTTGGAGAGCAAGTCAGTGCAGCATGGAAAATGAGGTCTGTCTGTGTAGGGAAGTTCTGCAGTGTCTGAGAAGTGCTTCTGCTTCACCTGGGAACAACCAAGCTGGAGCTCTGGTAGAGAGCACTTTACAGCTTTGACCTGAAGCCTTCCTAGGGAAAAGAGCAGAAAACTTCTTTAAATACCCTGGATTATCAGTTAAGAAAACTGCCTGGAAAATGTGAGTCTCTGCATTTTTATGGCTCTGAATTAAAAACCAAAGACCAAAGATGTGGTGGGAGATGCAGGCACTGCTGTAAGGTGACAGAATTTTGCCAAACTGATCAGAATTTGAGTAATTTCATATTGCCTCTTTTTTTTCCTCTTTCCTCAGAAATGTTACCACTTCATATTCCAGCGGTACCGCCTGGAGCACTACACAGTGTCCTCCAACTGGCTGGCCCTGGGCACTGTCTTCCTCTTTGGCCTTCTGTCACTGTCACGTTCTGTTGCCTTATTCAGAGGTATTTGACACTTGCTCTGTGCTTCCCTGGGTATTGGGCTTGGCAAAAGTGGTGCTGCTTTGATTATGGCAGCATGTAGAAATGAGGAGGAGTAAGTTTTAATGGTCATTGTTAATGAATGATTTTACTCACCATTAATGACTCTGTGTGTGTGTGTGCACATTCATCCATGTGTGTATGAATGTGTGTTTATATTAACATATGTATGAATGAACCACTAGAATTACATCACTTAAAAATCTGCTGCCTTTCACCTTCTGCCAGTACTGATATAAAACTTGTCCCCAGACTGGTATCAAAGCACATACTTCAGCTTTTTTCCCATGTAACAGCATTTTCCCATGTAAAACTTGGAATTAGGTGCATGTGTCCTTCTTGCAGATGGATTAGATATGATCCTTAAGAACTGTTTGGAGTCAGAACCATGCAGTGAGCCTCCCCTCCTCAGCAATATCTTTTTGGCTCTTGGTAGCCATTGACAGGACAGGGAAATGTGAATAAGGATGGTGGGGTACAAACACTGCTAAAAGGAATCCAGCCACTTTTTAGCATAGAGGAATTAATTTATTCAAGGAATTACCAGTTAAAATTTAAGTAGGAACAATTTTTGGTAGATTTTCAAAAGCAGTCATGTAAATGCCCCTCTTGCTTTAGCCTTATTTCTGCTTTTCTGCCTTCCCCAGGCTACCACGGGCCCCTGGACCTGTACCCAGAATTCCACAGGATTGCCACTGACCCCAGCATTCACACGGTGCCAGAGGGCAGGCCAGTTAATGTCTGTGTGGGCAAGGAGTGGCACAGATTCCCAAGCAGCTTCCTCCTGCCAGAGAAGTAAGTGCTTTCACATAAAAGGTACAGCCTGGGGAGGTTCACAATGAGGGGCACTTCTCCTCAGTATTTCTGGGAGTGATCTTCAGGGCCTTGTGTCTCTGTTGACACCAGAATATCCAAATCAAAGCGTTGGTTGTCAGCCACAAGACACTGCAAATGTGTGCCTGCCCACCCTGGGGTGGGATGTCCTTGGTTATGGCTTTGGGTTTCTCCCCACAAAACATGACTGGCTCCTGTGTTTCCCTGCTGGCTCTCTGACCCTCTTCTCTGCAGTTGGCAGCTCCAGTTCATCCTGTCAGAATTCAGGGGCCAGTTACCAAAGCCCTTTGCCAAGGGACCAATGGCCACACGCATCATTCCCACTGACATGAACGACCAAAACAAGGAGGAGCCATCTCGATATGTAAGGATTCTGTTCCTGCTTCCTTTTCCTTTCCTGAATGTAGAATTTGAATTAATATAATGCCAAGGACTGGGTCTCCCCATTTGGTTTCCTGGGGGGAAGTTACAGAGCAAAAATGGTCCCTCTGCAGCACTTGGAAATTTCCTCATTTATGTGAGTGTTTTCTGTTTGCATTTCATCTGCCTGCTTAAAGACATAATAATAAGAAGCAGAAGAAGTAACAATTCCCAGTTATTGCAATTTTGGATTTAGTATAGTGTGTTATTGTGATCACAGGAAAGTGAACTGAATGATTAGCTTGAAGTCCCCCACAGAAAATATTTTGAAATTTTGCTCTGTACTTTCATTTCTTTTTAAATATAGAAACATTCATCATATTTGCAACTGAGAAGGAGGAACTTAATTTGGAGCTCCACTGAAACCATTGCATCAGTGATTTCAGTGGGAATCTTTTAAGATAATGTACACTGGTATTACTGATTGATACTTTTAATGTCTGGATTGTGTTACCTAAACAAAACCAGTTCACACATGTGAATATTCTAAAATTATTGTCAGCTAACTTCTTTAAAATTATTAACAGCTTAAGTCTTGGCAGTCTTTTGGGTTAAAGCTCCCTCATTTTGAGGCTCATTATGTAGTTACTGGAATGGGAAGGAGGCGTGTTCCCACCTGAGAGAAGCTGTCTGCTGCAGTGCATTTAATTTATGAAATCTTTAACTGTGGCATATTTTTAGCACAGACAGCTGGCTGGTGCTCAGCCTGTGACTAATGGAGCAAAACACACTTTTGTTTCATGCTTGTTTCTTAATGTCACCCTACAACTTGGTTATTTCTCATGCAAGCCAAAGGGCCCAGGACGTTAGAAATTAGCTGCTAAATGTGAATTTTACATTTGGGTTAAAAACTTTTACTTCTGACCTGCTAATAACACCAAGAGATCAAGATATTTTCTCAGGTTTAGTGAGCTCATGAGTGCAAGCACACCCAGATTTAAAAAAATATAGGAGAAAAATTATCAAGCAGTGGGAAGGACTATGATAGTGAATAAATCTAAATAGCACAAGTCTGTTGGTCATTTAAAGGGGAGAAACCAAATGGTTCAAGAGGATTATCTGAGCCATGGAGCTTAAAAGCAATTAATGGCTACAGACATGGGAGTGATCTCAGTGTTTCAGGTGTAGGTATCTGTTACTGCTCTGCTTGAAAATGGAAGAGTAAATCTCGGTGTTTCTGTTGCTATGAGACACTGGGGAAAAGAGTGATTTGATCTTGTTTTGCAGTTCTTCCTTCCTTAATCACGTTGAGCAGCACTTGCCTTGCACTTGTCCTACTGGGGAGATGCATTTGTCTCTGAAACTGCTAAGAAAGAGATAAGGAGTATTATTTCTTACAAAGATGTATCCAAGCAGGATCAGCAGATCAGGCCTAAAAGCTGAAACTCTTAACAACAACTGACTTCAGAGGTGAAGTTTGGTTTTTTGACCACTTTCTTCTCACTTCTAACACCCATCCAGACTGCAGTGAGAGACATGTGGCAGCAGCAGCAGCAGCACAGCAGCAGCTGTGCCCTGAGCTCCAGCTCTGTGCTGTGCCCACTCCTGTTAGTCAGGATGTGATCAAATTTAGCTCCCCACCACTTAGCATAGCAGTTGCATCAAATAAAGAAAGAGTGGGAGGAGGAAAAGGAAAGGAGAGCCGAGGAGGATAGGATGTAATTTAGAAATGCCTTGCAGCGTTGTTCCCTAAGGCTGATTTCTTTCTACAGGGAAGCATTTCGAGGTCTGTACATCACCAAACCCTTGTGTAAATCCCCAAATCAATGCATAGGAGCTGTGTTGGCCCTCTGACCAGGATGAATATTACCCTTGGTTTCCCTGGAACTTGTCAGAATGCTCTGTGCTCTGCTTGGAAAGGTACAAGGGAAATCTGCCTTTCACATGGCATTTTAAGTGCCAGCCCTTCTAAGGGAGAGTTTAGAATGTGAGATTAGTCTCAGTGCTTGAGGCAGTAACTTGTCTTTCTCTGAATGATTCTACATCACTTACAGAAAAACTTGGTTAGTGGTTTGGGAGTCTTTTTGCTAATGAGCCAGAACCTCTCCCAGGGCCTGGAATGTTCTTCTCACACAGTGCAAGAAGTGGATTCAACATTCTCCTCAGCTGAGTTTCCCATGGTGTAATTTCATTTGCCACTGAGTTGTGATGCCACAGAGCCATCTGGCATCCACCTAATTAAATTGTTTGCAGCCTAAGTCGTTACATGAAGCCCCAGAGGTGCTTCAGGAGGGTGATTTCAAGCATGTCCGAGGAAGTTTGCAGTGAAATTTTGTGGAAGAGCAAACTGAAATGTGGGATCCCTCAAGGAAGAGTTTGAGGGGGTAAGACATAGTCATGCTGCATTCCCAGGAGGAAGGAGAAGGTTTCCTGACGTGAGTCTCCTGAGGCCATTGCCCACAGCCCATTTGGCTGGGAGGTCACACACATCAGTCACTGCTCAAGCGCATTTTTCAGGTTTGGGAGGGAGGCACCAAATTTTTTGGTCAGGGCAGAGCAGGTTCTGCATCAGAGGCAGCTGCTAAAGGCCTGGCTGTGCTGATACCCAGTCTGAGAGGTGCAGGGTGATGTCCCTCTGTTGCAAGTGCTACAGGACAGGTTATTCATGCACAAACCCCACCATAATTTGTGCCAGACAACAAACTGCTCCACCAGAACTCTTTGCTGTTCTGTGCTTTGCTGAAGCCCTGCCATGGGAAGACAAGACTGAAATACTCAAATACCTCCAAAGTTAACAGGCTGTGGGGCTTGTGAGACCCTTATGAGTACCCCGTCCTGGTCTCTGTGTATTCAGATGTGCTGGTATTGTGTGCAACTGGTTGTAAAAGCACTGCCAAAGCAGGCATGAAGAGTCAGGTGAGTGAAGGATTTCTTTGGCAGAAGGTTGTCAGATAGGCATGAACTAAGGAAAAGATTCAGTGCAAACATTAGGAAACATTTCTAACCATAAAGACAGCAATGTGTTTGGCCTGGGAGCTTGTGGAGTCAGCACTGTACAAAGTCTTTAATAGCTAATTAGACAACCACTAAGAAAAGCATCAACAGAATTGGTTCTGCCACCTCGAACTCCCCTCTGTGACTTGACAGTTCCCCAGCAAGAGGAGCTGGCAGTGGTCCTGCCCCAGAGAGGGGTCCAAGGATGCTCCTCCTGTGGCAAAGCAGTAGTGGCAGCTTGTGTTCTCCAATAAAGGTTCTGCTTGAAAACATTCAAAATAGGTTGCCATGTATCCTGCAGGACACATTTCCCCTGTTGCTGGAAATTTAACCCTCTTCTCATTGCTAAGTAACAGCCTGCATAAATAAACACATTCAGCCAGAAAACTACAGGAAATAAAGCACAAGGATGTCTTTCTTTCTGCAGATTGACATTTCCAAATGCCACTATCTGGTGGACTTGGATACAGCAAGTGAGACCCCCAGGGAGCCAAGGTATTCCTCCAACAAAGAAGAGTGGGTAACCATTGCCTACAAGCCATTCCTTGATGCTTCCAGGTATGCTTTCCACGTTTGGGATGAGGGCTGGCAGGGCTGTGACATCTGCTTGCAAAAGGAGCTGTGTACAGGGAGGAAAAAGGTTGACAAATGCCAGCTTGAAATCCAGTTTCCAGTAAAGGCAGCTTGTTGGCCACAGTGGAACCTTTGTCAAACTTGTGTTTGCAATATTTATGACATAAGTTGCTTTAGAGGGTGAAACTAGCTGAGGAGGGTGGTGAAAAGGATTATTTTTAAAAAGAATCCTCCCTGTGCACTCCTTGCTGAAGCAATGTTTTTGGGTTTGCTTCCAAAAACATGAGGTGGCTGTCATCTCCTCCCAACAGACCTTTGAATCTGCTGTCTTGTTTCAGCCAGATTCAAGACAGGTGTAAGTCAGTCTCAGAGGGCATGAGATCTTACAAATTGTATGAAAGCTGGCAGTCAGCAAAGTCTCACCTTTCTTAGGCCTCAGAAAATCCATGGGATAGATCCCTGTTAGAATCTGTCCTTCAGTAGTTGTGCTGCTCCCTGAACAACTTGCTTGTGTGTCTGAGCAGCAGTTTCTGTGAGGAGCAGAGATTGGGTTTGTCTCCTCCAGGCTCACAGGGAGTGGAATCAGGGTTGTCCAACTGGGAGTGTTGTTAGTACATTCCTGCAAATCCAGAAACCCTCGGCTGGAAGGGGGTGGTTATTTAGTCATTCAAAGCTCTGATCATGTAGTTGTCATACCAGGACAGAGGGGCTGACTGGAAAGGTCTCTATAAAACACTCACCCAGAGTTCAGTGCCCTCCTGTTTTCTATGTGAGACCTTATTACTTCCTAGTGTGAGTACCCTCCAGGGAGTGGGGCTGGTAAAAGAGTTGGACAGTGAGAAGGAGTGATAATGATAGAGCAACTCCCAGGAGAGCTCTAATGTTCCCAGCTTGCTGACACAAACAAGTTTCCTTGGCAAGGCCTTTCCTGAGCTGTGTTTTCCAAGAGACCTGCTGTTACATTTGGGCAGGACTATAGGAAGGGAGAACGAGATGGCCAGTGAGTCTTATTAAAATAGAAGCATCTGCACAAGAGTTTAGCAAAGGACTTCTTGTGCAAAGTATATGCCCTTAAATGTGCTTTTCTGCTCTGTAGACACATCTGTGTGTTTTTAAAGCTGGTTTATCTTGCTGTTCTCTGGTGAACAAGTAGGCTTTGATTGGTTGGACCTGATCTAAACTCCTTTGAAGTCAGTCAGGTCCAGATGAGCCTTAAGACCCCTTGGGATGTAATTTGCTGGGGGTTCTTTAGAGGTAACTCTGCTGCAGAGGTTCTAACCTGCCTAATGGAAGCCAAGTGAATTATTCTGGTATGGCTGTCAATCTCACGGACTTCTCCAGAATGTCCTGGGTTTTCTGTGGCTTCTTTCAATGGAGAATTCCTCATTTTTCCTGTGCTGAGCTGATGTTTGGTAGAGAGGGTGTTGATCTGTCTCTTGGGGCTTTTTTGGAATATTGCACTTCCAGCCTGCACTTATGGCCTCTGAATTTTTGATTAAAGCTCATGAGAGAAGTAGCACAAACCACTGCTCTCTCCTGTACCCATTTCAGATCCCCTGAGAGGCCCAGTGCTCACCTGAGTCCTTGTCCCTCTCTTCACTGCTTTAGTGCTATTTCCCTGTAGCCACTGACACTTTTCTTCCTTCTTTTTTTCCCCCCTCTCCTTCTTAACAGGGGAATGTCCCTATTTACAGCTAAACCCCTGCATCCTGCCAGGCATCCCTGGCTGGCTGGCCCTCAGGAGTTTGGCTGGTCACACAGGTAGATGTGGTGTTACAGCTCTGCTCTTCTGAGGGAAACACTGTCAAAGTACTTTTTGCCAGACAGAGCCTGGAAACCTATTCCCAGCCTTGGCACTGGAAACCTGTGCAGTCATTTCGATTTGATATATGGTAGTGTGTGTTGCATTTAGATCATCCAGACTCCAGCTAGATCCCTAAGCAGTGTGTTTCTTGCTGGCTAAGGATCTCTGCAAGCCTGCAGCCAAACTCCAGTAGCCCACTCAGTTCTGTGTGTGGTCCTTCGTGTCTGGCTCATGAAGGGAGAGCGCACGTGGCTGTTACTACTGGAAGTAATGCCTTGGCTTGTTGTAGCAAAGCATCATCTCATGGAGCAGCAGCTTGTTGTGAGGAGCTGGGAGTCACAGAGAGATGCTGAAACTGCAGAGCTCTGAGCCTGATGAGATGGAAAAGGCAGACCATGGGAGGTGGGAAATGGGAAGTGCTGCCTGCCTGAGCAGTCAGAGATCATCAAAAGGTGGTGGGGATCATCCTGGCTGCTCTCTCCTCCCTAACAAAAGATGCTGTTGCATCTGTGAGAGGCTGGATGAGAAGAGGGTTTGCAGAGCATGTCCCAGGAGGAGATGAGGAGATGGGGCAGCCCCGTCCTGAGCCCTGCCAGTGCTGCCTATCAGCCTCCCCTGCTCCCATTGCTGTAATTCCCCATGCTGTTCCTTCTCCACACTGCACAGCTGGAGCAGAGGGGAGGTGTGCTGCCTTCAGCAGTGGAGGAGGCCAGGTTGCCATGGCAGCAAGGTCTGATTTCCATCCCTGCTCTTCCCACCTCCAGCACTTCGGAGTGCTGAGCTCTGGCCCTTCCGCAGACCTTGGCAGGTGGGGCAGCTCCAGTGCTCAGGGCTGGGAAGGACTGGAAGGGCCTGGGCTTACCCAGGGGGTATCACTGATGCTGAGGGGTGAGAGAACCAATGATGTCTCCCCATCTTGGCTCCCTGCATCTGTTCCCCCTGAGGAGGAGCAGCCAGGCAGGAACCATGGCCTGCCCAGCATGGGCACAGCTTCCCAGGACAACTCATGGTCCAGTGAAAATCAGAAAGAACAAACCACACAAGGCTTGATCTGACCTGGTTTGAGCCACTGTGGCATTTAAAGGTATCACAATTAGAACTGCATACTACAGACAAGGTCAAGACCCCTTTTCCCAGCTCATCCACAACAGCAAGAGAAATTTGAGAGCAGCTCGTTCTGCATTGAGTGCTTCATGATTTTTGTCATACATATTTTAATTTCTCTCTGCAGTCTGGCCCTTGGAGAAGAGGTAGGGTGGATGAATGACTAAGGGGCTCAGGTGGGATTTGGTTCTCCTGTGGCTCCATCCATCTTAACCCTGCCTGTGTTGCAGTTTCCCTTTTGGACCAAAGGTTTGTTAACTCCCCACTCTTCTCCAGGAGCCTGTTGGCAATGCATGAAAGAGTGAGGAGCTTAAACTTCAAAATAGCAGTGGCAGGTAAATACCTTTGCATTGCTTTGCATCCAAGTGTTGGAATTTTGCTGCAACATCCATATGAAGGTTTCCTGTGGCAAATGTTCACAATTGGGCTGTTGAGCTCCTTGTTCCGAGTGCGTCAGAGCATTTCTAAAATAAGACTCTGTTGTTTGCTTTGGTTTCTCTCCCTGAGTGTGCTTGAGTTGTAGCTTGCATAAAATATTGGGGCTCATGCAATTCCCAGAAGGGGAAATGACACAAGTTTTGCAGCAGATTGGCAGCTGACAGGTGAGGTGGGGAGTGGCAATTGCAGGTCTGCCTGGTGGTTGAATGAGATGCCAAGGTCTGGCTCACCCTGCAAACCGAGGCATTAACTCTTGTCCTTTTGTTGAGGTTGGAAAATCTCATTTGCAAGTATGGTGTCTGTCTGTCTGTCTGTGGCTGCAGCAGCCTCCTGCACCAGCAGGGCTGCCTTTGTTTGCCACTCCAGCCAGCCAGAAGGTTCTCTGAGGGCACCAGTGATGCCTCAAAGCTGTTCCAGGGATGCAACAAGTATTTCTACGGTCCAGAAAGGTGTTTGCAGCCCTGACAGAGGAAAAGGTATAGAAATCCCAGCAAAAGCACTTGTGTGTTTTTGTTTCATTTTGATTTGAGACAACAAATCTGGGCAAAAATCTCTTAGAGTTGAGCAATCCATCATTGTGCTGCAGGAGAGCAGTGACACAGTTGTGACAGCAAGTTATGTGCTAGAAATCAGTGAGCTGAAAGGATCCCAGAGCTAGTAGGTCTCTGGGAAGACCTTCCCAGGGTCAGACACACAGCTCTGAGCATAGAGCCAGGGAAGCTACATCAAGAACTCCTTTAATGCCCCAAGTGCCCACATTTCTGAGCCTGTTTCTTCCCCCCTCCCTAGCTCACCAGAGTGGCACATCTCTCAAATCCAGCACCTGCTGCCACACAATGCTTTGGAAATGTGCTTTGCTACCTATGAAATAAGTGTGAAAACACTATGAAAATGCAGCTTTGTTTTTTTTTTTAATAAAAGCTAAGGAGGAACAGAAGTGTCACTTGGAGCTGAGCTGTGAGGGGAGCTGCCAGTGGAGATTACAGGTTTGAAGCTCAGTGGTTGCAGGGCAAGGAGCACTTGGGAGAAAAACTCCCCATCAAGCGCCTCCCCACCCTAAACCCAAACTCCAGCTCTTGTTCTTTGAAAATAAATGACCCCAGCAGTTCAGTTCACTCCTGCTGAACTGGAGGCTTCTGGGACTCTCTGTGAGTCTCACATTGACGTCAGCAAGTGCAAATGTAAATCTCAGCTGGCTCTGATAAATGGTGCTGCTAATTGAATTAGAGAGCACTCCAAGCCACCAGCTAATTATGCTCCTCAGGAAGCTGCTTTGCCAAGGTCCATTTAATTCTATATTGGCTGAGTGCTCCGAATCTGGCACAGAAAAGGGGAAATATATTACAGCTCCCCACTGAGGAGCACATATTTTCCAGCTCTTTAGGCTGAGCCGTCTGCTTGCTCCAAACACTTGGATTTTCTGTTGAAAAAAAAATAAAATTCTTAGTGCAAAATGAATGATTTGGTCACCTTGTTGGAGCATATCCTTACCCTGGTGTGATAAGAGACTGTCTCATTCCCTCCATGTTTTCCCTACTTTGTGTTTTGCAAGGAGCTAAGTTACTCCTTAGGTGCACCTTGGTACAGAGTTTAGCACCTTGAGGAAGTGCAAACGTTACTGGGTTTGCAGAGAGCTTTGATCATGAGCTTCCTGTGTGTGCCTGTGCCTGGAAGGCACTGGGTCCTGCCCTTGTGGCAGAGGTTCAGCTTCCTCCTGCCTCTTCCTCCTGCCATTCCCTTCTTTCTTCTTCCTGAATTCTGCTGTCCCCGAGCTGGGAAGCTCAGGTCACAAAGTGCAGGTAAGGAGAATGTGGAGTTGCTTTCCCTGAAGTCCAGTAGGTCATTGACAGAAATGGGCTCAGCACCAAACAGCTCTGCTGGGCTTGCTGGTGACTGAGCACCTCAACTGGGAGCTGCAGCAGCTGCTCCTTTAGGATCCAAAAACCTGGAAAATCAGACCCCTGGAGTGGTTGTGGCCTTGCTCTTGCTACCATTGTGCTGCTTCAGAGCTGATTAAGGCTGCACACACTCACAGTCTCTGGGGGACAAATTTAGAAGCAAATGCAAATAGAACATTATATATATTCCCTGTCATCTGTCATCCCAGCCCCTTCCATGTGCCATCTGCTGTCTGAGGTTGCTGAGCCTGACGAAGTGAGGTGACAGGAGGTAAAGTTCCCTGGCTGAATTTAAAGCTCTGTCATGACTTCCTGAGCTGTGGGAGCATCAGCAGCCCTGAGAGAACCAAAGCAGGGCTTTGCTCTGTGCAGTTCCAGCAGCAGGGAGAGCAGCCTCGTGTTTGTGTCCACTCTGAGCATCTTTGCAGAGAGGAAGCTGCTGCTGAGCAAAGCCTGCCCTTACAGCTGTGCAGCAGGTCTGTGGGTGCTCCCATTTACCCTGCCACATCCAGGGTTTCATGGGCTTTTTGTGAGATGTGTTTCTCAGAGCATATAAATGTTCTTATTTTAAGAGACCTCTTGTTTTCTGATGTGTTTTTTTAACCTGTGTCTTTTTACTGTAGCACCGGCAGCCAGTCCAACTCACACCTGGTGGGAACCAAGGACTCCTTCCAAACAGTTGGATTAATCCATTATTTCACCTTGAGCTTCTCTTTTGGGATCTCCTGTGGCTAAAGGAGATTTCCAGCTCTCCATTCCTGGCTTGTTTTGGGGCAGGAGCACAGGAACTGTTATTTGTCATGAGTGCCTTGGCCTTGAGTGTGACATCCTCTGGTGGGAAGAGCACACATCTTCCTTCTCCTCTGCTTTTCCTCATTTCCCACCCTGGGTATATTTTTCCATCAGTCATTTCTGCCTCTCCTTTTTGAGCTTTTTACCCCCAGTATTTTCTCCTCCCATTTCACTGCTGATACAAACTGTGCAACAGTGAACACTGACGTTTAAACCACTGCTATTAAGGGCTGAGTTGCCAGCAAAGTTAAGAGCTTGTGGAGAACTTTTATTGCCCAGAGTAGTTGTTTCAGGCACAGTCAGGATGGTTACATTTATTTAGGAGGTGATTTTTGCTATACAGCTCATGGAACATCCTTTTGTTCTAGAAAGCAAGAATTCTGAGCATATGCCGTAAAGACCATGTGAGCAGCACTGGGCCTGTATTTCAAAATACCAACAAATAAAAGATATAGGGAGTGTTTCCCACAAAAGCAGTCAAGAAGAGGAAGTACAGCCAGGATAAACACTTAGTTCTGTTGCTCCAGCAATCAGCAAGCTGGTGCTCTACCTTAGTTTCCTAGTTTTAAACAGCATCCCAAGTTGAAAACAGTTGATTTTTGTTGTTCTTTCTTTTCCTCTGCTGAAGAGAATTAAAGTGAATCCCCCCTGTTCCCAGAGAGCAGCAATGGTGGGTTGTCAGGCTCAGAGCAGGAGGTGCCAGAGTACCAGCAATGACATGATGTTCATTAGCCACAAGAGATGGAGGAGGAAAATCAAGCCCTTGTTTTCAAAGGGATGTCTTTGCTTCTCCTGACTGCAGGGAGGGCTGACCTCCAATTTCCAGGAGCAAGGAAATGACAGCTGCAAAAAGTGTTCCTTTTTCAGAATACACCAAAATTACCATCTCCTGCCTAGTTATTTGCTACTAAGGGGCTCTGCTTTGAACATGATCCCGATTCCAGCACCTCAGGAATTCACAAAGAGCAACCATTGCCAGTGATTCTTTTATTTGGGAACTTTGCTGGGTGCTTTACAATTTGTAAAGGGCCTGAATATTATCACTGAGCTTTCTGTTCTTCCAAGTGAAGCATTTTTATATCCTTAAGCACAGGCTGAGCACTTGGCAGAGAGCAGGTTTACAAGATGCTGGATCTTGAAAGGTAAAATATCACAGTTAGAAGGAAGAATTGTGAATTTTAGGAATACTTGCCCAGTCTCTCTGAGGGGAGACAGTGCTTTGTACCTCAGTTTCCTCTCTCCAGTGTGGGGGAAAATACTGCTTTGTGTGTCTAAAGAGGGGCCATTTCAACTGAGAAATGCCTTGCTTTGTGCTTGTATGGCATCTTTTGGACTGCTGAGCAGTCTTTAGGATCAGCTTGCTGGAAAACTATCAGCCCTTGGCAGACACAAGTCTAGCTGCATCCACATAAAGCTCCACAGTTCATCAGTGCTCTGCCAGTGCAAGTAGGTACCACCAGGCTTTTCCTGGATGCTCTTTAATTCCAAGGTGCAGGAGATCCAGGAGCTGCTTGTTCTCAGCTGAATCACAGTAGGGCTGTCTAGGAACCCTGGGAGCCTCCAGGGAGATGCAGCTCACAGTGGCAGTTCCTGCCATTGTTCTCTGGCCTGCATTTTTGAGAGATATCCAGTGCTGCCTTAAAAAAACCCAAACAAAACACAATTCATCCTTCTGCTGAAAAAGTGACGTGAATTGGATGTCCAGAACCTTGGCTGTGCTACCAGCAGAGCTGTGTGGATTGCAGTGACCTGGGTCTGTGTGCCATCCCTGAGCACCCAGCAGATCAAATCTGAGTGCTGCTGCTGCTTTGCCCAGCTTTATGAGGATGGACTTAGGCTTGTGTCTGTCAAGGGTTGACAGTTCTCCAGCAAGCTGATTTTAAAGACATGAAGAGGTAAAGTGCAGTGCTGAGGAGGCAAAACTGATTTCAGTAAGTCGCTCAAAGTTTTGAAACTTTGCAAGGTTCAGTGCTGCTGCTGAAGGACATTATCTTTGTCCACTTCCCATTTAAACCTGGGTTTTACTCTCTGATCACTCAGTGAGAGAACACAGGCATTCAGAATGTGCTCAGCCAGCACAGCTCCAGCAATTAGCAGCCAAATAAAAGGTACTAATTTCATGCAGCCATTAAACCCTCCATGCTCGAGTGCTCCACGGGGCCAATTGTTGGAAGTGCTGGATGCTGCCAGCTCCCAGCACTGGCAGGGCATGGAGTGAGAGCTGGCAGCCTGCAGCACCCTGCCCCGGGGGCCTTGGAGTACTCCATCCCTCCTTAATTCAATACCCGCAGCAGAAGGTCAGCACAAGAGCAAAACCTCAACATGCCAGTGCCCAGCAGAGCTGCTGCCTGCACCTCAGACACGTGTGGAGGAATGGGCAGCCAGAGGGATGGGATGGCAAAGAGGAGAAGGGCAGGTTGTGTCAGGGCAGGGTTAGGTGGGATCTCAGGAAAAGGTTCTGCCCCCAGAGGGTGGTGGGCACTGACCAGGCTCCCCAGGGCAGTGGGCACAGCAACAAGGCTGCCAGAGCTCAGGAAACTATTTGGGTCATCCTCTGGGGCACAGGGTATGACTCTTGGGGATGGTCCTGGGCAGGGCTAGGAGTTGAACTTGATGATCCTTGTGGGTCCCTTCCAGCTCAGGATATTCTGGGATTCTATGAAATGCAGCCTTTCACCTCCACAGAGTGCCCGGAGGAGCAGGGCCTGCCTGTCTGTGTGACCCCAAAGGCCCACTGGCTGCCTTTTGGATATTGATATCTAGGATCTAAGTTTCTTTCAATAGTTGCAACACCTTCTTGCCCTCTCTCCCCCTTAATCCTACTGGAAGGGATAGTGGATGGTGGAAGAACTGGCCAGGCTGCTGATGGCACAAACCAGCCAACAAGGAGAAAATTGAGCATTTAAGAATGATTTTTTTCCCTTCCTTTTTCAGGTCCTCGAGGCTGCTGCGTGCATTCTACATCCCCCTCCTCTCAGAACAGTACACGTGGTATGCAAACTACACCATCCTGAAATCCAGGAGGTCCAAGCAAGCCAGGAAAAAAATGGGAGGCTAGCAACACACCTGGGCAACCAAACCAAAAGCATCTGCTGACACTCTCAGACAGCTGCCTAAGCCATCTCCAGTTCCCTTTTTGAAAGAGTGTGCTCATAAGAACTCACTAATAAAGACCTGCCACGAGGTGGTTTCGCTCCGCAGCTCCAGCTGTGAGGAAGGTGCATCATCTGCCCTCAGTTCTCAGTGTCAGGTCTCTGCTCTGCCACACACATGCTGGTAAGGAGCCATCTGAAAATCCAGCATCCAGGAGGTGTTATTCCTGCTGCTCCCTGGGTTGTTGTCTGTTGCACTGGAGAAGAGAGAAGTGGAAAATAAAAAGGAATGACAAATTGTGGTGTGGCACTGGGAAGATCCCTTTCTCTCTCCTGCCCACCCCTCCACTGCCCTCCTCTTCTCCAGTTGTGCTTTCTTTCACCTAGGGAATTTTTTCAGGTAACAACGTGTAGGAATTTTCCTCCTTCTTACAACAAAAATGGTGGTAAAGAGGAAAATATCTGACTGACAATTAACTGAAGTGCACTGAGTCTCAAGGAGTGAAGAGAGACAGCCTCAAGTTGCTCTGTCCAGGAGACACTTTCAAGGAGGAACCTTGTGCTTTTGGGAGGAAAAAACCCCAAACTTAGGGACTGAGACAATTATCTATTTAATGGGATCAGAGTGTTTGTGTTGTCTGTGAAACTAAGTGTTTGTTTGCTATTTATAGTAATTTTTTCAAGATTACCTGTGACATCCTTTGAATTCTGTACTACAGCATCTTCAAAAATCCGGGATCATCCAGAGGAGAAGGATTAACTTATTTTTTTGCAGTTCTGTTTCCCAGAATAGACAGTATGTGTTACATGGGTCCAATATGCTTCAGAGCAGTGCTGTCCTTATTATATCTCCATTTTTAAACATGCACTATCACAAGCTGGATGAAGGGATGTTGCTGTCACTCACATCCATGGAATTTTGGGGGATAGGATGGCATGAGAGGGAGTTCTGCCCAAGGTCCATGCCCCACTTTGTGGTTAGATTGGTGTGTGTGTGCAGTGCCAGAGCAGGTGGATCAGTGAGCAGATTTAGAAGTCTGGGAGCTGTTGGGATCCAAACAGAAAAGCAGGAGGCTCTGAGGACACAGGTGTTGGTCCAGGTGCAGAAGCAGGGCTGGGCAGGTCCCATGGGCAGAGGGGAAGGACAAACAGGCTGAGATCCAACCTGACACTGCTGGGACAAAGCTGGATAAGGAGCAATCATAAGAGCAGCTTCAGAAACTCAGGGAGAGGTTCTGAATGCCCTGCATTGCATTGGGGAGGAGGGTTTTAGTGGCACTGTGCTCTACTAAAAGCAGTCTCCAAACATGGCAAGAGCTGGTTCACTGGATGGTGACACCATGGACAATGGAGCTCTCTCCCATTGCACCCCCCTGGATGCAGGAGCAGCTTGAGACTCCACATTCCAACTTTGAAGGCTTAGGGAACCACCTGTGGTGTCTAAGCCTGGGCCATCTCCAGGGAAGTGGATCACCCTGTGCAAATACCACCCTTGACAAGTGTCAGATGTGGAGCTGTAAGGCTGGGGGCTCGCTGGGAGGGCAGTCACGCTGGCAGCAGTGTTGTGGGGTGTGTTCACAGTATCCCCAGCTCCCCCAGCCAGCTCTGCCCCTCACAACAGTTCACACAGGGCTCTACAGTGCCAGTCAATCAAAACTCTTGCCCTGCTCGTTGCCTCTTCCCTTGCAAAACCCTGACCTGAACTGATTGCACCTCTGTCTGGTGCTGTTGGTGTGACTGTTCCATGTTGTCATAGCCCATAACCACATGTTTAATGTGAAAAGATGATGCAGTAAATATCCATTTTAAATGACTGTGGCTGCTCCACCTTCCTTTCCAGTTTGATTCCTGTTTTGGAGTGGTGGTGGGGAACTGATAACCTGACAATGATTAGGAGTTACCAGTGCTTTCCAGAGGAATACAGCAAATGTTTGGGTCCTGGTAGTAAACAGAGACAATCCCTCCATCCCAGCTGAGGTGAAGTGGCTGCTGATGGTGTTTCTACCATAAGAACTGAGCCACAGCTGAGGTTTCTGATAGGAAATGCTCAGGCTCCCCTCATCTTTTCATCCCTCACAAGTCAGGACTCTTGCACTCTGCAGTGCTGAGATGAAGCAAAAAGCCATCAATAACAAGAAGATCAGTGGGAAGTGAAGAGACTTTGTGCAGTGGGAGCCTGAGGAACACTCTGCAAGCACTGCCTACCTGCCTCAGGTCTGCCTGGATGGAAGCCCTTGTTTTTTGAGTGCAGATGTGGATGCAAAGAGGTTTGTGCCAAAAGGTGGAGCTGCATCCAAAACAAAGCATTTTTGAAGGCATTTTGTAGTTTGCTTTTCTGGGTTTGTTCACAAGCTTGAGGGAGGGGCTTCCCTTTTTTTTTCCCCCCCTTTTCTTTTTTCTGTGACCCTGATTAAAGCAAATGTGTGATCTCATTGTGAGGAGGTAAGTTTGGAACAGTGATTTATGATCTCCATTAAAAAATCAAGCCTTGTGCTCTCTGGGCTTGTGGGTGAAGGGTCAAACCAGAGCTTGCTGCTCTGCCTCTGCTGGATTCCCTGCCTGGAGTCGCCTCAGGCAGGGAGGGGTGTTGGGACCAAACCTGTTGGGACATCAGGATTGTGCAGGCAATCCACCTTTGGCTCCTTTCTGCCCTCAGAGGAAAGGTTCTTTGTATTCCTCTGTCTGGTTCTGCAAAAGAAGGTATTGAGATGGGCTGGGTTTTGGGTAGAGCCTTGTGGTCCCACATGGGGCTCAGTCAGGTGTTTGGATGAAGCTGAGAGATGGGGCAGGACACTCAGAGTTGGTCACAAAATACACAGGGCTGACAATATTCCTCATCCCCTCTTTGCTGGCAGGATTTCTCCACCTTCAGACTGAGGTTGAAGCACTGCAGGTTGGCCAAGTGCTGCTCTGAACTGCTGGGACCCAGTAAATCTCCTCTTGCTGAGCTCATCCCACGAGGAGCACCAAGGTGGAGAGTCCCTGAGGAAGTGCCAGCCACGAGACAGGCTGACCCTCTCAGAAACAGGCATGATTCACACAGAATTATTCTTTCCCTGATGTCTGCTGCAGCAGGATTTAAGGTCCAGCAGGATTTAAGGCTCTGTGACATCGCTGTAGCCCTTGTCCTGTCTGGAGTGAGCAGAGGAACTCTCGGGAACGTTTCCTGAGCCCCGTGTTGACGTGGAGGGGCTGTGGGTGAAGAGCAGGGTGGGGAGCTGACCACTGCACCCTTGTGCCTCAGAACACGCTGTCCAGGTGCTGCCCAGCCCAGCCCTGTTCTCTGCCTTGCACTGAGGAGCCTGTTTTGACCTTTCCTGTTTTTAATCCTCCCCTCTGACTTGGCTGGGGAAGCTGCACTTGCAACACGTTGGATCTGAGTCAGCAACAACCACCTCCAGGGCCGCTGGATGTGGGCTTTGTGGTGGACTCAGGAGCAGCTGCCCATCCTGCCAGCTCTGGTTTGAGACCAGTGGTCAAGGCATGGTAGTGACAATCTGCAGACTTGGGGTTTCACCTTGATTCTGGGGACAGGTGCCCTCCCACATCCCTGACATCCAGGCTCCTTTGGCTTCTTCCCTTCCCAGCTTCTGGGGGATGTGCTCTTGGGACAGGCAGGAGCTTTCCAGCAGCTTTATGCAATGCTGGCTGAATCACACAAGACACGAGCCCAAACCCTATTATTAGACTTTGGAAACTGCTGCCTTAGAGACAGGTTTTGCTTATAAATATCCATTATTTTCTCTCTGGCTCTTCACTAGGGAAGCTGGCGAGGGAAAGGGATCTCTGCTTCTCCAGAATCTGCCTTCCCCTGCTGTTGTTGCTTCTTCCCACCTGAGCTCATCCTCCTCTCTCTTCCAGCCTCCCAAGTTCTAGCTGTGGGAATGGGACATCCTCTCCAATGTCAGCAGGGTGGGAAATGCCAGGTATTTTGGGGCAGGATGGGAAAACACAAGTAATGAGCAACTGGGCAGAACACTTGCCATGGTGTGTGGGTGCAAACAAGCTTTGTGGCTAGAGCAGAACTGCTGGGTGCAGTTCCCTGCTCAGCTCCAACTGAGAAAGCCCCAGTGCCTCATGGAACAGGGATGGCAGCTCTGCCTTCCTCTGCCCTGTTTCAGGAGGGACATAAGGCTCACCAAAAGTCCGTGGAAATGCCAATTCCATGTTTGCAGGAGTCCCCTGGGAATGCATCTGGCCTAACAGAACTGCTGTCTCATTCAAGGCTGTGGGCTTTCCCATCCAAATGGAGCAGCAGCCTTCTCCCCATCCCAAATCTCCCCAGCAGGGGCTCCCCTGGCCCTCCCACCTGCCTGTGCTGCTCTCTGCCTCTTGCAGCTGTTTGCCAGGAGTGCTGTAGCTGTGGGCTGCTTTATCACCCCTTGCAGAGCTGGTTTTCTGTTTTGTGCACTCAGTAGCTGCTCCAGGGACTTGGGTTCAGCTTTTTGTCAGAACCCAGGGCTCCTCTTCCCACCTACACTTGTTGGGCAATGCTCTGCTGGACAAAAAAGCCCCAAAGCTGCTCAGACACCCTGTGTCGTTCTCTCTATGAACTGGGGCAGCCACTGAATAGCCAGGACAAGGTGTAGGCTTGGAGAAGGGATAAATGGAGTGGTATTTAATGCTTAAGGGAATGTCCAGCTCTCTTCTCATAGATGTTGCTGTTTGAGGTGTGAAGGGGCCTGATTTCTCATTCTTTCTCTGGGTGACAGCCCAAAAAGGTGGCCTGAGTCAGCTGCAGTGGGTACCAGCAGGGACTGAGAGCTCCCATGAAGGAGGAGAGGGATGCAGGGCTATAAATCTCTGCCTCGGGCTTCTGGTGAGTTCCAAGGAGTGGCAGAGGTGAAAGACTGTCCAGATGTAGCATTAGGAAGAAGTGTTTATAGATTTCCATCCCCAGTGAGGGTGGCAGAAGACACAGAGACTGTAGAGGGGATGTGAGAGGACAGGAGGTGGAACCACGTGGAAGCAGAGCTGTGCATGTGTGAAGAAATTGTGTTGGCTGAGGCATCCAAGGGAAAGATTTGGAGGACTTGCCCTGCAGAAAACACACTCATTTCTCAGCTTCCAGGCACTTTTGTGATCCTTCAGCTTCTCCTGCTTTCTGTCCAGCATCCCCTGCATGCTGGTGGTCAGTGCTGGCAGCTCTGCAGGTTTAAGCCCCTGTTCCTCCCTTCCAGCCCCAAAGCACCGGGTCCCTGGTGGGAATTAGCCGGGTTTAAGCTCTCTCCGGGCTGGGAGACGCTTCTCCAGCCGGTTCCTCGGGCTCCCGGGAGAGGGCATCGTGCTCCAGGAGAACTGGGAAGAGCCTGGTCCTTAGGGATGAGAGCCCTGGGGATGCAGGGAGGACCTGGGGCTTTTGCTACAGCTGAGACCCTGGGTTTCAGGACTGCACCTTGGGGCTGTGAAGTGTTCTTGGGGGCTGAGTGTTCTGCCTGCCCACAGCCACAATTCCCCATCCATCCATCCATCCCCTGGGGCTGTGGCAGCCCTGGAGCTCCAGCTGAGGTGCTGCAGGTGCCTCTGTGGCAGCCAGACCTGGGGGATGAGGATGCACCAGCCCCTCTGAGAGCGTGCAGAGGGTGCTCAGAGGGGGAACATCCCTCCTCTATGTCCCTGGGGGAGTCCCCACCACTGTGATGGACCTCAGCTTTCCAGGAGCTGTTCCTCCTTATTTCAGTAGCTTCCCTGAAGGTTTTTTCCTGTGATGGTCCTGTCTGTGAGGCTGTCTCAGGTTCCAGTACGGATAAATGGGGTGTGTGAGCATCCCACCAGTCCCTCAGGTCTCCTGGTCCATCAGAGGAAAGCATTCCTGGCCATACTGGGTGGTCCCTTTGCTGCTGTGCACAAGAAATGAGAAGCTGAACCAGGGCCTTCTGTCAAAGCAAGTCCCCTCCCAATGCTAAAGCTTTGCTGCCTAATTGGGATTATTTCTGGATCTCGTTTTCTCCAGAGAGAAATTATTGACAGATAATCCATGTCTGTAAGGAAAACGAATGATTAATTGCTTCCTCTCCATTAGGCTCCCTGGCCTCTATCTTGCAGAGTTTGCTAACAAACATATTATCTTCCTGGCAGTCCAAAATAAATAGTTGTCCTCATGTGGGAGCTGGTGTGGAATCCGAGGCCGTGCTTGTCCTTCCCAGCAATGACACGCCTGGAGATGGGAATCATTGTGGAGGTTTAGATGCAATCCTCCTTCACTTTTTTGGCCACAGATGGGTGAGAGGGAACAATAACTTAGGGAAGGAAGGGGTGGTCTGGTTTCTACATTTTGTACAAATCTGGGGAACAAGGCAGGACCAACTGCGGGACCTTTTTTATTTTGCTTTTAACATCATAAAAACTCCCTGGAATTTTGGCCACAGCCAAAATGTGTTCCGGGGTATTGAGGCAGGGAGGTGTTTTCTCCTGAGCACAGGGGGAGGGAAGCTTGCAGGGAGCTCCACCAGGCTCAGGGTTAGCAGGGCTGCCTCTGCAAAGCCAGCGAGGGGCTGACGTGGCTGTGCATTAGTGATTTACAGGAACAGCAGCGTGTGGCTGGGCTGGGTTTGTGAGCACAGCCGGCCTGTCTGCCACAGCCAGAGGACTCCAGGGCTGTGTCACAGCCCCCCAAAGCCTGCCCTGCCCTCTGTCTGCCTGCCAGTCACCATGCAGGGCACTCCAGCTACAGCAGCAAAGCCCTTCCCTTGCACCCCTGCATGAGAAGGGCTCTGAATTTCAGCATTTTTACAGTTTCCTCATGAGGGGGAGCAGAGGGAGAGAGCTCTGATCTCTGCTCTCTGTGACAGGACCAGGGGATGGCTGGAGCTGTGTCAGGGGGGGTTAGGTTGGATATTAGAGAGATGTTCTTCCCCCAGAGGGTGGTGGGCACTGACCAGGCTCCCCAGGGCAGTGGGCACAGCCCCAAGGCTGCCAGAGCTCAGGAAACTTTTGGGTGATGCTCTGGGGCACAGGGGGTGACTCTTGGGGATGGTCCTGGACAGGGCTGAGGGTTGGACTGGATGATCCTTGTGGGTCCCTTCCAGCTCAGCACATTCTGGGAGTTTTTACTGGTGGGTCCCCAGATGCATTTCCAGGGACTTTGTGCCTGACAGTGGCGTGATAGAAATGGCTGGTGTGTTTTTGGGCTCGGTCTTCCTGCCCTAAAATAGCTTTGGCCAGTTCTCCATCAGCTGCCTGAGATGCTGATGGTGCTTGGACAGCAAATTTTGCTGAGGAAAAACTGGTGCAGGCCAAAGCTGAGTTGTTCAACCTCTTGAAAGGACTCCTTGACAAAAGAGGGCAGAGCAGTGTCCAGCATCTCTCCAAGGGGTGCTGGGTTCATGTCTTGCTCTCCTTCTGTTCTGCCTGCCTGGCCATCCTCTGAGGGGTGTGGAGAGCCCACCCCTGCTCACCCAAGCGTCATAGGAGTCCCTGGGGTGTTTTTAACTTGCTCTCTGGAGGCTGCAGGCAGGCTCTGGGATTCCTTTGTGCCCCCAATGAACAGAGCCATTGTGCAGATCAATCCTCCAGCACCACCTTCCAGAAATATTTGCTGAGAGACTTCCTTGCAGTGCTTTGTGAGCCCAGAGTGCTGCCCTGGGAGGGCTCCTTGGCCATGCCAGAGCTGCCCTGACCAAGGAGGAGGATGAGCTGGCTTTTTCCAGCTAACCAGTCAATATTTACTCTTCCAGGCAAGCTGTTAAAATGCTGTTGCTCTCTTGTTTTGGTATTTGTTTCTCCTGCCTCGCTGGAATATTGCCCCAGAGTCTCCCACACTGGCAGCTCTTGTTTGTGCAGCAATGACATGTGGGCGTGCAGAAAAGACAAGGTTGTGGGAGCCTCCCAATGGCTGCCAGGTCATCTTGGCATTTTCTCTCCGAGTGTGGAGGGTGTCTCAGCCCATCTGCTCCCAGAAAGGCTGGGCTTTGGGAACAGGAAGCCACAGGATCATTTATTCAGTCCCAAGGTGGAATCTCGCTGCCTGCCCCCCCTAAAATCCAGGAGGAAAGGGGACAAGGATGCTCTCCCAGCAGCAGCTTCTTCTGGGAGTCCTGATGGACAACCTTGGCCAGAGCCCTGCTGGAATGGACTTTTGGTGTGTGCCCCACTCGGACACATCAGCTGGAGCTTTGTCACTGCAAGTCCTTGGTCTAGCAGTCCTCTCTTTATTTTCAATTATTGTGTCACTTAATTTCCTTATTACTGCAATTTCCTACAATCCCCAAGCATTTATATTTTTTTTCCAGAGAGGAATTACATTTGCTGCCCTGCCTTTCACTGCAGTTGCTGTTGCCTTCCTGGTTCAATAACAAGAAGCCTGAAGATCTTCACTGGCAAATTCTTTGATTTGTTAAAGTTATTTGGCTCCAGCAAGGAACTTTTCTCCTCTAGCAGGGGAAGGCAGCCTGGTCCTTAATTGCATTCTGCAGCTTAGCCAAGTGAAATCTATCTCTATGCCCTCTGAGCTGAGGCAAAAAACCCTATCCCCAATGGTCCTTTGTGCTTTGTAACTCCTCACTGAGGCAGCCTGTTCCAAGTGAGTGTCTCTCCTGGGATTTATAACCACTGGGATAGCTGCTTGATGAAGATTTAAAGCTCTCGTGTGCAGGAGAACTCCAGGCTGGTTTGAAGGGTGGTTTGCTCTCGTTTATCTCTGTTTAGATGTCCTGGGATGGCTCTGCCTCAGACAGGAGAAGTCATTTGTAAAAAAAAGGGTATTCACTCGCTGGTACCTCTTGGTACCACGTGGATTCATGTCTCTGCTTGGGAATTAGCTGCTCAGTTCATCAGCTTTGGTTGGTTTCTGTGGTTTCTCTTCTGTCCCTTGCACTTGAAACTATTTGGGGAAGTTTATTCAAAATCACAGTTTCATAATTAACAAGCCCTTAATTTCATCATTTCGTAACCCCTCGCTGATGGGGCCAAAAGCACGAACCACACAGGGTGGAGAGAGGGGAGAATAAATCCTGGGAAGCCTTGACAAGAATCCTAGAAGCTGTGTGGAACCTTTTCAGGTGCTATTTCTACCCTTGCAGGGGAAAGAGGGGATTAAAACTCATCCAGCCCCAAAGACAGGTTGTTGTGGGTTTGTCCCTTCAGTGGGAATGTGTTTCCCTAAAACCTCTCAGAGTATTCAAGCCTAGATTGGACTGAATTTGAATAACACAACGAGGACCCTTCAAACTGAAAGAGAGGAAAATTAGGTGGGATATATGGAATAAATTCTTCCCTTTGACCCGTGATCATTTACAGAGCTTAAGTGGAATTTTTCAGGTGACTCCAGGTTGACTTGATGTGTGATGAATGAGCAATTAGGAGTAGATATAAATAAGAGTGGATTTAAGTATGTATAGATGCTATAATTAAAAACTCTATTATACTATTTATTAATATTTAATTATAGAAGTCAAAGGTTGCTGTATCATTCTGCAGGACTAATATTCCTGGGGAGGGAGCAGCTCCTCTGCTTAATTCCAGCAGTGTTTAGGAATAAAACCCTGTGTGATCTCAGCAGCTGCAGCCAAGGCACCTTGCTGGAAGTGCTTGGCTTTGGTGGTGGCTCCTTTCTGTAAGGACACTTGGTGTCTTCCCAAATGGAACGACAGGATGGCCCCACCACAGAGCAGAGAGGGGCTTATTGGGTATTTTTGTGTGACCTTGGAAACAGCCTTGGTACCTGGAGCTAAGCCTGTCCCCGATGACTCAGTGCTCACAATCAAGGAAGAAGAAAAGCCAGATCTTCCCCTATTTTAACACCACTCAGAGCTGGTGTGAAGGGTCTGGAGAATTTCTTCTGTAATAAAACAGGGACTTTTATATCCTGTTTACGAAAAAAATACGTTATTGAGAATTTATCTCCTGCAGATTTGGTAATGCCATCTCCAGAGTCACCTCTGAGACAGCAAATCCCTCCAGCAAACCTTCAGCCTCGCCTGCCTGGTGACTGAGACCCACTTGGCAAGCAGGGAGAAGGGCAGTGCTGGACCCAACAGGCAGTGGCTGCTCCTGGCCCTGGCCAGCCTGGGTGCCCCAGTGCCTGTTGCAGCACAGAGCAGATGCCACTGGCTCTCAGCTGCCCCTCCTCTTGGGAAATGGTTTGGCCATTTGAATTTCTGTGTGGATTTAGGCTGAATTAAGTGCCAGCCCTTTAACCCTTCACGTGCTGCCTTCACTGCCAAAGGGCCACTGTGTGTTCTGTGCTGATCCACCAGGATCAGATCCTTGGGATCAGATCCTTTGCCTGGGAGAACACCCTGACTTTTTTCTCTTTTCTGAGAGTGATGAAAAAGGGCTTTTTTAACATGTTATGTTGTCTGTTCCCAGAGCTGTGCTTGCTAAAAGTGCTGTTTGGGTCATGTCAGCCCCACCCCAGAGTCTTCTGCACCGAGATCACCAGTGGGACATTCAAAGAGCTGCAGCCTCCCAAGGTGGGCAGGTGGGCAGCACACACCTGGCTGGTGACAAGCTGCCCAAATTGGCCAAAGTGCCACCACCTGGGCCCACTGAGAGCACTGGGGGAGCTCCCTGGGGTTCAGCTGGATGCAGGCAGAGCATCTTTGTGCCGTGTGGGGTTGCTGGTTCCATGGAGGTAAGGCAAGGAGTGAACAGGGTTGTGTTCTCAGGTGGAGGTGTGTTGGGAGGAGGGAGGTTTTTGGCTGGTTGGGGAGGGAGCTGAGGGCTCCAAAGCTCCAGAAAGGTGCTCTGGTGATCACTGCCTGCCAGGACTGAGGGCTGGGGCAGGGCAGGACAGTGAGAGCCGCATTTTGGGTGCAGGGAGCCGTGTTTATCCCATGTGAAGCAAAAAGGACAGTGACCAAAAAGACACCCCCTGTAACCACAGCCTGTTTGTGTCCTGTTTGGAGCATGTCTTGGTTGGGCACAGCCTGCAGAGCCCCTTCCAGCCTTCCCCAGGAGGTGGCTCCTGGGAATCTCCACTCAGCAGCAGCAACCACTGCTCTCTGTTCAGGGCAAACAGCATTCCCATGGTTAGGTAGCTGACTTGACTTCAGAGTGAGGGCTGCTGTGGAAAAGTGGCCTCCTAAAAGTAGCTCCCAACAGGTCCTTCTGGTTCCCAGGTGAAACGTGGGGCTGTTTCCCTTGGTTGCTTCATTTCTGACTGTTCCTCAGGGGCTTCAGGAGGTCTCTAAGCAGGTTCCCCCATCTCCCAGTGACCCAGCTGGGAACAATGGAGGCCACTCAGTACACAGAGTGCTGGAAAAAAGCTGCCAGAAGATGACGTTGCTTTCCCCTCTGAGTCTTTCCAAGCTTATTTTTAGGCAGTTTACAATTAATTCTTTTGGAGGAAAAAAAAGAAAAAAAATTTAAAATTGCCATTGTGGCTTCTAAGAACTGTTGATACAAAAATCAGCCCTTTTAAAGGCTGGTATTCTGGGACAAATACCCCAGGGAAAGACAAAAATGTGGATATGTCATGCCAGGGCTCTAGGCAACGTGTTCAAAATAAAACAGAAATGCCTGGGTATTTCTTCCACTTTGTACTTCTTACTCAGCCTCCAGTTCTGAGTCAAGGGTGATACTTGGATAAGCTGCTCATGAACTCTTGTTTTCTTGCTGTTGCTGTGTGTGTTTGTCTTGATCAAATGGTGTCATCTGAGCGGGTCAGAAGGGAGTTACTGGGGCTTCTTGGAGCTCCAGAAATGCCTGTGCAGGGAGCAGGCTGGCTTTGTAGGCTCTTTGAAGTAAAGTAGGCTCTGTGAGCTTCCCTGATTGTGATTTTTGGAAAGCCTTCCCCAGAATTCCTGTTGTTGTAGCTGCTTCTGCTGAAAGGGAGTGAGTGGCACTCAGAGGGTTTGCTCTTCGAGTCCATCGTGCTCTGTGGAGCATCAAATGCACCAGTTATTGTCATGCTTCAATATTTAGGATAAACTGTTCCAAAGAGCCCAGAAATGTTTTATCTTTGTAGACTGTCAGTGTAATCACAGCCCTGGCCTCTCCTCAAATATGTGATTGCTTGAAATAAACATTAATAAAGGCAGGTGAAGTGTTTGGGGCCACAGGAGTGTCTTTGGAGCTGGAGGTTGAGGGCCTGGGTTGAACTGGGAAGGGTGAAGGTCAGAGCCACGTGAGTCCAGAAGGGGGTCAGGGTCCTGCTTATTTTTAACTGGAGCTTGGCATGGCAGGGATGTGTGTTGGCAAAGGGTGATCCACCTCGTGCCTGGAAAGGGAGAACCCTGGCTGCTCTGCCTGGCAGCAAAGAGGGCTGAGCTCTGAGGACCCTCCTGGAGAGGTTCAGAGCAGGATGAGCCCAACATGCCCCACTGAGGACCCTCCTGGAGAGGTTCAGAGCAGGATGAGCCCAACATGCCCCTCTGAGGACCCTCCTGGAGAGGTTCAGAGCAGGATGTGCCCAACATGCCCCTCCCTGAGCCCGCTGCTCTGCTGGGTGGGCTCTGGGTTGTCTGCTTTTTGCCCTAGTCCAGGCAATTTCTGCTGGACTCGGACTCCTAGGACAGCACTGCTGGCTTTGGGGGTTTCTCTGTGCTTTGGTTGTACCGTGGTGGGTTTGGGTTTTTTCATTTTTAACCTTGCTGCATGCAGAGGGGTTGGTGGACCCCTTGGCAGGAGGATTTTGGCCGCTGCCCGTGTTCCCCCCAGCAGCTCTGCTGCTCCAGAGGGGTTAAAGCACCTCAGCACCTTCCTCATCTTTCTGTGCTAAATTACCTGAAACTTTTGACAAGGAGGATGGCCCAGACAGATGTGTCGACATGGCAATGGCTCCAAGGCAACGCTTGGGAGGCGGGAGAGCAGCTGGGCTGCTCCTGGAGGTGCTGCAGCCGCTGCCCTGCCTGTGCCCCCCCAGCCTCTGCCAGGGCCCCGGTTAGTGGCACTCATTCAGCATCTCTCAGCAGCCTTGCGGTGCGGCTGCATCCCTGAGCGCTGCTGGGCACCACTGCTGCTCCAGCCCCAACCACTGCCCTGGGGGCAGCACACCAAGGAACTCTGCGTAGGGATTAGGGGTGCTGGGCACTCACTTCCCAGCTTGGGCACTGCTTCCTGAGTGCAGGATCCTGCCTTTAGGGGTGTTTGGAGTGACTTGCCCGCAGTGCCTGCTGTGCTCTGAGCCCCTGGCACCATTTGCTGGCCAGGAATGTCCCTTGGGCAGACCAGACCGGGCGGTCTCCTTGGTCGAGGAGAAGACCCAGCTCTTGAAGGGTGTTTTTTCCCTGACAAAAAGCTCTGTTGCCTCTGTGGAAGTCTAAGCTCCCGATTCCCCAGACCAGGAGCCTCTCCAAGTGGCTGAGATGTAACCTGTGAGGAGAACAGGGACAGGGCAAGGTTGCCTTTGCTCCCTTCTGAGAGGTTTTGCTCTCTGACATCTGTGTATCCCAGCAGTGCTGCTGGTTGCTGTGCTGTCAGAGACAGAGAGAACCCTGAGAAGCTCAAGATATTTGTTTTTGTTTATATATTTTATATATATATATACACATTCATTCTCGTGGGTCCCTTCCAACTCAGACTGCTCTGTGAATATACGTATATATGTCATACATAGAATATATTCTTTTTTGCTGGGGGTCCTGGGGAATATTGGCTTCATCTGCTGGAGCATTTTCCATGGAAACAGAGCCCTGTGCTCCTCAGGCTGCTGTGCAGCCCCGTGTGCTCAGCAGGCTCCGTGCAAAGGGTAAGGCAGACCCAGGTGATTTCAGCCCCTGGTATAATTTCCCCTATTGACGTCAGAGCTGCTCCCTGTCAGGCTCTCTCCACACTCAGAGCCTGCAGGAGACGAGCTGCAGAGAGCTTATGAACTCCCAAAATGTGCCTAACCTTTCCAGAACTTGGCATAGCATTCTCAGCTAAGTAAATGTCCATTTGTGAGTATTTTGGGAACAAACCTCCTATTAGCTTTCCGTGTGCGAGTCATTTTGCTCCTATTCTGCAAACTAACACCACATGGATTCTTATCAAAACACTGTAGCCTTTATTTGCTGATAAGTCAGTTCAGCAGGGACTGTTATATAAAACCACATTATGGCATTTTCCTTGCAGAAAATCATCACATTTAAGTACCTTTTTGAGCAGAGGGATCTTTTCTGAAACCACCATATTTAGACTCTTTACTGAGTGACAGCTCTGTGGAAAATGGAGCCTTCCTGGTAGGGATGTTGTATTGAATCCTTGCTGGAAAGCCCTGGAAAACCAGGCACATAGAACTTCTCTGCTGCTGAAACTGTAGGTGTGATTTCTCATTAGGCTTCCTTTCTTTTAAATTAGAAGTTACTGTGAGCTAGACATGTCTCTTCCCTGGTTTCAGTTTCTGCTCTGTCTTGGGATTTGACATTCAAAGGGACTAAAATTTTCTTAGTTTCTCTGTGTGTCCATGCTCTGTTACGATTCCTTTCTGTTCTGCTAATCTCTAACCACTGAGAATCAGAATAGCCTGTCCAAATCAGATTAATATCATGTTTAGTCCACACAGAGTCTATTCCTTTTGCCTTGGAAACCTCAGTTAGTGGCACTGTGTTATTCTCTACACCTTGAGGTGTAAGCACTGGTACAGATGCTTTGCAATCACCTCCTGTAATGCTTAAAGCAGAGCAGGCAGAAACATTTGCCTTATTTCTCCATTCATTTTCCTCCTGCTTATTCCTTTGAGGGTTTGCCTACCTAATTCACAGCAGATTCCCTGTGAGACTCACCCAGTTAGAAGGTTCTTTTCATCATGTTTCAAATGAGCTTTCTGCCATCTGACCCCCACTCCAAAGGTGCAATACAATATTCCCATCAGAAAAGAATCTGAATCAGCAAACCCCACAGCACTTCTGTTGTCTTAACCTGCAATTCTTCACACTCACTGACCTGCTTGGCAATGTTCCCATCAGGGTCAGGGCTATAGAATTCATGCCCCGTTTTCCAGGTTTTCCCTTTGTCCAGCAGTGGAGGGAGAAAGGGAAGAGGGGAGAAGGAATTTCTGCTATAGTTTTATATTCAATCTGTTTTGCAGCTGGTGCAACTTTCCAGTGCAAATACACCCAGCCTTGGTGCTCTTTGGTGCTGTTTACCTACCCAGGCATACAAATCTGCCAGGACTAGGAGGAACAGAGCCTAGATTTAGTGAAGCCTTGCAAGACTCAAGCTCCCAGCTCTTGGTTGTATCCGTGTTGGAGCTTTTTTGGTCACCTGAGTCCTGTTCTCCCTGCTCCCTTCCTGCACAGGATCCTGTGTGGGTGGGGGTTTGTCTTTTGGAGCTGATCCTGAGATTATTTGCTCTCTGGGGCTTTCTCCTCTCCTAGGTGCTCACTCACCCTTCCCCACTTTGTAATGCACCAACCAGTTCTTCCATGGCCTTTGTCTCCACTCTTCCTTCAGCTCATCTTCCCCCCTTCTCCCCTTCCCTTTGCCCTCTACCAAAAGCACTTGGGGATGGACAAAGCTTTTCCAGGCTTATCCTGGCAGTGTTTAGGATGTGGTGCAAGGTGACCAGGGGCTGGAGCTCACACCCACAGGGCTGCTGTGCCCCGAGGCACAGTTTGAAGGCTCCCCTGGGACTGTCCCAGCCTGCTCAGACAAGGGCTCTGTGCCCTGTGCCCTCACCCCCTGCATGACCCATGCTGGGATGCCTCGTGCCTCTTGTGTTCCTGCGACAGCCCTGCTGCTAATCCCTCTGCCAGGGACTTAAACCAGCACTGTCAGCCAGATCACACTGAAAAGGAAAGCTCTGCTGGCCCCAGGCCCAGCAGGGAAATGCTGTGCTCTGCAACTCCACGAGGGATTTAAAGGCTCTGACCTAGTCTGGGAGCCAGACCTTATCCCGGGGAGAGGGAGGGATTTCCCCCATCCCCACTGATAAGGATGGCTCAGCCTTTGTGCATTTGGGAGGGTGGGGAGGAGTGTCTTCCAGGCAGCTTGTAAGGTCAGCTGAGGTGACCCCAAAGGTGTGATTGTCCCTGCAATCCAGGGTTTGCTGTAGACAATTTTCTTTTCTTGTCATTTGTAGCTTGGTGCCTCAGAGAGAACAAAGACAAGAGTGGCAGGGGCTGCTTTAGCTCACTAGAAATTTAAAAATGAAATGCACATATTCTTTATTTTGTATTAATACACTGTAACTGCTTTACAGAGTCCAGCAGATCAGTTGCATGTAAATACTACAGATGAACTTGCCAAACTGGAGCTCACAAAACTAGTGCATTTTTCCCAAAGCAGAGACTAAACCCTCTAACTCCTTAAAAAAATACATTAAAGAACATACCACACACACACATATTGCACTTTTCTCCGTATGAAATTGGTACCCCATATACATCACACCAAAGTCTCTTCAAAGGAGTCTGTCATAGAAGATAATAAAGCTAGTAATCACTCTAACAGTAGTGTACACAGTTCTCTAATGTTAGACAGGACAGATCTGAACAAAAAAGCCACCTCAAAGGAGTATGAAGTGGTGCCCAATGGATACTCTGGAGGAGAAGGCATTAGAAGCCTTTTAGTCTAATTGGCTTAAAGGAAATGACATGAAATGTTGAATATGCTTTTGGCTGAGGGGAGAGTCAGTCTAAGCTACATTAAAAAATACTGTAGCTTCCCCCTGACCAGCACTGCAAAGCTCAAATGAGCTTAGACTAGTTGGCACATCCTGATAAATGAATTGCAGAGCTCCAGAACAGACTTATTTTTCTCTTGGAGTCCTGAAACGTGCAGGATCCTGGAGCGGGCTGGGGAAGGAAGTGGTTATGGTTCTGGCAGTGGCCCAGCTCCTGGAGCAGAGCTGGGGCTGCCTCCATAGTGCTGGCTGTCCTGTGGCAGCTCTCACTGCACAGTTCCTCAAGCGTTTGGACTGACATTAAAATTCCAGAACGTGTGGAATTATGCTGTGGGGCAGGGAGGAAGGAATGAAAGGACAGGACTCTTTGTTTCCTCCTTCTCTCTTGCTGCAGCACTGAAGTGCCTGGTCTGTTCCCTGCAGGTTTTGCCAGGCTGTTTGCCCTCCCTGTGTCACTCACTGCAGGTGTCACAGGGCTTCCTGTGTCCCACAGGCATTGGCTCTGCTGGAGGAGTTTCCTTCTGAAGAGAAACCACACAACAAAAACCTCCCCTCTCTCAGCTACTTGAAGTAGAGCTTTCTAGCCCTCTTCATCTTGCCTCCCAGCAGCAGAGTGGGGATGTGATCCCTGTTTTTGAAGCTCTGCCCTGCTGGTGCCTTGAGAATCCCTGTGGTGTCAGAGGTAGAAGCTGAGGATTGAGTCCAGCTGCACATCTGGACCAGTATCAGAGCAGGCAACAGGAGTTGTCTCTCTCAGTGTAGCACACAGGCAGCAGGTGCCTTCTGTCAGTTGTTAAACCCTTCCCTCCTTCACATACAGGGACTAAAGTCCTTCTATTCCACATTTAAATGTGGTCTTATTGCTGAAAATGCTGATTATCCACCTTCCTCCATCCTCAGGATTTGCAGTATCAAAGACCTTTAGCTCCCCAAACTTTCCAGCAAACTCTGGTGTTCTCTCCATGTGTGATCAGCACAGTTTCTCTCATTCTTTGTGCTTTAATGAAGCTGCAATTGTGCTTAATGTTTGCTCAGAAAAGGGCTCAACTGGCCAGCTATTGTCCTGTCATGTCCCACACAAAGGTTAGAGACAAACCCCAACCTGGAGACCTCAGCTGTCTGCAGCTCCCTAAGCAATCCTCCTCCTATGACCTGGATTTCATGACTGAAAGTTCTGGAGACACAACTGCTTGTTGACTCGAGTGTTTCTTGAAATGGTTGATACATCAACAGTTTGATGCTAAATATTGCTGTAATACTTCCCATGTTCTATATACACGAGCAATTAAAACACTGAGAAAGTTAAACATGTCCCACATGGTGGAACGTGTGCTCTGAAGGGACTTTGGCCAGAGCAAGGATATAAATGGGGTATTGTCTACTTTCCTCAGAAAAAAGCATATAGGCTGATAAAGAACTGAAAAAGGCACAGCACTATCACTTCACAGGGGTGTTTTGTTTTTTTTAAGCTCATTGTTTTTATCCTTAAGTTCTACAACCCTAAATAATTGTCCAAATATACAAAGCTCAATAAACCACCAGCAACACATACTGCAAATTTCAAAACACGGTTTGTTTGCTTGTTTTCCAAATGCAACCAAAGGACAGATGGATCCTTTCCAGCCACCAGAACCTCTCCAGGACAGGGCCCTCCTCAAGGCCTGCCTGCAAAAGGGGGTCATTTCAAAAGCCACCCAGGTGGATTTCATATTTTGAATGCCATTGGCTGCAGCATTTTGCTTTCCCTCATGGTGCTTCTCACCTTCTGTCTCTGTTCATCCTTTATCCGTGAGGATCCCATCCCCACCCAGAGGTCTCCACAAACCCTGTGCAAGTTCCAGGTGTCTCTTGCCCAAGTCAAGATGTCCCCTAGCAGAGATCCAGGTTCCTTTAGCAGAAGGGCTCCTTGGCAGGCTTGGGAAACACTGTTTGCTGGCAGGAGGGGGTGGAGGCTGCCTGAGATGCTTGGTGATCTCGGACTTACCAAGGAGCAGTTCCAGATCAGTAGCTTAACCAGCAGTTGGATGCCCAAGTGCAACTTTCCTTTCATTCCACCTCGTGCCTCTGTTTCCAGAGTGTTTCAGTTGCCATCAGTGCAGACCCAAATCTACCCTGAATTTCAATGGAAACTATTGCTTTTATTGCCAAGTATGATACAGTGTGCACTCTCCTTCCTCCAACTGGATGTTAGATGAATGCTGACAGACTCCCCAAATTTTTTAGAAGGGGCTATTTCCTTCCTCTAAACCTCACCTTTTGTGCCTCCTTCTATGCAGACTTTGTGGGATGAAACTGCACTACCTGTTCTCTAGCCCCTGCCACTGCCAGAGGAGCCAGTGGCCAAACACCTCTTGCCACCTCCTGCTTTCTCTTTTTTTTTCCAGCCAGGTGGATTTTTAGTTCCCCTGCTAATTCAAGGGTTTAAAAAATTACCATGAATTCTGGGGTAGGAACAAAAAAACCAAAAATTCACATGCTTCTCCCATTTGTCCTGTCTTTCACATCAGTCACCCTGTGGTGCTAATTCACCAGGACGTAGCCACTGTGCTGGGGATCTACAGTCTCCATCATTTCACAATCAAAGAGTCCAGGCAATTCTGAGAGGGTTAGAGGGTCGTAGCTGGACTGGGGCTCGGGGGAGGCAGAGCTGCCCTGGCTGTCAGGCAATGCTACACTGCTCTGGGGGGCAGGGTCCATGGGGTACTGGCACTGCTCAGGGTAGTCTGGCTCAGAGGAGGTGACAACAGGCAATTCACAAGTCTGATAGGAATATTGCAAGGGCTGTGGTGGCTGCTGCTGCACCTGCACTGGTGAGGACAACCTGGAGGAGCTGGTGAGCTGAGAGGGTGGCAGGGGGTCCAGCTGGACCTTCTGGTACTGGCTGAGGAAGGGGTCGTATTGCATCTGTTCCGAGGAGGGCTCCAGCACGGGGCTCAGGGGCTGCTGCAGGCTGAACTGAGCTGGCTGCGGCTGCTGCTGCTGCTGCTGCTGGGGCTCCTCCTGGCAGGGAAGGGGCAGCTGGGTTGACCTGGGGTAGGAGCTCTCAGCTATTTGCATCTGGTTGAAGTAGGCCTGGAGCTGGGACTGCTTCTGCAAGAAGAGCCGCTTCTGGTGCAGCCTGGACCGAGGACAAAAGCACAGTTACTTTTTTTGCCATTTGAAGCCCCTAAGGGGGCTTGCACGAGTCCTGCAGGCTGGTCACTCACACAGCTCCAGCAGGGAGGGAAGTACAGCATGGCAAAACTCCTGAGCAGCCTTGCTTATTAAAACTCTGACAGCAGCTCAGTTGGCACCTTTCGACAAAGGTGCAGAGAGAGCTCCTTTTTAATCCCCCCCGGAATTTCCCTGTGCAATTAGGTTAACCCCATGCAATGTTTAATTCAGTTGGCTAAGAATGAGATGCACTGTATTTGCATTCTAAGCCTGGGGAATCTGGGAGCTGAAGATTAGGCACAGAAATTTGTAAACACGTGGCAGGACTGTTGTTGCCCCTTTTCAAAGCTTCTCACCTGTGCTCCTGTAGCTGCTGTTCCAGGCTCCGGGGCAGCTCTTTGCAGTAGAGCTGGCAAGTGTTCTGAGCTTTGGACAGCAGAGTGGGCTTCTGCAAGGAAAGCAGTGCTGGCTTTAGTGGCACTGGATTTAATGCATTAGCCCAGAAAGCCAGAGAAGGATTGGCTGCCCTTATGGCACTGTAACATCCAGCTGTCAATAGAGCCACCATCTAAACCCATAACAAGTGCTGCTTATTGGCTTCTGACCCTTAGACAGTATTTTTGCATGAGAGATTGTACCATAAAAATCCATGCAAATGTTTCTTCCCAGGTGAAAGAGAAGCTGGAAAACTGGAAAAAAAAAATGAAGGTTTTGTGAACTAGAGCTATATGAAAATGGGTTGAAAATAAAGGGAGGTGTGGAACAGTAAGGGGGGGTTAAGAAGTGTCTCCCCAGGGGCTGCTGCACAACCTTTATGGGGTGTGACACCAATAATATGCATTTACTAGCAGTTACTCTACAGCCATACCACACACTGCCAGGCTGAGTAGGAAAACAGCAGTTTCCCTTTTTGCATAATTAGGGTCAGCATCCAACAAAAGAAAAATACATGTGATTTCCAATCCAGCCCTTGTCTGCTAATTTGGCCTGCTTTTCCTGAGCAAGGGGGGCTGCTGTGCTGTGCTGTGCTGGGCAGGGCAGGGCAGTACCTGCAGCCTGTGTTTCAGGTACTGTGTTTCCAGGCTCTGCCGTCTGGACAACAAGGGAGGATGTGCACCATTAGGGAAAGCAGGTGAGGCTTCCTGCTGCTGCTGCTGCTGCTGCTGCTGGTGAGATGGTTCCTCCTGCAGAGAGAAGAGGAACAGGTTTCGTGTCCAGAAAACCCTTTTCTGCTTTAACCCTGTCCCTTTAAGGATTTCCCCAGAAAATTTCACATTCCTGTTTGCTTGACATGTTCCACCTGAAACAACACACTGGGAGCTGGTGGAATCTAGTTAGCATCTCACTATGCAAATCAGGTTGCTATCACTTGGCTTTTGCACTTTTTGCAATGATACCAGACCAACTCCACCAAGGAAAGGTGTCATTGGGCTTTGTTGAATGTAAAACATCCTTCAGATTAAGAGCAACAACAAGATGTTGGGTTTGGGAAGCTGAAATGGCCACTCACTGTCACCACGAGGATGGCAAAGGCTCATTCTCCAGTCTGCAGAAGACAGAAAGGAGAACAGGGGAATTTATCTGTAAATTAGCTCTTCTCAAATCTCTAGCACACCTCATCCTCTCCTGATCTGCCCCAAAGCATCAGCACCTGAAAGATGCAGCTCGATTCCTGCTTTAAGTACCTGTGCTGGACTGTTAATGAGGTCCTGCAGCTGGGTGGCAGCTGAAGTCAGGGGAGGTTCCTCTTCTGACCCCATCTGTTCATACAGCAGCTGGACTTTGTTCAGTTCCAGGATTCCTTTGGTTCGTGCCAGGTTCTGGAGGTGCTGCCTAAATGCTACAATTCCTGGAGGAGGAAACCCAGTTTAATTCGTGTGCGGTCAGCACAGCAAACGTGGGATGAGCTGGGAGACAATCACACAGCGGCCCTTCTGTGCATGGGGGACCTTCCCTGCCGTGGCCAGCTGTTAATTGCCATTAATTTCTGGCGGCAGCTGTAATTACCTTGGGTGAGCGAGGTGTCCGAGGCCCTGCGCCCCTCTCGGAAGCTGACGGGGGAGCGGTTGTGCACCTCCCTCTTCTGGGAGCTCAGAGCCTGCATGGCTGGGTTGGCAGGTCTCAGCCCTATGAAGGGGGGGGTCAGCCGAGGGGCCTGCTGGTTGCTCAGCACCATCTCCTTCAAGGAAGGCGTCTCTCCCAGGAATTTCATGTCCCTCTGGATGGATCCCATGTCGTACTCGGAATCGATGCTGCCCAGAGAGGAGTTCTCATCCAACGAATACACTTTCCCTGTGACAAAAAAAACCCCCAAAGCTCAGAATAAAAGGCAAGTGCAGCAGTAATTTAACAGAGCAAAGAAGGGCCACAGGCTCAGGCACACAGGAAACAGTCAAAAAAGTCAAGTTTTATAAAATAATTGTCAGGTAACACTTGCAGGACCAGGATTTGTGACTGGTTTTTGCATTGTTCTGCACCAATCAGTCACTGCAGAAGTTCCCTGCCTTGTCTGCACAGTGTTCAGGGATGGTTTTTCCCCCCCCCAGATAACCCTGGCAAGACTGTAGCCTGACAGGCTTATCCATCCTGCTGGGCTTTGAAGTACCTGGGAATCCAGGTTTTTATTTGCCCACTGTCCCCTGCCAGCACATCCTTAGGGGATGAATGACTTGGGGACATTCAGTTCTGTGAAAAAGAACAGGCCACTTTGCCAGGCTGCTGGGTGTGCACATGAGTTTAGCCAGCTGTACATCAGCTGCTTTGATTTTATACTGTCTCCACAGCAGGTTTTTGGGGTGTTTTGCTGTTTTTCCCTTTGCCCTTTCCAGCACATGCTGATTAACAAACCCACAAAACTGTCTTATACCTGTCACTCTGAAAACCCCATGTCCTTCATCACCAGCTTATCAGACTGAGTGCTGAGAGCAGGAAATGAGCTCTGAGATGTCCTTGTACCTGTGCCTGGCACCATCACCAGCTGGTTGGTGACCTCTGCCAGGGTGTGACGTCTCTTCCCAACACGAGCTGCTTGAAGGGCTGCAAATGCCTGGGCAGGGTCCTCTTCTGCCTCTCCCTCTGCCTCTATGCCCTCATCAATGGAAGTTTCCATCATGCTGGAGGGCAGGGACTGGCATCCTTTCCTCATCACCACAGGAGGCACAGGGTCTAGCAGGCAGCCGTTCACCTGGGTGGCACAGGGAGCACACACTTTGCTTTGTGCCCACAGGGTCACCCCAAAGGGCAGGAAATCCCTGCCTGGTGTGTGGCCTGAAGGCAGGGGGATGTTTAAAATGTGGGAACCTCTCCAGGATGTGCTGAGTGAAGTAAGACTTGTTTGCCCTGCACAATTCTCTCCACTGGCATTCTCTTAATACTCAACTCCCTAAATCAAAATACTTTTATTTTCACTGTTTTATGTTCTCCAGAGCTGGTGGGGTTTTTAGTTTTATTGTTGGTTTTGTTTATTTATTTGGGGAGGGTGTTTGGGTTTGTTTGTTTGTTTGGGGTTTTTGTTAGTTTTGGTTTGGGGGTTTTGGGGGAGTTTTTTCAAGTTATTAAAAACTTAGCCACAAGTATAAAACATTTATGGAATGTGCAATAACTGCTGCTTCCCCTTCCTATACCTCCTGTGCTCATTCCTCATGCTCAGATAAACACTGGGAAAAGAACCAGTCTTGTATTGACTTCTGCAGCATTCTTGCAGGGCTGTGCTCAAGAGTAACACCATAAATGCAGCTTTCCCAGCAGAAGTGCATTTGATTAATGTTGTTCCTCTGCAAACACAGGTTGCCTAGGGAAGTTGTGGAATCCCCCTCCTTGAATTCACTCAGCTTGATAAAGCTTAAACAGCCTCCTCCAGCTTTGAAGTCAGGTCTGCCTTTAGCAGGAGGTTGGACTTGAGGGCCTTTAGAGGCACCTTTCCAATCTAAAATATTCCTAGGATTTTAATTCTGGTTTTATTCTCCAAATCAGTTTGCCAGGAATCCTTCTGTACCTTAACTAATTCTCTGCCATATGGAACTATTTGGGTTTTAAGCCTGCATGTCCTGCACTTTTGGGGAGTAAGTTTGTTCTGTAAATACTGTCCTGTAAAAACAACACATTCCTTTAGCACAAGACCTGGCACTGTACAGGTGATTTTCATGTAAAACTCTTGATGAGCCATTCCTGAATTTTCTTTGGTATTTTGAAAGCAGGTGTGTTTGGAAAAGAAGCTTCACTGCATTACCAGTACCTGTTAACAAAGGGTCTTCAAGCAGCTTATATGGGAAATATTTTACAGCAGCACCAAGTAACAGCCATAAATAGTTTGAGCACCAGTAAAATGATGATTCTTGCACAGGAAGATTCTGCAACTGCTGCCTCTGTTTTAATGTAGTGGGTTATATCTACGAGTTTAATTTCTTGCACACCTTACTTTCCATTTGTGCCTCTTCCACTCAAATGCCTTGGACTGATCTGGCAGCAAAAGTGCTGGAAAGGAAGAGGAGAACCAACCCCAGGTGGGCAGCTGGATCCCTGAAGTTGGGCATGGCACGGGGATCAGAGCCTGAAATTCTTCAGAGGACATGTTCTACAATGCTCAAAACACTGAATATTCCCAAGTGAGCTGTGATTTGACACCTCACTGCAGCCACCAGTTGTTGACCTACTCTGGCCAAACTGCATCTATAAAGCAAAGGGGGATGCAAAATAAAGTCTGAAATGTTAATTTCCCAATGTCTTTGAACTGCTCTTTGCTTTCCAGCTGTAAGAGACCACACAAGGAGTGGGTTAAAACAGCGCTGAGAACCAGGGCCACGCTCTCAGTGTTGGTAACTAACCAGTGAGCAATAAAAGCTTCAAACTGGCAAGCAGGAAATCAACCCCCAACTGGCACCAGGCAAAATAAATATGCTGAAATTAAAGTTACAACATGATGCAACATGAGAGAGAACAACAGAAGTTTTATGAGAATAATAACATACTTCATATAAATGTAATGATTTGAAGCTCTTTGCCCTTCTAAGTGCTAACTCCACCTCTTTGCTGCCTTGCAGTGCTGTCACAGCCCTCAGAGCTGCGTGGCCAAATGGATCAGACCCTTTGGAAGCTTAAGCTGTATCTCTACATTTGTAAAGCCCTGGAGCTGTCACATCCTATTAGGTGAGAGCAGTTAAGTCTGTTAAGTGTGGGGAGCCTACACAAACTTCAGCCTCCTTACAGGGCTCAAACCTGCAGCTGCACAGGGGGCTCCAGGGAGGCTTCTGCTGGCATTCCCAGCTCCAGGAATGGCCTGGCTGGGAATTGCTGCAGCCTGAGATGCTGCAGTTGTAATGGCTTTCAGCAGTCACAAGGTCCTGCTGGATAGTCACCACTCCACATGAAAAAAATTAGCAAAAATGTAACTTATTGCTGGCACAGAGAGGGAATTTTAAGTTCATGGTATTTTAATTGCTTTAGCTGGCAAGAGAAGCTCCTGGTTCAGGTTCCATTGTACCTCCCTGGCCTCTTTTGCCTGAGTTTTTGGATGAGTAGCTGGGTAGGTTACTTTGGCTACTCAGCAGTTACCCTTAGTATTAGAAGATATACCTGAGGAGTCTTGAAAATATATTTAAGAAGAAGAAGGGAAAAACACCCCGCTTTTATAGGCTGGCTTTTCTTTTACAAATACAGTGTGGTAAGGCTGGAATGTAAGCAAAGACCACGAGAGGCAGATCAGTGCTGAAAAAAGACACAGCTGTGGAGAGTTAGATGGAGGAGAAGTGGAAAAAGAATGTGGAATACCTACAGCTCTGATGCTTCAACACTTACACTTAAGCAAACAGGCACACCATTAGCTGTGCTTTTAGGCAGTAATTTAAAAGGTAATAATCTATTTTAGCCTTAATGACTTCTGGAAAAAAAACCCAAAAGCAACGATAGGATGATTTCAAGCTGTACCTTTGGTGTCTCAACTCTTTCTTCCTCCATAAATGGTGTCTCTCCCTGGCAGGTGGAGGGAGGGAAGGAAAAGGCTTCTGCTCCTGATGCTGAGGGAAGACCTGGAGACTGCAACAGCCTTGCATTTTGTGAATGCAGGTTAACTGAGGGTACCACAGCCTGGGCCTGAAGAAAAGATTTTAAGAACTTCAAAACTGGAACAATTTTAGGTAGAGAAAGCATACAAAGTCACAAATTAAACAGTGATTTTTCCCTGGTTCTTAGCCTTTATTCCCTGAAGAGCAGTATCCACACCACTTGCCTGTCCAAAGGGAAACAATCAGCCTTATACAGGAGCTGTGGTGCCACCATGTGTGAAAACAAATTATCTTGTTCCTCGGGACACCTGCAAGATTATAACTGAAGGAAAAGTGGGAATGTGGCTCTAAAGCACAGGAATTTAGTACAACAAGGAACTACCTTCCAGGAGGTGTTTTCCTCCTCCTTGTTCACCTGGCTCTACCTGCTTTTAATACACCTTATAATTAATAACTTGCTTTTGAATACTGTGACTTTCTATCCCTAGAACTACTATCTATGGTTTAATGTGTGTCAGCCCTGCTGTTCCTGGGCCTGTGTTCTCAGAGCTGAAGCTGTTTGGCTTTCACCTCAACAGAATCCAAACCCAAAGAGAGTCTTGCTGCCTGAAGCAAAAAAAGGAGCAGCATGGCTGTGATTTCTCTTGGAAGTGCATTGTGGGCACTTGCTCTCTACAGCAGCACAGTACCCATGAGGCTGGGAACTTGAGAGAATATTTACTTGAGACCAGGCTAAATCTGAGTCATCTCAGGCCAAGGCTTTCGTGGCTCCAGTTATGCATTAATAGAAATCAAAAGCTGCACAATGTCTGTGTATCAAAATGAAACAAAAGGACATGTGAAAAAAAAAAAGTAAAATCTCAGAATTATTGGAAAAGGATATGATAAACTGCACTTTTCCTGCTGAAGAAGATCACTATGAAGAAGCAGAGTATGCTGAAACAGGCAGTGTGATCAGCAGGGTACTAAGTGGACAGCCATGCAGTGGCACCAGATGTAAAGAGCACCCAGAACTGCTCTGGATAAAAGACAAATGACATCCTTAAGACTTAAATCATCACGTTGGCTCTGTGCACACAGAGGAAACTGGGCTCTTGCTGGAGGAAAAAGTGGTGCAAATCTTAAAATAAATGACATTATTTAGGAACAAATCTCTGTCTTCAGTCATTAAGTGGCTCGAGATAATGACATTTTTTATCAGGTACTTAAGATACTACAATGAATTGGCATCTTAACCTGCTATGTTTTCTTTTGGGCTCCTCTTTACTGTTCTTTGCCACGCTTCATTTCATGGGAGACAGAGAGCATAGCTAGAGAACAGCAGGGGAGAAAGCAATTTTATTTTCAACAGGTCCCTTTGGAGTGGCTGTGTTTATAACACTGAGTAGAGCCTGCATGCTTTTAGCCCCCACGCTAACACAGCTCTCCATAAACTCAACAGCTCGTTTGGTAATCACATTACAGATACTCCAAGTGTTGCACAGTCCCCAAAACTGGGGTCTCTCTAACTTTTTAACCCATGGCTTGCCAGCAGGTTTGAAATCCACAAAACCTGAATGTTCCAGTCAAGAAGCACCTCTGGGAAATAAAGTGGGAGTCAAGGTTAAACCACGCAGGTCCCCATGAAAGCCAAACCCACCATGTGCATTTCGTAGAGTGAAAAGCACACAGCAGAGAAGTCAGACAACAGCAAAGGATTCCAGGTGGGATGCAGATTTTGAGAGGGGATCAAGTCCTGCAGGGCCTCCCTCACCTTGGCCACGGTCTGCTCAGCGATGGTGCTGGGCCGGCGCTGCCGGGCGTCCACCCTCTGCTCCACGGGGAAGCTGCTCCGGTGGGATTTGAGCCTCTCCACCAACAGGTAATAGATAGCAGCAAAGTGGTTATAGCTCTTGTTCTGCAGAGACTGGAAAAGAGAGCACAGAGGTGTGGGTGCAGCCAAACACGTGCTGGGTTTTATGTTCTACCAGACCAGGAGAAAGACAGAATTGCTGGGGGGGGGATATTTAAGGAGCAGGGGGGTATGGAAATATTGCTCTGAGCTAAGAAGGTTTCAAAGCAGAGTGGCAGGCACAGAAAAGCATCAGCTTTGGTTCAGGGATGCATTCTGGGCTGCAGCAGTACTTGCAGCCACCATTCAGGTGCCACTCTGAACCTTCCAGAGCTGAACCTGGAGAAAGGACTGAGATCCTCCAGGATGGTTTAAAGGATCAACCATCCTTGTCTTAACTCCCCAGGAGTTCTTGGTAAGAAGCATGACTTGGGACAGAGGCATTCAGCTGCTTTCTGCTTTCGTGCTCCTTTTTGATTTTCATTTGTCACCCTCTTAAAAGCTCAAAATGAATTTACTTTCAATGGTCATTTCCCCTCCTCTCCCTCCAGCTGTCAAGTTAATGATTTATCCAACCCCACTCAGGAAACCCCCCTTTGAGTCTCTTTTACCTCAACAGTTTTCTGCTGGTCTATGCCCAGGCTGTGCATCAGCCTCAGGACCTGCTCGTTATACTCCCCGATGGAAGGCTCGTTCTCCTCTCCTGGAGGATAAAGAATTGGCCTCTGGGCAGGAACTTCTACAAGCATCCACTTGTGCTCCTTAATCTGAGCAATGGTTAACCTTTTGGATGGGTCTAGGACCAACATTCTTCTAATCAGGTGCTCACACTCTGTTGGGAAAAAAAGAATTACCAACCTGCTCAGTGGTTCCCAAGACCCACCACTACAGAGATGCCAACAGGAACTGCTTCACCTAGCACAGTTCCTGAAGGTGAAACAATCCCTCAAAACAAGATGAAAAGTCACATTAAGAAAGAGAAAAGCCCAGCTTCTCTAAATGCACAGTATGCTGCACCAGCCTTTGCTGTACTGCAACCCAGATTATTCTAAAATTCATTCAAACCACAACAAGAGTGCCAGAGGACACACAGTTACCTTCTGACATGAAGTAAGGGATCCTGAACCTTCCTTCCAGAACTCGTTGCCTCAGGATGGGCAGAGTTGGTCCATCAAAAGGTAACGCTCCACAGACCAGAACATAAAGCACCACCCCCATGCTCTGTAAGAAAGGGAACATCCAGGTCAGCTCTCGAGCCACAGGCAGTGTCTCTGAGGCTGCCCAGCCAAATCCTGTCACAGATAAATGTGCAGAAACAGGAAAGTCAGACAAAGAGGAGGAAGATTTCTGAAGATCTCCAAGCATTGGGAACACTCAGGCAAGCCAAAGTGTCAGGCTTGCAGCACCTTGTGCTGACAGGCAGGGAAGGTGAAGTGAAAGGGTCAGAGACTTTGGCTGCTACAGGAAGCCTGAATGAGACCTAAAAGGTGAGCCCCAACTGCAGGTAAGAATGTGAGGTATCTTTATTAACCTCAGTGCTGTTCAAACAAAACCTCAAACAGCAGCCACTCAAAATATGACACTCTAATATTTCACATTTAAAACTTGCAAAAGCCTGGGGAAGAGTTTCTGTGGACAGATTCAGGGGAACCCCAACAGTGTGTGCAGTGCTGAGCACGAGGGATTATTTCATGGGAGCAAAAGGAGCTCTCCTCCAGCTGCCACTTATTCCTGAAAGTGTGCAAGTGAATTGGCACTGCCAGTGGAAACAGTCTCGCAGTGTATGCCAAAAAAGTACTGCATGAGATAAGCCCAGCAGACCCTCGTGCCAGTCAGTTGGCACAGACTGACACAGCAGTGGGTGTCTCAAGGGGAAAAAGCAGGTATTCACCTTAAAGCTTTGAGAGTGCCCAGAGATTTCTAAAATTAAATATATATTTTAAAAAGTCCCTTCCTTAACCTGTCAGAAGCTGAACTGTGGATTGTTCCATCCCTTCTGCAAGCTCAGCACCCTGAGCAGAACTGTAGTGAAGCGATACAGAATCCCTAACTCAGAACAGAAGGGGAGGTGATGATGATTTTTAGCCACTTCTCTGTGGGCAGGCAGATTCTGTTAATGATTTAGGAACTTAAATATATAAGGAATATTTACCAAAGTGCAGAGATTCCCTTGTGACGTTCAGTGACGTCTGCTCTGTGTTTACCAGTTGCAAAAGGTTCAGAAAGGCTGGAGCCTTTTTAAAACCCCTATCTCTCTAGGTACATATGCAGATAGAAGCATACAGACAAATATATGTACCCAAAAGCACAGCTTTTATTCGTTAATGCAATTAGATTAAATTAGATTAGAGGCCAAAAGGTGACTCTCCACAAACTGCCCTGTTTGTGTGACCAAAACGTCAGTGCCTGTCACTGCAGACCTGATGCCAGAGCACAGGCTGCCCAACTGCACTGCCTGTGCTTGCTTTGAGAGGTGAATCAGTCATTGGAAGCACCAGGAAAGTAAAATAAAAAACAAAAAAACCCCAAACAAAGCCAAATTAGGAGTGAAAAGCAGGCTCTGAGTGCGTGAGGGGTGCACAGAACTTCTGCAGTTCCTCTTAGTCCCTTTTCCACTGCATGGGAGCAGGGATTGCCCTCTCTCTGTCCTCTTCAATTAGAATAATACACATGGAGACACCAACTCCAAACCAGGCAGCTGCTGCAGTAAAAATATTTGTGGCACAAACATTCTCCTTTCCAGCTCTGAGAGCAAAGCAAAGCAGTCACCTCTGCTGTTTCAGTGCCTCTGAATCCCTTTAACCTCATCAAGGGCTTCCAAGTTCAATTCCCACTTAACAGAGAAAATACTAAAAGCACTGGAAAAAGCCAAGTTCACTCATTCACTCAGGGAACTCTTGGAGGAGCTGCAGTTTTCCCACCTGCACTGTACATTTAACAGCTAAACTCAGTTCCACTCAGTGTTAAGAAGCATTTTATGACACTCAAGAAATAAACCTGAAGAGGCACAGCTTGTCTGCAGCTTAAGGAAAACCAAAGATGCTTCCTTTGTTCCAGCTACCTATAAGTTGACTTGAATCCAGTTAAAAAACAAGAATAATGATACCCAGATATCCAGCTGGGGTCCCTCGTACTGCTGGCCTTCAAAGACTTCTGGGGCTGCATATGGGGGGCTCCCACACCACGTTGTCAGAGGCTCACCACTCTTATAGAAATTCCCAAAGCCAAAATCTGTGGAGAAATGAAGGGAAAAGTCACTCCAGCCTCCAGCTGCACCACAAAGAATAATTACATGCATGGCCTGAAAGCCCACGTTGATTCCTGAAGGGTTCTATCCCTAATCCTTTCATCAGGGCTCCCACTGAAAATACTGGGATGTGGATGTCCCACGCTGCTGTTCTCATGACAGCTCTGGAATTATTAAAATACTGCAAAACTTCATAACCTGTGGGAGTTTTGAGTAAACTTGTACCAGTTTGCTAAATCCAAGTTTATAAACAACTCTCATTAAAATTCAACAAACTGACAGTCACACAGACAAATGACCTTATTGACTTGCCAAGAGATAGCTGAGATTTATCACCGGATCTGAGATTTCCTGGGTTTTCCTTGGGTGCTCTAATACACAACAAATTTTGACAACAAAAGCAACAGCTTTGGAACTGGCAGGGAGGAACTCTGCCAAAAGCAACAAGCATGGGAAAACACAGGGACTTTTGCTGGGAAGGACACAGCTACTGGGACTGTCCACAACCAAAATTACCACCCCACAACTGAACAGTTCTGTTAAATGGTTCTTTTTATGGCTTAATAGGGGACCAGCTGTGGGTCCCACGGGACTAATATTAGTCCCCATTTTTAATAATCCAGCAGTGAGAAGCAAAACAACAGCCCCCAGTGCATCAGGGCTTGGAGTCAGACAGTCTGATGGCTGTGCCCTTTCACCAGGGCAATGCTGAGTGCTGGGGTGACTGGAGCAATCCTGTGAAAGTCAACAGTGGTGACAAACAGGAATCAAGCTGTTGGTTTAGTAGTCCCAGCTCTGAATACCTCAGAGGTATGTTAATGCTGATCAGCAGATAGCAAGCCTGATAAACACTGTGCTTACAAACGGTGCAGGCTCTGCTCACACCACTTCATTTGCTCCCATTTGCACAGCTTGGGGTGCTCAGGGGGAAGCCTGACTGTCTCACACATCATGAGCCAGAAAATCACGAGAGGACCCTTGGAATCAAAGCAGCTGAGAGATATTAAAGAAAAATTGGCCAGGCTTAAAGTTAACCTGTTTTAGAGCAGCAACACCATCACTGAATCTGACTATTGACACTGAGCTCAACAGGAAGGGAATGGGATTGCTCTCCTAACAGGACACAAGAGCTCCAGCAGTCCTTTAACAGAACCTTTCCTGCAACATCCTGCAAAGATGAATAGGAGCAGCTATGGGAGCACAAGACCTGAAGAGAACTGGAGAGCAAATAATGAACACGCTTTGTTATAGGAGAACATCCTGCCCTCCTGCAAAGACCTCGAGAGGTTAAACCCCCAACCATCCTGCGTCAGACCGGAGCCAAAAACCCGACACCGACACCGGCTGGCAGGGCTGAACTGCTGTGACTTGCCTGCAATCAAAGGGAGCCCGGCTGCCTGTCAGCCAAGGGCTGCAGTGCCAGGGAGCCTGGGTGAAGGTCAGAGCCCACCAGAGCTGCAGGACAGCGTCAGAGCCCAGGGGACACCGGGCAGGGCCAGGGCCAGGGCCAGGTATGCCACGACACCACGGCACGTCAGCGAGCCCTGCAGGTGCCAGTGGCCAAGGCCAGCCCGGATTCCACGTCTCTGCAGGAAACACAGGATACAAATCCACTCTGTCCTTCCTTCCACAGCCTCCCCCACTTCTGGAACAAGCGTGGTAACAACAAAATCTTCTACCCCCAACCCCCCCCATCACTGTCACCTGCCTTTTTCCCCATCATAGCCAGACTTTTGTTGTGAATATTTTCTTTTCTAATTCTCTTTGAGAAGATTTTTCTTCGCACATAATTGGCTCGGCAACCTTGACAATAACTTCAGGAGACACGAAGCAATTTCTTCCCTCAGAAGCATTTTGCCATTCTGTGTAGGTGTCATTAAATCTGATTTCTCCCTTCACTTATCTTGGATTTGTCAGATTTTCAACATCCTCTTAGAACTGCAGATAAATATCAGGCTTTATCTCTGAACTGCAGCTCTTACTCATAAATCTTCGTATCAGATTCACAAGTACATGTATTTGTAAGCACAGCTAAAGAAAGCATGACCTGCCTGGAAACACAAGGATTTCAGATCCTCAGAAAGTGACACACTTTGCCTGTCCACACTGGACTTAAAGTCAGCTCTTGGGTGGATGTGAACACCTGGAAGTCACTTCAAATGAACAAATCTGAACAGCCAAAAGAACAGAGTCTTTAAGCATGACTGATCAATGTAAGGGAAGCCTCAGGTGCATGTTACCATTATCTTTACATGATTAATTTCATAACACATAATAGTTTGATTTATGGTTACCAAAAGTACCTCAAGAGCAAGGACATCTTGGAACTGAATGACTTGATCCCTTCCAGGCTGTCACCTTTGCTCCCTCTCTGAGCAGGAGAATTACAGAACTCGCAGTGCAGTGCCCAGACAGTGCTTAACTGGGTGGAAGAGCAGCACTTGGCTGGCATCTGATGGTCTTGTGACAGCACAGACCATTGAGCTTTATTAGGCAAATTCATGAATGAAAGGGCTATAAATTGATACCAGAAGGAGCAGCCAAGGATGAGCTCTGTGCAAGCAGCAACACAGCAATGCTGGGGTCTGGGGCAGGGATGAGCAGGAGGGGAACAGGCGGCAGGAACGGGTCCAGCTCTCCCTGACTCTGGATAAGTCCCCCAGTACAGAATTCCTCACCAGACTGTGTGCCTGGTGCAGGAGTACTGTCCCACACATCTGGAAAATGGTCCCTTCATTCTGTCTTTAACCTGCAGTTCCAAAACTTCAATTTCTTCCTTTTTTTCATGACCAATGAAACACCAATATCCTTTGGTTATGAAATTCTGCTGAACAAATAACATGCATTGACAATACAAAACCCAGTAAAAGCCAGATACCTACTGATCTACACTGGATTTTTTCATGCAACTTGGGGCTTAAAAACAGTGTTCTGTATTTCAGCTACTGGCTCTTATCTTTAAAATTATGTTCTATTGTTGGACAAAATAAGTCCCTGGGCAGGGAGCGAAATTATGTGAAACCATTTCTGAAGAGCTCCAGAACTGGTAGCACCCAGGAAAACCATTTCAAAGAAGTTCAGGGTTTAGACAGGATGCTGGATTCTTGGTCCATGGAGCTTCCTCAGTTTTAAATTACTCCAGTGTCAATTTAGTTGTCCCACTTTTTGGAGTGCTAGAATGGCCAGGATTCAGTTAAGCACAGAACAGTCACTCATACCCCCATCATCCCTCTTCCCCCTTCCCCCTTGTTTCTGCTTTGCAGTTGCTGATGTGCCACAATCATTGTGAATCCAAGGTGGCCATTTTTAACCCAAGAACATTGTTAGGGTTTTTCATTCCAGAGAAACATTACTGATGTTTAAGGGAAAAATGTGCCAGCCCTCAAAAAAACCCCCAAAAAACCACAAATCAAACCCCCCCCCCCTCCAAAACATATGCCAGCCACTGAATTCTAAAAGGACTGAAATTGGACTCATTACCAGAGGACTGAGATTATATAATGGAGTGATCTTCTTAACATTTGCCTGAATCTGCACATTAAAAAACCCCATCATTTGCAGCATTGTGTTCAGTTGAATAAACTCAGTGTTTGTGCAATCTGCAAATATTGGCTCTCCACAGTTGCGGTATTTGGTTTCCCAATCTCATTACCCCCTTTAGAATAATCTTGAATTCAGAAGGTATAATTTTTTGAACGCGCATCATCCAAATGGAATCTGTTTTCCCGTTAAAAATGGAAACGGGCTGAGATTTCAGCCCCGTTTGCAATGTGAGCAATGGGAGCTCCCTGCCAGAGCCACTGCCACTCGTGCCGTGCAGCCAGCAGGACCAGGGAGCCTCTCACTGGGCCCTCGGGAGCCCTTCCGAGGGGGATACAGCCTTCAGAGCCATAATTAATCCATTCTCCTAAAATTACCAGCAGAATTCAAGCTGCCTGGCTGCAGAGAGCCACAGGGAGCCTTTGTTGTAAGAGTAATGTGAGCCACGGAGATAATGGGCAGCGAGGTGCTGATAAAGGCAAGGTATGAGTGTGTCAGAAACAAACCTGACCCACTTCACGGCCTGAATGCTGATCAGCCACTTCTGACGTCAATGCATATTTTACTGTCCAGCAGCAAGACAAACCAGCACCACAACCTACTTCAAAATAACAGTCTCTGCTACCTGAGCTGGGCAGGCACAGCTTGGCCATCAGCACGGCGGGCAGGCATCTACCAGGCACCCAAAGCTGGCAGCCGGTGGGGCTGGGAGCAGAGAGCAGCTCTGCTGAATCCCCACAAACGTACAGATTTCCCACAAGAGGGTTGTGATCAGCGAGAGCACAGTGTGTCAGTGAGCAGGGACAGGAATCAGCTCCTAAAATCCCCTCAAAAGGCAGCAAAAGGTAAAGGTGACACGACCGACCCAGCTGTCTCTGGGCGGTAACTTTGGGAAGACCCACCAAGGTGCTGGTGCTAAACACAATTTCCATGTCAAGCCTAAGGAGGCTGCCTGGAGTGGCACTCCCCACCTGCAACCTTTTCAGTGGATGTTTTATCTCAGTGATACCTTTATTTTTTGCTACTTAGGCTAAAATTTCAGTTTGAGGGTTTCCCTCCCAACCACCTCATATCTTCTAGAAAAAAAAGTCTGTCAAAGCCCTCCCCTCAACTTCTTTACTCATCCCTCTGTTTCTTGTCCAGTGTCTAAGACTGAAAGATCCTATGAATTCTCCCTATCTCATTCCTTTTAGAGCAATATTAACATGAAACAATCAAATTTCAGTTCAGCCTCCTGTTTAAATCAAAGGTGGCAGTCTCATCAGCTCACAGTTTTAGCAACACTTATTTTTGAGTCTTACTCTCCAGGCAGCTGAAATACAGAAGTAACTTTATGCACGTTTCTGTATTTAAGAAATGTTGTATTCTCAAAGAGTAAAAGCTTCAATAAAAGTCTCAGAAGCACCAGAATGAATCAAGAGGAGCACTGGAAGTCAGGAAGAGCCTGGAATGGCCATGAGCATCCCCGTGGGGATTTCACAGCTGCTTGGAGTGATGAGGAAGGAACAGCCTCAGGCTTAGTGCTGGACCCAGTGCAAACACTGACACTGCACAGCTTTATCAGAGTAATTCATCAGTTCCTGTGCCATTTTTCAATTCCTAGATTAATTCAAATTAGAGCCTAATTCCAGCTATCAGAGTTGGGATCCTGGCTGCCCTCTGTTCTTGCACAGTTTGATAAATGGGCCATGAGGAATATGAAGGACTGGAAGAGAGTGTTCTCAGGGATCTGCACAGCACCAGATAACTCCAAAATCCCCGATAAACATTCTGTGGAGCAAATCATCCATCTCCTTAACAGAGAAAAATAAAACAACTGACTCAGCACAAAGCACTACAAAGTTTCCAAGTTAAGTCTTAACTTTCCTCCAGCTACTTTATCATCCAAGTAAACCTGATAAAGCTTGACAAAGACACATGGAAGAACCAGTGCCAGTTAATGTGCTCATTTGCATACAGACCACCTGTAATTAACTTTCTGTAACAGAAAAGTAGAGCAGGAGAGTGGCTGAGACAGGAAAGAGCAGCAGCAGGTGATGGAATCCCCTAACTACCATTTATCAGTGCTTTTATTTGAGTCCCTGGAGAACCTGAGCACTGAAATTCCCCGTGACTGAACAGTTCATGGCTCTAACCTTTCTTTGGTTAACGGGTCTCCTGAGATGCCTTTGAAGGAGTGTTTTTGGGAGCTCACAGTGCAGCGCTCAGGGGGGCAGGAACTCACATCCCTGCAGTGCTGAGGAAATCCAGGAAAGGAATAACTCTGGATCCAGCACAGCTGAGACCCCTGAGGAGCTCTGAAAAGCTGTGCCAGGCTGAACAGAACAGCCTACAGAGCAGCACACTGATGTGGAGAGAAATTAGGAGGCAGAGGATGTGGTGGGGAAAACGGGGAGAAAAGCGAGGAAAGAAAGCACAGACGAACAATAGCACAAAAATTCCCTCCCATTTAGTTCCATTACTCATAGCAAGTGGGTGACTTGCAGCCTTTAGACACAGTATTTACTGAAGACATAAATTGTCCTGGTAAATAAATTGTCTGTCAGCCATAAATCTCCAGGTGCTCTGATTGCCAGGAGCTGCTAGAGATGAGTGCAAGTATGAAAGCAGAACTGAGAAAAGGAGAAATCCTCCACAAACAGCAGTGCTGATGAACCCACTGGGTTAGAGCTCAAGGATGGACCATTTCACCACTTCAGAAAAGCCAGAAAGGGTAAAATAATGCAGCAATGATCAGAAATGTTCTACCACTTTACCTTTCTCAGCCTGACTGGCTGTGGGGTCAGTTCCTCCTCACTCCTTCACCAACCAGCTCCTTCCAGCACTCACCTTCCCTTCCTGCTCCCACATTAGTGATATCTAAAGTTCAACAGTCCCCCAAATCAAGACATTATCTATTTTTCCCAAGTCTTGCTGGGCTAAAATCAGTATGGAAGGATTCATGGAATTGCAATGAAAATGATTTCCATTGCTAGCAACATCTGCTGTGTCTAAATTTATAATTAAAATGAAATCATGCATGCAAAAAGGGGGGGGGGAATCAATAAGCTTCCATTTTGAGTTTCTTCTAATGTTGAAAGAAGTTATTTGATTAACTCTGTTTTAACCTGAACATCTGGCAGCATTAAAGACACGTCATGACACCCACAAAAAACTTCTGTAACTCTAGAAACTATTGCTTTTTTTTTCTGCTTGCAAACATGCCAGGGCTAACCTAGGAAAGATTTGATGTGCTTTGAGAAAACGCAAACACATCCCAGGTATCACCAGTGACTTTCTGTGCCTCCAGCAGGATCTCCTGGGCAGCACCAACCCAATTACTGGGATTTCTGCAAACAAGGTGTCACTGCATGTCCCCTGCACTGTGAGTACCTGCTATTTTGATGTTCATGTTGTTGTCCAGCAGCAGGTTCTCAGCCTTGAGGTCCCTGTGCACGATCTTCCTGCCATGGCAATACTCCACTGCCGAGAGGATCTGCCAGAACTTGCGCCGCGCCTCCGACTCGCTCAGGCGCCCGTGGCTGGCCAGGTAATCTGGGGACACAAACCAGGGTTGCTGAGTGGGCTGGGCAGCCAGAAACAGCCCTGAAAACAAGTGGGCTCCCCTCCAGTAATTAGCACAAGAGGAAGCTCAAAAGGTGTCTCAGCCAACCTCAGTTTCCAGCTCATTATCCTCCCAGCCCGCCCTCCAAAGGAATGGGAAAACCCTCCCAAAGAATGGGGAAAAAAGAGTAAGGAAAAGGTGCTGTGTCATGAAACTCTGCTCTGTTCCTTCTGTTATAGCTGCCTCATCACACCACTCAGGGGAACCCTTGGAACCACTGGCTTCACCACCACGAGGAACTTCCAGTTTCACTCCTTGGAGCTTCACACTACACTTCCCCCTCCAAAGCCTCACCAGAGGCTGCAGAGTGGCCAAAAGTATTTCTTTTTTTTTTTTCCTGGAAATAAAACAAGCACCCATAAAGTGCCCATCCTGACCTCCCTCTTGTCTTCATTGCGTCACAGGCAGAAAGAACATTTTGTTTTCATATTTGATTACGTTGTAAAAACGAACGTTTAGCCCTGAAAGCAAAGACTTCATTTATCCTCAGCAACAAAAACAAGGGGAGCAGCAGCTGTGTGAGTCTTGACAGAAAGGGCTCCCACAGCCAATTCTATTCTTTCTCCTGCAAGCACAAAATGCAAGAATCAGCTCTTAGGATGGGTTCAGAATTGCTTTCAACATCCTACAAAGAATGCATTTATTGGCTAAGGAGCAGCAAATACATATGGATTTTATATCCAGCAATCAAGTGGATCTTCTAAACTAGTTGTGTAACATCAGTGATCCAAGCAGGGTCATCTTGCCCAACACAATGCCAGACCTGGCTTTGTTAGTTTGTGTTTTAGGGGATTTTTAATTAAAATATCGTTTAGGGGCTTTGTAACTGTTTGCAACATTTTCATTTAAACTCTTCTGCTTTCTTTATGATAAGATCTGATCCCTGGAACCTGCAGATCTGAAAACTCTCCTCAGAGCTCCTAACCTACCCAAGTCTTCAAACACTTTCAGCTGGTTTAACTTGGCAAAGCACAAGAACAAACAAAAGCCTGGCAGTAAGGGGAGATCATAATATTTGCAAGCTAAATATCATTCAGTCACAGAGTGACTGACAAATCATATGATATCAAGGTGAAGTCAGATATCAAAGGCACAAACTAAATTACCCTGAGCACAAGCCAGCTCTTTAAGCTGTTAATCCATCATTTGTTAGCAATGCAGCAAACAAGTTAATGAATCCAAGCTGTCATTTGCTTTTATGGCTCTGGCCTGTCAGGACTTATTTAAAGATTCCAAACCACCTGGGCCTTCAGTACCTCCCCAGCTCTCGTGGTTCTGCAGGGAACAGGCCAGTTATTCTGAAATCAGCAGTTCCCCCCTGGAGAAGGAGAACTCACCACATCCAGCCAGGGGTGGGACGTGTGGGGGTCCTGTTTGTGCATTAACCAGTGTGCAAACAGGGCAGGCTGGGATTGGGAGAGGGGCACTGTGCCAGCCCCTGGGCACAGAAACCACCATGTGGGCACTGCTTGGATATGTGTGTGCAGAGTCCTGTAGCTCAGAGCCACGACCCTGGATTTTACTGCACATCCTCCTCTTGCAAAGACTGAAACAGCAAAGTTACCTCTGCCTGGAAACCTCCAAGTTTGATCTCCTTGGACAAATCTTAGCCTCGTGTCACCCTCTGCCTGCACATTTCTAGAGCAGGGCTTCCTCTCCCCCCCCACCCCCCCATTTTGCTATAATAAAATAGAAACCAGAAGTTGGTTTATCTTAGACTGAGCTGGATCCACAGCAGGGCTTTTTCCCAGGCTCTCTGTCCAGCCTTTTCAGTAGCCCAAAGTACATTTGTTTACTGAACAATTGAAAGATTAAGGTGCATTTAGTTCAAAACATACAATTCAGAGACACTGCCTGGGAAAGCCAGGGGTAAATGCTTTTTGTTTGAGATCCAGTCCTTCCTTAGGTGTACAACTGAGTTAAATTTGGTTTGTTAAAGCTCTGTTACACACCAAAATGAGTACAGTGAAGGGTAATGAGCATGATCAAGGGTCTGCAGAGCTGAGAGAGCAGTGGGGGCTCAGCCTGGAGGAGACAAGGTGCAGAGGGCAATCTTGTTGTGTGTATAAATACTGAACAGGAGGGAGATGACAAAGCCAGGCTCTTCTCAGCTGAAATACCCAGCAAAAGGAGAAAAGGCAGTGGGAATCAACTGAAACACAGGAAATCCAACTTAAATCCAAGGGGTTTTTTTTTTCTGCAGGTGGTCAAACGTTGGAACAGGATGGCTTGAGACTGTAGCCCCCATCCATGGTCCTGAGCAAGCAGCTACAGCGCTGGGCAGTCATTCCCTACAAATCCCTTCCAACCCCAACTCTTCAGTGAGCTGAGTTCAGGTTAAGGCAGTCAAGACATCCCTCATCCAGCTCAGGCTCAGTAAGGAACAAAAAATCCCTTATCAGAGGACACACTGAATCTCCAATCTTATGAATGCAGCAATCAGTGGTTGGAATTTCAGCTGAGGAAATCTGCATTAAATATCAGAAAGAATCTGTACAATTGAAAAATCTCAGATTCTGACCAGCTTTGTCTAGGGAGGGGTTCATGCTGAAATAGTCTAGAAAACATCTGTGTTCTGTGCCAGCTGAGCTGGGATACTGCAATATCACCAGGGCTAGTTATGAAGGGAACCTCTTTCGCAATGAAATTTGGTTTGAGGACAAAAGAACAAGACTTGGGCTTCCCTAGTGAGCAGAACAAACTCCAGTGCAGAATTTAGGTCACTTTGGTTAAACTGTGCATCAGTTCCTGCATGTTTCACTCCAAAGAGTGCCAGTGGAACTGTGGTACCACAGCTGCTTTTTCCTCTGCACAACCAGAGCACATTTTGCATGGCTACTGTACACATTTAACGTAGTGTTTGCACATCTAGCTGCTGTTTTGAGTAAGAATTGTCTTTCCAGACATTTAATCTGTAAAGTCTTAAGCACAAATGAAACCCTTTTAGTTCACATTTTACTAGGTCAAAAGGTAGTTTTAAAACCCCATCCAAAACGTAACAGCATTTGAAGTGTTGAGGCTAAACACACTATTTACTGCAATGCCATTAACTGGTGAAAGTCATGTCCACACAAAACTGCTGCAGAGAGCAGGTTAGCTCAGGGGTTATAAACTATCCTGCCCATGAACTATCAGTCAGCATGATGAAATAATGGTTTAGCAGAGCTGAAGAGACTCAGTGAGCTTTAATACCAGGCTGTTTAATCCCAAGCCTGACATGGCGTTTAAAGCACATTAACCAGTTACCAACTCCTGGCCCCCACCCTGAACAACACGCTGCTTTCTCTAAGGTGTCTCATTCAGGAAGATAGAAAAGACTTTTATTAACTCCCACAAATGTTGAGTAGCTATCACAAAGGCTTAGAACTTCAGCCTGGGGAGTTTAATCTCTCTCTCAGCTCCTCCTCGACTCAGAGAGGAAAAAGAGGCACCTCTGGGTGGGGAGTCAGAGCTCTGAACCAGCCTCTGAGAGGCCTCTTGTTCCTCATTGATTATAAAGGGAACATACAGGAAGATCAGCCCCAAAAGACTGAGGTTTGTCTTCTCCCACCTTAAAAACCTGAGAGTAAAAGTTTAAAGAAGCTGCTCTTTCCACAAACCCAGAGCAAGTTTGTGTTTGAACTCTATTCCTCCTCCAAAAACATATACAACAGTGGCAAATACACCCACAGCAAAATACCCCATCCTTAAGAACAAAATGTGGAACATGAGGAGATTCTCTTGCTTACCAAAAATTTCTCCATTTTTGGCAAATTCTGTCACAAGGTACAACATGCTTTTGGTCTCCATCACCTGTTGATGAAGAAATCACAAGTGAGTGCTTGCGGGAAGAGCAAAAATAAAGGTAAAGCTAAACTGGGATCTTCCTCTTCATTCAGAACTCCAACAACACAGGTCCAAGTCCTTGGGCTCAGTTTTGCTTTACAGATGTTGTCAGATGACCTTAAATTGAAAGTTTTACACACACAGGTCTTTGTTGAGCCAGGTTTGTTTGAAGCGAGGGTGTGGATCTCTGTTTGTTAAACAGAACACTAACAAGGAGATCCTAAAGGGAATATCTCAGGAAAGCCTTAAAGGCAAGACTCCAGTGGAGCCAAGAAATGCCAGCAGCCTCAAACAATTTACCACGTGCTGCAGGAACAGAAAATGAAACAGAAGACAAAGACTCTAAAACAAACCTATATTTTACTGTACAAACTGTGGGCACTAAAAAAAAAAAATCACAATCAAAAACCTTCCGAAATTTTCATTGAAGAGCTCATCCAGGGGCAAAAGAGATGGGGAGAAGGGGGAAAAGCCACCACTAGCCCTACCTGATAGAGCTTTATGATGTGTGGGTGATCCAGCATCTTCATTATCTGCACTTCCCTGTAGATCTTCTCCAGATTCACAGCATCCAGCTGAGATTTGTCAATGATTTTTATTGCCACCTGCAGACAAATGGCAAAAATGAGATTAAAACTCCCCAACAGTTTCCTCATTAGTTTTGTCCTCATTATAAAGGGGACAAGGCAACAACCCCAGATAACTGGAAGCTTTCTTGGAGTTTAGAATTACAAATCCCAAGGTAAAAAATACAGCAGGACAGCATTAAATATGCCAGAAAAAGCAGGTTTTACATGGAATGGAACACACAAGGCTCTTATAACCCCAGCAGGTGGGAACAGCTGACAGTGACAAAGTCCTCTTAAAAAGCCCACTGGAGTCAATTTGAATCCCACAAATGCAAAATGATGCTTTAAAATAAGAACTGGTGGCTCAACACAGATAACCAAAACATGGTAGTAGATCCACTTCATTTCAACTGTGACATGTGTAATTGTTAATTAATATGCTGATACAGAAGGACATCTGCAGAAAAAACTGCAGATACATTTAGCAGTCAAACATTGGAAACACATCTCAATTAGTTTAAAAAACAGATCTTGGTCCTCCTGACCTTGTTTTTAGCCCTGCAGAAGGGAAGGTAACTACACATGCTTAGGAAACTGAAAGTCTCAAACAGAAGACACTTAGAACATTCAAACCAAGAAGAAGTAAAAACGTAGCCACTCCAAAAACCATGCAAAGGATAAAAACACTAAAGAGCACTGAACATATAAATGCTGTTTCCCCACCCTGAATATCACATTATTAATGTTGCAGCAGGAACAAGCAATGTAAGTCACACAAATGCTCCCAATTATAACAGCATTTCACAAACTATTGAACATGGGAGACAGCTGCTGTGCAGGAGACCAAATCCACAGGAGGTGAACCTCATTATCTCCAGCAATGCTGATTAGGGACCCACCTGAATTCACAATTAACTATTTATTGACTTCATTTCACTCTGCTTTTGCTTGACAGCCTCTTTGAAGGTCCCCTGCCTCCCCCAGCCAACAGGAAAATAAGATTCTGCTATGAATGAGTAAATGGCAATCAGGGAAAATTTGTTTTTAAGATGCAGGATGCTCTTTTACAGAGCTGAAGCAGAACAAGACTGCTACCCCAACCAAAATACAAAAACTTTTTTTCAAAAGGAAAGTGTGGAATTTTTTTTAAAACAATTGTCTAAACATTTCTAGCAGTTTTTTAAAAAAGTGTAGAAGTCACTAAAATAGTTGTATCAAAAACCAACACACATCTACAGAATAGTGATGTATATAGATATTAAAAAAAAACCAAAAGGTTCACCTCTGACAAAATTTTCCCCATTAATCACAAGTGATTCCATTGCCTCTACTCTTCAAAGCATGGAGCTGAGAAACATGTGCAACAGTGATGCTCAGAGTGGCAAATCCTAAAAAACCCCAAGTCCTCTTTGAAAATTCCTGTCTTTGGAGTACGAAGACCCAGCCTCTAAACCATGCAAATCAAACATGTTCATCACCTGCTTCTGTTCCTGTTTGGCACCCCCCCTTCTGTTCCTGTCCCAGCTCCATGTGGTGTTTGTGGAAAACGTGATGATGACAAAGGTCTGGCTTCACACACTGTGCCCTCCTGGCTGTGACCTGATGCCAGGAGGCAGCAGAGGGTGCAAATCATCATTGCTGCAGCTTTAGGGGGAAAAAACCTACACAACCCCCCCCTACCTTTCAGTCTCCCTGCCCCATTTAAGATCACACATCATAAAATGACCTCTGGTTCTTGTGGGTTTTTTGCAGGCACTGTTTAAGCCTGGCAAGAAATCACTGCCCTGGAAAGGGACAGAGTGTCAAAGCACCACAACAAGCCACTAAACCCAGACCAAATCCTCAGACATCAGGAAATATTGATTAAAAACAACCCATGTGGCACATTTCTCCCCTTCCTCTAATTCCTTTTATTCTGTCTCTCTGCAAGCAGCCAAGGACACGAGCTGCTTCCTCCTGCATTCCCCACATCCCTCCAGTTTATACCCATTATTTGGGATTTCAGGGCACTGGGGCCCATTTAGAAAGCCATGAAAGGATTCACCTGGAGCAATCTGGCATTCCTATCACGAAATGGTAATGCATCTTCCACTCAAGGAACAAGATACCTCCAATCTTGGAGATAAAAAGCTCCAGAGATCTCAGGCATTACCCTGAACTCTGCAGCATCCAAGAGCCACAGAGCTCAACAGGTTTTAACTTTGCTTTGCCACATTAAAACTGTATCCATTTCCCTACAAAACCCAAGATAACTCATTTGTTGTTCTTCACTTTTAAAGATTAAAGGCTTCCCATTCCACTTGAGTTTCTCAATAACAAGTGCCTACTGCAGTTTTATGTTTTCCAAGGTTAGTTAAGACTGTGCAACAGTGTAATCGTGTCAGGTACTAAACAGTAAGTGATTTCATATACACAAAAATGTGCATTTTTTTCTGTCTTTATATGGTTAAAATCCTTGAACAGCTCTTATTTCCTGAGCAACAGCAAGTAAAATGTGATTAGAGGAAAGCAGCATTTAAAAAAGAATAATAAAGAAAAGAATGGGTCATATAAGTTTGGGAAGCATGGCCACAGATCCTGCTATAACCTCCACTGCACTTTCTGGCCAAGAACAGTGAATCATGTTCCAATGTTTCCTACTTTCTTCCTTTTCCAGAAGTTTCCCATCCTATCTCCTTGCTGCACGCACACAAAATAAAACAACTCTCAAAGGCTGCTGAAAGACAGAACCCAAAACCTTCTTCAAGAAAACAAGTCTGGAGGGCACACATTCCTTGGAGCAAAACGGCTCCAGAAAAAACCCTCTTTCAAGAGTTTTGGAACATTTCCTTCCCTCCCCAAGCCACAAACACCAAGGGAGTGTAGATGTAGGACAGGTCACAGGAGGTGGATGCTCCACAGAGGCACAAAGTAACATCCCATTGTCCATCCACACCAACACTCCCCAAATTACCATCACTGACATGTATCAAGGGCTTGGGTGAATGCTGTCACAGACCTGCTTGCACCAAGACCTCACCAGATCATCCTGACAGCACTACAAAATGCTCTTTACTAACGCACTGAACTCCTTGAAAAAGTAGATTCTATGCTGGAAAACAAGTTGTATTGGAGCCCTATGGAATGAGGCAGTGCCTCAGGAAACCACTCTCTACCTCTGTTATGATGTTCAAAGATGCCTTTTGTGCTGCCACACCCCCTAATCTGGCCAAAAAAGCCAAACAAGGCTCCTGGAGTGACATCAGTCAGTTGACAGCCATCACCAAGAGATTCATAAATGTGTGTGTTGTGTAACCACACATACTGGAAACAACCCTAAGCACAGCTCTCTGCTAAGTCAGAATATCTTATTTGAGCTACAAACTCATGAAGAACAAACTATATTTCCAGCTTCAACAGGTTTTTGGTTTAAAAACTGCACCACATTGCATCACACCGTGTTTTGTCTTAGGATGTGGAGTTACGTAGTACTATTAAGCAGTTCTTTAACACAGTAAAAACCTACTTGAAGGGAAAAAAAATTGCTTTTTGCAATCTTTGTCCAATTCTCAGCATGTATATTATGTGTGCACAATGTGTATATTTTGTATGTGTATTATGTGTATATTATAAATGTGCCTCTTCTATAGGAGAAGCAGCACAGCAGCAGCTGCCACCTCTTCTTCCACACTCAAATGCAGATTAAATATCTCCGTCTATTCTGCATCTCCAACTTTCACACATCCTGCCAGGACCAGAGAGGATTTCGAGAAGAACCACTTGGAAATACTTAAAAGCCAGCACCGTGTTCCTGATGCTGTGAGGAGGAACAGTGCATTCAGCAGCAACTCACTCGTGGCCCTGAGCTCAGCTGGGTGGTGATGGCAGGAAAAGGGATGTCATTCTCAGAGGTGGAGAAGCTCCTTCAAGCCATGGAGCAGTTTCCTATCTGAAAAAGGGTGTTTTGTTTGCCAACAACTGCTACCAACAACTAGAAACAAACAACAAAACCCCCCAGCCAAGTGTCAATATATAATATTAGTACACACTTCAGAGGGAAAACAAAAGGGGGATCTGCTCCTTGCCTTCTCTTCCCCCATCACCAGGTTTTGCTGCTTAAAGAGTTGCATTCCAAAATATCTTTGCAACTTTCCTGATTTCTGCTAATTTAAAAGTATTAGGAATAGCACTTATTTCCTTCTCTCTTTTACTAAACTAGGGTTTGCTCAATCCTCATCTGGCATCTGGGAATTGAAGCTGCCAAGGAGTGAAGATGAAATGATTGTCAAAGAAGATGAAAGTTCCTCTACTCTTCAGCTACTCCAACTTTCAGTTTTCACTGTTTGTATGTTATTCATTTAATTCTTAAAAGAAAAAATAAGGCAAACCCCCAAACACTCAAACCAAACCACAACCTCCACAAATTCACATGTCAGTTCAGGCTTGATGCAGGTTACAGAAATTCAGATTCAAGTTGTTAACCCACCACATTCTTAAAACAGATAAACTGCATTAAAAGCTTCATTTCCACGTGGGGAGCAACGGCCAGTGTTCCTCTGCAGGTGACTAATCCTTAGGGGGTGTTGGTTACAGAGTTTTGGGGGTGGGTGGGGAACATGACTCTCTCTCACAGCCTGTTCACAAAGACCTCCCTTCATCCTCAAAGTGCTTTTTCCAGTAGCACCTTCATCTATTCCAAGAGCTTTTCATTATTTCACGTCATCCTATTTCACCAGAAGGAAATCTCCATCCTCTTTAACTTTATGCTTCCAATTCCTTCTGTTCTCTTTTCATTCTCCTTCTGAGGAAAAATGTTGCTTCTTTCCACGCCTCATTAAGAGAAGCTACCCTGGGATCACAGGGTTTCTGGGCAGGAGGATAAATGGGCATGGCAGGAAAGCACGTGTCCTCAACTGAAATGGCAACAAACACACAAACAAGGCAAGCAAAGGTCGAGAGCAGCCCCTCTGGGGCACCCTGCATGGGCTGGGATAAGGACAGGGGGTCAGCACCACCTCTGTTCCTACAAATCCATATCAGTCCCCCCCTTTTTGCTTCACTTTCACTTCTGATATTCAGTCGTGCAGTTTTAGGGCTGCACTACTGTGGGATTCGAAATGTGGTTTCTGAGTTTGTTTGCACACACCATCTACTGCCCCTGGCTCACCCTTCTGCCTCATGTCTGCTGTCACTTAGTTCTCACCTGTACTTTGCTAACAATTTATGACAACAATTCTAAATTCTTTCCATAAAAAGGATGGATTGTACATAAGCTGAAAGTGCTGACATGCCAGGTAATAAGATCCCACCCTTTTTAATTTGATGGTTATTGGCTAGCCAGAGTTGTGTAAAAAAAAAAGCAAATATTTTATAGGCCAAAACCATATAAAATACTATTTCAAAATACTGAGCCCAACAACAAAGAGGTTCTGAATTTAAAGGAAGATAAATAGGGAGGCTCAGGAGAAACTCAGACAAGGAAATAGTCCTTTTTAAACAGCTCTTCTGAGCAAGTCTCAGCAGCAACACAGCAGATCTTCCTGCAGCAGAACACAAGTACAGCCCTTCCAGAACCTAAAAACTGAATATTCTTCCACTGGAACTTTATTAAAGACACAGATGAATGTGAGAAATTAGCAACCCCAGAGATTTAAGCAACAGATCAGAACAAGCCTGAAATGTGACCAGCCTTCCATCTGGAGCTGTGAATAAGCAGGACTTCCACTCTGTGTGCTCAGTGATCTAACAAGCAGATGAGGTGCTCCAAACTGGAAGTGCTTATTCCAAAGAGTATTTGGCGAGAATTAATTTCCTCTGACATCACCAGAAGTAATCTTAATAGGGTTCCCCTTCCTCAAAGGCCATGTAAGTACTTCCAGCAACTACCTCAGCAACTAAATTCCAGATAAACACTCCTGCATCTCTTACTACAGAAAGACTGAAAGCAGCTGCACTGAAAAAAATCAAAGACCTTGACACAAATCTCCAACACAGGCAAATCTGCTGTAAAAATCACACAGGAGATAAAGAGGCTTCAGACTGGACAGAAAAGTTGCTTTAAAAAAAATCAAAACTGTTATTAGAATGCACTGGAATTCAGCAATTTTTTAGGACATTGGTGAAAAAAATCATACCAGAGTTGGGGAGCCGTGGAGTTCTGAGTTTTCTGTAACCTTTGTTATTTTGAACAATGCTAAACAAATACACTTACCAAAAGCACAATACAAATAAAGATTAAAGTTCTCACCCCCAGCACAAAGTCTGCCAAAGAAATGAGAATAAAGAGCAAATGACAACTTAGTAGGTTCAAGGGAAGCCTTTACAAGTTTGGCATGTGGTGACAAACTCGGGAAGGGAACACTGACACTGCCAGGGCTTTGCTTGGCTCTTCAGGAACAGCAAGGAAGGACTTCAAAAGACCCGAGTCTGGTATGAACTTGGGAAATAAGACACATTTCTTTTAACCCCTGGGATGCAAAGCTCTCTGTGCCTGCGTGGCCAGAGCAGGGCTACACCACGGCTTTGCTCTCCTTGACTGAGCTGCAGCCCAAGAGCATTTTTCCATCCCTGTAAGGAATGATTTTACCACACGAGACCACAGCGAGGAATAATTGCAGGTCTTTTCAGTTTTCACTCTGTACTTCAAAAAACCATTTTAATGACTTCTGTCAGGTACAGAGAGCACAGTAACCTCTTCTTCAGCAAACAATGAAAGCATCCAGAAGGGAGGCTTACAAAAACCTTACCTCTAGGTGTAGCGACTAAAACTACCTCAGGACAACATATAGGAGAAAGCTGATCTTTCAGAGCCATTACTCGCACCAGATACCTTTATTTTTTTATTTTTTCTTTAAAGTGAACACGACCACATTTTATCCACGCTTAGACTGACAGCCACTTTTGTTTCGGGCAAAGCACAAGGTATTAACAACAATCACCGGGCAATACACGGGGGGCGGTGAAACAAAGGCACTAAAAAATGGTTGAATTTGGTTAACTTGCAGGATGCTGCGGGGAAGAATTCGGGACACACACAAGTTCCTCTGCCCAAAGAGATAACCAGGGGGCAGGACTCATCAGGTCGGGGGGTTGTGAGAGATGCAGGGGATGGCACAAGGTGTGAGTGCCCCCATCCTGCCCCTGTCCCGGGGGATGCTCGGGGGGCGCGGTGCCCACGGGGGTACCACCCTCGCCGGCACCACCGGGGCAGGGAAGCCCACCCTGCCGGGCGATAACACACCCTGTGGCTGCGGGAGGTGCCGGAAGGAGGGACAAAAGCGGCGGGGAGCGCTTTGCAGGGGCAGCGCGGCGTGCGGGGGGATGCGGGATGGGGGATGCGGGATGGGGCGGGATGGGGGATGCGGGCTGGGGCGGGATGGGGGTCTCACCTCGCTGCGGGTGATGCGGTGCCTGGCGAGCTTCACCACGGCGAAGTTGCCCTTGCCCAGCGTGCCCTCGATGTCGTAGAAGCCGACGCGGACGGGCCCGAGCCCGCGGGGCAGCAGCGCCGGGGGCCGCCGGGGCTCGGCCATCACCATGCTGGGCGCGGGGGCGGCGGCGGCGGGGCCGGAGCGGGGCCGGAGCGGGGCCGCCCCCTCGGTGCGGACCCACCGACCCACGGAGGGACGGAGGGAGCGGGCGAGACGGACGGACGGACGGACAGACAGAGGGACGGGCGGGAGCGGCGGCGTCACCGCGCGCGTCACCGCGGGCGGGGGGTCGCCATGGCAACCGGCGGCGCGCCCGCCCAGCGGGGCCGG
>JAWWTY010000064.1:5128435-5180473 GCA_035222235.1 Margarornis squamiger | reverse complement strand
GGATAGGGAGTGGGAATGGGGGATGGGGGAATGGGGGATAGGGATGGGAATGGGAATGGGGGATAGGGGGAATGGGAGGTAGGGGGATAGGGAATGGGGGATAGGGACTGGGAATGGGGATGGGGGAATGGGGGAGAGGGAATGGGGTGGGAGATAGGGGGAATGGGGGATAGGGATGGAGATGGGGGAATGGGGATGGGGGAATGGGGATAGGGAATGGGGATAGGGGTGGGGATGGGATGGGGTGGGAAAGGGAAAGAGGATAGGGGATTGGGGTGGAAAAGGGGAGAGGGATGGGAAAGGGGATGGGGTGGGAAAGGGGATGGAGACAAGGATGAACATGGGGATGAGGCAGTGGCGCTGTGGGGACATGGGGCCTCCAGGCTCCCCCTGCGACTTGGCATGGGCATCACTTCCCCACTGTGCCCCCCAAGTCTCCATCCTGCTCTCCCATCCTGGTCAGTGCCCCACAGTGTGGCTATAGGAGGGGGTTAAACCCACCAGGAGAAACTCACAGAATCCCAGAATCCCACAATAGCTGGGTTGGAACACCGGTGATCATCTATCCAACCCCTCTGCCAGGGCAAGGTCACCTACAGCAGGTGACACAGGAGCGTGTCCAGGAATGTCTCCAAAGACCTCCCTGGGCAGCTCTGGGCCTTGCCATTTCAGAAGGACATTAAGATGCTTGGATGCCTCCAGAGGAGGTTAATGGAGCTGGTGATGGGGCTGGAGGAGGAGGGATGTCCTGTGAGGGGCAGCTGAGGCCTCTGATTTCATCCAGCTTGGAGAAAAGGAGACTGAGGGGTAACCTCTGCCTTCTGGAGGGGATTTGGAGATGCAGGTGCTGGGCTCTTCTCCCTGGGATCTAGTGACAGGACTTGTGGGAATGGCTCAAAACTGTGTTAGGACACGTGCAGACTGGACACTGAAGGATTTCTTTATCAAGAGGGTGGTCAAACACTGGAACAGGCTGCTCAATGCCCAGAGCCTGTCACTGAGAAGCATTTCAATAATGCCCTTAATAACACACTTCAACTTTTGCTTTGCCCTAAAGTGGTCAGGCATTTGGACTAGATGATTTTTGCAGGTCCCTTCTAACTAAACTATTCTTCTATTTGTTTCCTGCATACCTGGAAAGACAGATTTGGGACTCTCTTAGGCCCTTTGACAATAAATGGTTAGAGGATATTCAGAGTTGACAAAGGTTAAGGCCTTGCATGCTAAATTCCCTTTCCAGCACCAAGTCCACCAGGCCTGCTTTATGTGTGCACTTCCACATTAGGCTTGCTTTCATTTAAAAAAATGCCATTTCAACTCTGCAGGAATCTTTGCTCTCCCAGTTCAGGCCTGTCCTTCTCTGATCACTCTTCTCCTCCGTCCCACCTCATGCTGGAGGATGGTACCTTCTGACATTTGGGTACCAGGAATCATCCCTGGAGGCTTTGCCCAGTTCCACTGACCAAACAAGGCACATCCCAAAGCTGATGGAAAAAGAGCACACATTGTCTGTTGAATCAGCAAGAGTCACAGACCTTTTATGATGCAAACACAGCTCAAAGCAGAGCGTGGCCACAAAAAGCAAGTGGAAGAATGCAAGGAACAAACTTGATGTCTCTTGCTTTCCCTTTTTTATACATGTCTTACACGTAAAGCTGCCTCATACTTGTGAAAAGTTGGTTAAATTTGTTACATGTCAAACAGTGATGACTGTTCTGCAAAGGGAACTGAAGATCTCTGTGAAAAAATGAATGCCTGTCCTTCCCTGTTCATGAGATTCCTCTAAGGAATGACATTTGGAGATGACGCTGCTGACTTGGGCTGCTATGGAGAACAACCATAGTGCTCTCACTGTTCTATTTATCCCCTGAAGAAGCTCTGGCAATGACTAACTGATGACTTGAGTTAGTCAGACATCCACCCTTTTAAGTGATTGATAGGTACATGAGCAAGCTTTCCATAATGCTACTTGAATAGCAAATGGTGTCATCCCAAACTGCCACTTGGGAAAGTTCACTGCTATGGGACACTTCATTTTCTACAGACTCAAGCTCGGTGTGTTAAAAGTAACTTCTACACTGTGCAAAATACTGCCTAATATTCCTTCTCAGCCATTTTATCATAAACGCCATTTTTTAGTCTTAAAACATTTATTTCCTTCCTGCCCACTTTCACACAGGTAAAGGGATCCAAGCTTTGCTCCTGGCAAAGCCCGGGATGGAGCAGCGCTGGGAGGACACAACCGTGGAGCGCACATGCCCTCGTGTGGTCACTGTTCCCGCACCGAGTCCTGCAGCTCTGATGCTCCAAAGATGCCAAAACTATGGAATTTGTAAAACTGCCTCGCCTTAATGCCTTCCAGAGGGGCTGAGCACAAGCAGCTGCCTTGCCCGAGCAGCTCAAAGGGCCAAAATACGGCTGGACACACCTAAGCTCCAACATCTCACAAGCTTTTTCTGCTCATTTTCAATGCCTAAAATGCTTAATATGTGGCTGATGCTTACAAGAAGAGACCAAGAATATAAGAGTAAGAACAGACTTCTGTTTGATAAAAGAACACTAATTACTGCATTAAGAATTCCAGGCACTACAAGTGCCCAGCACTGACTGTTCTCCTGTATGAGGATTTTGCTTTTCAGGAGAAGCTGTTGCTAACTTGAAGTCATTTTCAAAACACCTAGATTATTTATTTTTAATGGATTACTTCTCTTAGGGCTTCATCTTGCGCCACGTTCTGGTGGAGAAAGCATGAGCTTGGCAGACCCTGTGCTAGTGCAGATGTGCAGGGCAGAGCCACCAACCTCACCTGTGACTTTTAGGAAGTGGGAACCAGCTGTGGCAACTCCCTGAAATATTTCAGTGTTTGCAGTGGACAGCAACAGCATAGAGAGCCAGAACCCTCTCCCTGCCTATTTACTTTGGCAGAACAGATCCATAACTACATCTGCACTCAGCTCTGTTGTTGTTTCAGTCACACACATAACACCTTTTGCCAAAGTGTTGTTTCCTGGTGGCTTGTGAAAATGGGTTTTGCTTCACTTTCCTATTTATTTATTCATTTTGGGTGTTTTCACAGACTTGTTCAGCAGCAGAGTTGCTCTCCTGGAGCCAGAAACACCTGCAGAGCAAAAGGTGTGTAATATTTGCGTTCCTGCTTGACATGCTTTGCTTGGTCATTCTCCCTCCCCTACTTGGTCTCTCCTCCCTCCCAGCAGGATGAGGGCGAGCACTGGAAGAGTAAAAGTGAGAAAACTCATGGCTTTTGATAAAGACAGTTTAATAGGTAAAAGTTGCACACACAAGCGAAGCAAACCAAGGAATTCATTCCCCACTCCCCACTGGCAGGCAGGGGTTCAGCCATCTCCAGGAAAGCAGGGCTCCATCACACTTAACAGGCAACTTTTAGCACCTTTAAGACACGTGGTCAGTGAAATAAATAAGGATTTTGGATTGTCCTTTGGTTTCCAAGGCATATCTTTGGTTCAAAAGAGAATCAGGAGTGTTAACAAGCCATCCCCAGGGCAAAGGGGGCTCGATGCAAAGCAAAATATATACATTCTTTTCAGTCTGGATCTTTAAAAACCCATATTCTTTCACAAAAAAAGACAAGAATATGGGGAAAATGCAAAACCAGGACAAACATCACACATACCATTAATAAAACAAGTGCATAGAGAGGGCAGGTAAACTTGTGTCAATGTTCACTTTGCCACCTGAATTCCAGGAAGGTTTTTTTTTTTTGTCCATCTGCTTAATATCCATAAATCTCATTGTCCACCCAGGTGGATTCCTTGCTCCTGCCCACACGGTCCCCACAGAGCTCGTAGATGTCATTGGTCACAAAGCCACTCTCGGTGCTGGCCAGGGTGGCACAGCCCCTGCTGGGGGTGGTCACTGCTGCCCCCTCCGAGCCCCTGCCCAGCTCCCGGTGCTGCTGGGCACGGAAGGAGGAGTGCTTGGTGGCAGGCCTGGTGCCAGCCAGGTCTGCTTCTGACTGCCTGTTGATGACTCTGTAAATGTCCAGGCTGGGGCTGGGGTCGGACAGCCAGGCATCCTCCTCCTTTGGGCTCGCAGCCATGCGCTCCTCTCTCCTTAGGAATGGGGGAAACACACAAAACCATGTTAGGGCATTCCCCCACACCTCTTAGAGTAATTCAGCAGTGCCCCTTGAGGAAAGCTGACACTCAGAGCCTGGGCTTGGTATGAAGTTGGGTGTTATGGGTCATTCCAGGCTGCACACCCACGATGGCCCCACAGCAGCACCTGTACCCAGCTGAGATACTGAAGCAGCAAAACCCGACTCTGACAATCCCAAAATCACAGCCAGCACCCCACCAGAGCTACCGTGCACACAGGGAAAGCAAGGAGAGCTTATTGTTAAGCATTATTTGCTCCAAATCAATGTCCTTTTATCTCCATTAACTCATGTTTCACTTTTGAAGGGGAACATCAGATAGTCCAAACCTTTAATAAAAAAGCTGAAGTGCTAACACATCAAAATCATTCTTATTTTCACCATTCCCTGACTGCTATATCTGTGTACACAACAATATGGCATAATGCAATTTACTTTAAATTTTATTTGAAAATAACTCCGCCTGGAGCATTCAGGCCACTTTTCAAACATTTATATGGCTGCAAGCAGCCCTCTGCAGGGCACCTTACAGGCTATGCCAAAACTGGCTGCAAGATTACTGCCAGGAATTGGTATCACAGTTGATTTTGCCACAGAAGTGCCACTCACCTCCTCACAAAAAGCCAAAAACAGGAGATGGCTGTAATGACCACCAGGAGTAGCAGCACAGGAATGCTGGGGATAAGGATGTAGGCAAGATTCTGGACAGGCTCTAGGGGTAAGAATGAGTCAGTGTAAGAAGAAATTGGAAGTTTCTCGTAGTTAATGATGCACTTACAAATAAAACATTAACAATTTAGCCACTCAAAAGTGATTCAGTAAAAGTACCTTTTTCAGACCCAGAACACTTTGCTCAGCTTTAGATTTTGCACATTTTGGTAGCCCAAAGCAATCACTTCAGGTTTGCACTGAGGAAGATTTGAGGGAAGTTGTGTGCTTTTTTTCCAGAGGCAGTTGCATATGTACAGTCTTTTGGGTCAGTCTGTTTGCAGCCACATGTGGAAATGTGGATCTGCACAGGCAGGGAGAGAACAGGCCAGGTGTTGGATGCACAACATACCTTTGGCTCCCACAGCTGTCACATTAGCACCTTTCTTACGACGTTCTTCTGGCAATACTGGGCTCCAGGGCTCTGTGGCAACATCTGGAAAGAAGCAGCTTAGTTAATATTGCAGATTATTTTTTTGGAAACAGCTTAAGAATCATAAGGAGCGAGGCTGAGGAGACTGAAGGGAGTGAGAGCTGCAAAGACGTGGTCCTCTCGTGCTTCAATCCCTGCAGCACAACCAGCAGCCCCAGGTACTGCATCAACAGCACTGTTCCTACACAATGGGTCAGGGAATAGCACAAGGAAAGTGCAGACTGCAGGCAAGCTTCTTGCTCAGTCAGTTTTCACTCTCTTGAGAATGGAGGCAACAGTATTTCCTCTGGAAGTTAACATACCATTAAAAAAAATCCCCAAACAAACAAATCCAACTCACCTCTCCGAGAATTCTCCACTGGAGCACTCGTTGGCTTCTCTAAAAGGAAAAAGAGAAATGCACCATTTCCTCATAAGCCTGAGTGGGGGGACCAAGTGTGCTGAACACAGTCTAACAACAAGACCATCCTTTAGTGTTCTCTCCCCTAAATGGCCCCACCTGAGACCTCAAACACTCCATAAAAATCCTCTAAGAATTTACACAAGTCACAAGTAGCTACAGATATTAGATACCAAGACAGTTTCCCCCAGGACTTGCATAAATTTCCAGATACCCATCTCCCACCAGATCTTTCCAGTGAAGCTGAGAAAGGGTTTCCCTATCTGTCACTGCAGTCTCCTCATACCTTCCCCTGGGGGTTGCTTTTCAAAGGACAGAATGACTCATTACCGAGAGAATATTTGCAAATGAAGTTATTTTTCATGTTGCATCTGTCATCGTTCCACTGAAACATGTAAGGACCTCCGACACCTGGTGGGGCAGATGGCTGGTGGTACATCACAACACAGATCTCACTCCCACAGGATGGCTCATCCACGTACCAGTTCCTGAGAAAACACAACAAACATGGCAAGGACGGCTTGACGTCAGTGCCCAGGAGCTCGGGTGGGAGCAGAGCACAGAGGGCACAACCCAGCAACCCACACCTCCACGGGGTAAAAGGGGGAACAATGCAAGTATTTATTCTTGGAATTCTTGTTTTTCCAAGAAAACTCAGCCATCAGGGTGTTGAACAAACACCCAGGAGCAAAGGGCTGAGCACCTCACTGCCTCAAACTCTTCTGCAAGGCTGGATAAAAGCTCAGGAGAAGCTTGAATTTCTCCACACGATGTTAGATCTGTGCAAAATCATCTATCACAGCTATTTTTGCTCTCTGGCCTCAGTGCCTGCAAAATTTCAACACCTATTTAATGAGAGAATGAAAAAGCTAAAGCAGGATCTGGTTTTCTCTGTCTAGAAATGCACCAACACAGTCTTGCAGATCATTTTTTTTTTGTTGTTCTAATAATAAACTTCACCACTAGACAACTGTGCAGGCTTTTCCAAGGAGCACACAGGAAGGAGGCTTAGCACTCTGTAATACAATTGTTATTGAAGAGGCATCTTCTGTAACTCAGAGAAACTCTGTCCTGATTTTGACAACTGTTCAGTACCCACTGATCTTGGAACAAGCCACGTTCTGCATGCCAGGCTGACCCATACAATAGAAATCATTCCAGATATCCCAAGGTATTCCACATGGGAACATACCCCTGTGTGTTAGAGCAGTGTTTTCTCAATCATTCCAATGCTGTATTCCTCCCTCACTTCCTTCCTCCCCTGCTGTTTTCCTTGGCTTTATCATTTAGCATAAATAAGCTGTGTCTCACCAATGAGAGGCAATAAAGCTGTGCCTGTTTCTTAGCAGCAGATCTGGCTCCAGCTTCCCTTTATCCACCCCCAATATCTGAACCACAGGAGAAACTTTAATATACCAAACAGTACTAAACCCACTTCTGTTTCATTCAGTTCTTCACAGAGCAACTAAAACACCCTCTGGGCTCCCAAAGCAAAAAGGTCACCGTAGCAAGGTGTTTTTACACGTGTCCAACAGGAAGAATGCAATTTGGTGTAAATGCTGTTGCCTTTATATTTTGATTACAACAAATGCTGTGGTTTCTCTTGCCTTAAGACAAAGAGGCAGAAACCTAACAAGTGTTGTGAAAACTCAAACTTTCCGTGTCTACAAGAAATCCTGCAGCTCTCAGATTTAACTGTGTCACAGGAAAAGAAAAGTCATTCCTTCAGCGAGCAGAAGGGGAAGAGCCCATTGCTCAGGACACCAGGGGATCTGGAGTGCAGGAACCTTCAGGGCAAAGCACGTATTTTGTAGTTGCCCAATCAGATTTTTTAAGACCGGATCACTTGTTCTTTCCCCTCCTTTTGAGTATCAGAAATTGCCAATTTAGCCCAATCTAGACACTCCAGGTGTCATATAGAGCAAAAAGAAAAGGTCTCCAGAGTAGGGTAACCTTATACCTGGATGGGATGGATCACAAATGGCAGCTGGGACAACACTGCTTGCTTCATTTGACAGAATCTTTGGGATTGCTGAAGGCAGGTGACACTCCCTGACCCCTCTGCCTCCCAGTCCCACCCATAGGTACCCACCTGAACTTGGATGAGCTGCCATCTGACCAGGAGTAGAAGCTCTGGCACTCTGTACTGTTGTCCTCCTCCTCCTTTTTCCTCCTGAGCCCTATCCAGAAGTCTCCATCAGATGCCAAGAGACTCCTAATAAATGTTTCGATCAGTCTTTGCTCTGCTGCTGTTTCAATGCTGACCAGGTGCCCCCCATCAGCCCTGCAGGCCAGGTGAGCTTCTTCATAGCTGGTTCTGCGGGAGGCATCATGAAAATACACTATTTTGTAGCAGGGTTTCTGTGTCCCACGGCGGCAAACTGTCTGTCCTGCAGAGAGGGGGAGAAACCTGCTACAGCAACTCCACCTGCAGGGCCCAAATGGAATGCTGACAGTCCCACCTGGATGAGCTTGGCACTGTTTCTAGGGAAGACACAACACAGGGAAAAGCCTCTCGTGTCACTGGACTGGTACGTGGCACCTCCAAGGTTTTCTTAGTGCATCAAACAGTTTCGGTCGGTCTGCACAGCCCTGCCCTTCTGCGTCCTGCTCTTATCTCCCCTGGGATTTTAATGTGATTTGCAGGTCCTGGGAGTTCCCCCCAAAGAAGCAATGCTGTGCCAGAGAACAAGCTCACATATCCAACCTTTTTAGACCATAGCTCCCTTGCAAGAGTTCAGAGAGGCTTTTTCTTTTCTTTTAATTTATTGTTTTTAAGCAACTAAGTGTCTAAAATTAGAGATTCCCTTACACAACCAGAGGTAGCAAGAATTTATCTTCTAGGGTGTATGTGAGGGTTTTATTGAGTGTATATTGCAGTGTCATAAAGTCATGGAATGATTTGGGTTGAAAGGGACCTTAAAAGCCCTCCAGACCCACCACCTGCCATGGCAGGGACACCTTCCACTATCCCAGGTTGCTCCAAGCCCCGTCCAACCTGGCCTTGGACACTTCCAGGGGTTGGGGCACTCTGTGCCAGGGCCTGCCCACCCTCCCAGGGAAGAATTTCTTATCAATATCTCCTCTAAACCTCCACTTTCAGTTTTCAGCATCTCTGCTGAGGAGAACAAGCCTCAAGTGTGTGTTCCCACAGCCCAGTTCTCAGCATTGCTCTGCTCTGTGTAACTGCCCAGGAAGTAAACAATGTCTGTTTTCAGGCTGTCAGAAGCCAGGGACTTTCTCATGCAGAAGCAGTGCAGCTTATTTTGGTTACGAGGAAAGATCAAAGTGAAAAGACACATCATCTAAAATTATGCACTTGTATGTTTCTCAGCAGAGCAGTCCCAATATTTAGACTGTGGAAACAAACAGTTTTGTTTTACTCGGTAAATATTTCTTTGCAGACAATCTGCTAACCTACATGTTTTTACAGAGGAAAAGACATTCAGCAACATTTGTAATTTACTCAGAACAAATGGGATGAGAGGACAGGTCATTATAAACCCCTCCATGGGATATCTGCTGGCTTTGCTTTATTCTTATACATTCCTACAAGGCCACTGCAAGAGAGTATAAAGACCTTTCACACTGGACCTTCTGAAGAGTTAAGTAGTCAGAATGAGTTTGTTAACATTTTACACAGAAGTTACAACCAGAACAGCTTTTCACTACAACAGCAGTATTAGAAAATACATTTCTAGCCTAACCTGTGTTTCTCTTGGGAACTTTACACTCATACAGGCTTGGTGAAAAAGGCAAAGCCCCCTTACCTCTTCTGAGGGAAATGTCCACTGCTGTTGTGAGAGGCATAAGAAAAACACAGATGGCACATTGTTATTAGAAACCCACACTAACTGTCTAGAAATGCTGTCACAAGCTGCACTCAGGGTCTTTTGGATATATGAATGCATTTTTTTTCCCCACTAACTGGCAGAAAATCTCTGCCTTATCTGCCAAACTTGTCATTACTTTCAGCGAAGGAAGAAATCTATTGCAGTTGAGTACTGCTCGTTAGGATCTCAAATATAGTTTAAGTACAGAGGACATTGTACATGCAGCTGTAAGCAGGCCTGAAAGGGTTCCTTGTGTTTTCCCCTTATCTCCTCCCTGCCCTCATGGGATCTGTCCCAAAGTCTGCTGACTTCAGCGAGCCCCCCAGGGCAGGGCTGGCTCCTGCTGGGCAGCCAGAAAGGGAAAATCAGACAATCATTAAAGCTGCAAAAGACAGAACCATGGAATACATTGGAAGGGACCCACAAGGATCATCAGTCCATCCCTCAGCCCTGCCCAGGACTATCCCCAGGAGTCACCCCCTGTGTCCCAGAGCATCATCCAAGCGCTCCTGGAGCTCTGGCAGCCTCGGGGCCGTGCCCACTGCCCTGGCAAGAACCTTTCCCTGAGATCCACCCTAACCCTGCCCGGACACAATTGCTGACCCTTCCCTGGGCGCTGCTCCTGGTCCCCACAGAGCAGAGATCGGTGCCTGCCCCTCCTAAGAAGTTGTAAAACAAGACCACCAGGTCCGCCCTTCCCCCGAGCACCCCATGCCCGCAACCCCCGCACTCGCATCCTTCCCCATGTCGCGACATGCCCCTGCATCCCGACCCTCCCAGCGCCAGGGGCGAGCCGTGGCAGAGCCGGACTGGCCTCTCGGTGCCCGGGGGGGCGATCCCAGCGCCGGGCATCCCGCAATGCCCCCGCGATGCCCCCGCAAAGCCCTCTCTTACCGCTGAGCAGCCGCGCCCCCGCCGCGCATCCCAGCGCGGCCGCGCACAGCGCTGCGGCCGCGAGCATCGCCCCAAATCCCGGCCAGACGACCCGGAGGGAGCCGACACCTCCTCCTCCTCCTCCTCCCCTCCTTCCTTCCCTTCTCCTCCTCCTCCTCGGGCTCCGGGCCAGCGGGCTCGGCTCAGCCCCTTCACTTGGGAAGCGGCACCGCCCGCGGTCGGGATGCGCCTCCTACGCTGCTCTTCCCTCTGTCCCTCTCCAAACTCCTCATCCCTCTGCGTATCCCCCCGGGCCGCTTTTATAGCTGTCCCGCACCCTCCCCGGGGCGTGGGGAGCCGCCCCCGTGGGCACAGCCAGAGCCCACCCAGGGGCGCATCCTCCCCGCGTCGGGGATGCGGGGATGCAGGGGATGCAGGGGGTGTGGGGATGCGGGGATGCGGGGATGCGGGGATGCGGGGATGCAGGGATGCAGGGATGCGGGGATGCAGGGGATGCGGAGCCGCGGGGATGCGGGGCTGCCCCTCCCCGGGGAGCCGCTCCGGCAGCGGGAGCATCTCTGCCTGCAGCCTGAATAACCCTCCGAGCGGGTTTCCTGCGGTCGGGAAGCTGCTCCGCACCTGTTTCCTGCAGCGCGGGGTCCCCGTCCAGCCGAGGGGTTGATGGCTCGGGCTCCGAGAGGGTTTTGCAGGACGCGCAAAGGGGCAGAGCACCAAAGGGACCAAGCAAAGCCGGGATGGAGGCTTTTAAAATAGGCGATGAATGGGTTTATGTATTTAACAGCTAGAGCGGCTCTTGGGAGGTCGGTTGGAGAAGCTGTTTCTGAAATCAGCATCTCCAGGAGAGGGAAATCCTTTAAAATACGATGAGGACAGTCTGCTCCGGGTCACCAGGAGTCAGGGATCTCAGAGGGAAGTGCTGGAGCTGAACTCAGGCAGTGTCATGTCTGTGAAACAGGAACAGGCTTTCTGATATTTCCTGGCTCTTTCACAAATAGGGAAACACTTTGTCAACTGGTCTTTTCCCTGACTTTCTGAATTCCAACCAGAATTAAAGCAAAATTAGCGTCTTTATGAGTTTTGGAAAATGTTGAAGCTTCCGTGTCCTTCTCTTAACCACTATTTGGAAATAAATGGAAAATGTATAGAAAGTAAAGAAGTAAAGCCCAGAACAGTAGCAGCAGACTTTCAGCCTTTTCATGCCTTAATCTTAATATCATACCTGTTGGTCTAGGATAAAACTGAGTGGTTATTGTAATAATAATGATGATAATAATAGCCAGAACATCTTTTCCCCCCGAACAGCACCTGACTATTCAAGACAAAGGGAAATAAAAACCAGACCCAGCTTTAATGCATAGAATTTGAGATGAGCAGATATACTTGCTTCAGCATTTTAATAAACTTGGAGAAGAGGAAGTGCTTAACATGAACCAACTTAAGAGCTTAAATAGGGGGGAAGAAAAGAGGAGGCTTTTATGTCTAACAGGAATACGTCATTTCTGAAAGTATCCTTTGAAATCTTGTTTTCCAAGTTATTTCTCAAATCACTGCACTTAGCTTTAAAATTTCAGTTCTACTCTCTGCAACTGAGGAATGAAATTGTATTAATTCAGATATGTAGCTCTTCAGAAGGACAGATGTTTAACCTTCAACTCATTTATCACTGCTTTGTATCTTGGGATTTACAGCAGAAGGAAAGAAGTGCATTAATATAATTCAGACCTCTTACTCCTGAATTTTATTCTCCTGATAAACATCCGGCCAGACCGAGCAAAACCACTGTATATCAGCAAATCTGGAGTTCACTACTGATAATAATACAAATCCCTAAATGGACTTCTTCCTTTTATTGCTCAAATTTGGTTTCTGTGAGGTTTTTAGGGAGCAGAGCAGTGGGTTTCATAACTTTATTATAAACTGAGTTTTAGTGTTTCAGTGGATGAACAGCAAGGAAAAAATCAGAGCACTAACAATAGACAGGCTGTACAGATCCCTCTGGTACACAAAACTGAGAAATTTAGACACACTGTCTCACTCTTTTTGATTTTGAGGTGGAAAATTGCCCATTAACTATATTTGGCTGGCCTAAACTTCATTGACCTCATATGTTTATTGCTTCCTGCTGTCCCATCTGGACCTGCAGTGTCCCACAGCCTATGGGATCCTCCTTGCTTAGGGAATTTGTTGGATAATCCCCCGTGCAGACAGCAGAGCTTCCAGGGTTTGCTCTCCCAGGGCTGCAGGAACAGAATATCAAGTTTAAAGTCTGGATTTGAACACCAAGTGACACCTCTGACTGATAATGATCTGAACATTATTCTTATTTCATTCAGTGCATTAATTTTAATTTTATTTAGACTTATGTGAGGCTTGTAGTTGCATAAAGCTGTTTACTCACTGAAATTAATCAGTCATCTTTATGGCTGCAAGCCCTGGCTCTCGTCTATTGTTACTGAATTAAAAAAAAAAATAGAAAAAGAATGCAAGATTCAGGGAACTGTTGCTACTCCAGCCAGAATTCAGAAAGCAGACTAATTGATGGTAATGGATGGGATGCCTTTTGGAATTATTAATTAGGCAGGGAGGATTGCTGACTTGCAGGGAAGACTTGCAGAGCTCAGCACCTTTCTGCACCTCTTGCAGATCGCTCTCGCCTGGCCCCCTTCCCAAATCCAGGCTGCAGGCTTTTCAGTAAAAATGAGGAATGTTTTACTAAAATTAGACCAAAAAAAAAAAGGAAAATTGCAGAGTCAGGCTGTGAATGTTTTACAGAGCTTCCTGGTAGTTGTCTGAGTTTCCTTGTGTGACTCGTATTGATGGTGTATGTGTGGAGCACTGATTTCCCAGCTGCTTAATAGGGGCTCCAGTAGTTTTTATCAGTGTCTTCAGGACTTTTTCACTCAAGTCCAGGCTCGAGCCTCTCCATGGATGGGAAAGAGCTGCCACCACGGGCCTCAGCTTTATTTATTCAACAAGAATAAATGGAGGCAAATGTGAGAACAGAGGCCTTGGACTGTAAGGCTGAGACAAGCACAGTCAGAATGGGAGGTGATGGCTGCAGACTTGGAGGAGAAAACACCTTTTATTTTGTTCTTGTGTTTTTTAGTGCAAACCAGTGGTGAGTGAGGTGTATCACCCAGTAAAACTGGCTTGGCAAATGCCCTGGTGTCTCTTGCCTGTGTGACAGGAGCCCAGCACGTTTCTCTGCTTTTCTTCACTGTCCTGCCTGCCTGTTGGTGCTCCTGGAAGGAGGTCAGTGTGTCTTGTGCCATCAGAGTTCCAGTGTGCCCAATTCCCACGGAGATTTCCTTCCAAACCTCTTTACCTGGCTGTGTGGCTAGTGATTGTTGCTTTAGGCAATCAGCTAACTACACTGCCTGGTAACCAGGCTGATGGAGAGCCTTCCATACCCCTACTTAGATAAAGACTGGCATTTTGGTAAAAAACCCCTCCCACTGCAGGTTCTTGCACTATTATTTTGTCCATATTAAAATCCCTGAACATCAAGCCAAGTGGTCAGAGCAAAAATCACTTAGACATCCAGTGAGTTTAATATTTAATCATTGCTTAAAACCCCCTTCTCTTCCTAGCTTGTTAAATAAAACATGAAAGGTAAATGAAAATTATTTTCCCACTATCTGGCAGAGAATCTAAAGGATGCAACCAAAAAAAAAATCTTAGGGCAGTGTTGGTGCATAAAGAATGAAGATAATCAGTTTAAACACAACAGACAGCAGTCTTGGTCCAGGAAAGTTCCCAAGGATTTTAGCACCAGCTTCAAGAAATCTGAGATTTCACTTGATACTACCAATATAGACCACACATCTCTGCTGGATAAGTAAAATCCTGGAAATAAAGCTGCAAATGAATAGATCTTGTTAATAATTTTGCAGTGGGATGTGGAGAGGAGGATTTGTAGTGCAGTTTTCTGGGCTGAGGTTGGAGCAGGGAATCCTGTGCCTTGTTTTGATGGCAGTGAAGTTAGTGATTGTGAAGCAATGGATACAATCAGCTAATTACACTGCCTACAAACCAAGCACTGCCCGTGGGGTCAGGGAATGCAAACCTAGAACAAAAAGAAAGCACTGCCAATAATTATATTAATATGCTCTCACTTTTAGAATAACAAGGAATTGACAATAATGGAAAACATTGGTCAGATCACCCTTGTTCTACTAAATCCAAAGCCTTTATACCACAAATTAATTGCGCTTAATAATTAAAAACTGCAGTGAATGCAACACAAAGATCATTCCATGAGTGCCAAGACAAAGCAATGAAATACTAAAATATAAATTATTATACAGCACCACAGTGGAAAGGGGGAAACCTTGGCATGGAGTCCTTGCTGGTAGCTGAGTCCAGAGCTGGAAGGGCAAATACAGCTGCAAATTTGGGTCAAGACAAAATATTCAGTGTGAATAACAAAATACCTGGTTGGTAGCTTGGTGGGGCAGTTGAGTCAATGATCTGTCATGTGGGATTCGTGCAGTTGCCACCCAAAGGTTCTCACAATGAAGTGCATGGAACTACAGCAGCAGCAAGGATGGCAGCACTTCACTGGTGCCCTGAACTTCAGAAAGCTTTTATTCCCTCCCCCCTAGAAAATATAGGAACACAGGTTGTGCTGTCAGTCAGATGTGAGGCTGCCCAAACCTTTTACACTACTCCGTGGTAGTTAAAGAAACTTGTAAATCTGCTCTGCAGAACAAACTGAGTGTGTGTAAGGAGCTAGGATCAATCATGTGAGGGGTTAGGCTCAATTACGCCTTGTGTGTGCAATTAATAACGTGATAAAACTATTTTATGGAGAGTTATCCGGCTACATCAGGAACGAGGCAGAGCCTGGGAGGTTACAAGGACAAGTCTGGCTGCAAATTAAACAAATTAAACAGCTTCCACCCAAAGACATCGTGGTGTTAAAATGCACAGAAAGAATTCAGGACTTACCCTCGAGCAGCTTACCTTGCAACAATAATCTGCCTTTAGGAGAAAATGCTTCCAAAGCCTTAATGGAAGGGGGGAATGGACAGCTCCTTCGCTTGGGATTTCCCAAGGCAGGCACAGCAGCCAGCAGTGTGTCCCCGGGGATGGATCCTCAGGAGTGTCCCAGCTCGTCCCCTGGGCTGCAGTGTCCCCAGCCTGGCCGTGGGTCAGCCCCACGCCTGGCCCTTTGTGTACACTGTCACCATGGCCACCCAGCCAGGGCTCCTGCGGTGGGCTGGGTGTTCCCAGGTGGCTCTGGCCATGGGGAGCTTGCCTTGCAAGGAGGTTTCCATGGGCTGAGTCACCATGGCACACAAACAGGGGGTTTTCACCCTGCTCCAGGTGAGGGTGGTCCAGGCTGTGGTGGCCCTTGGGGCAGGCCAGCATGTCCCTCTGGGCTCACATCTGGATGCTGGGGCTTCAGCCTGGGTTTATCCACCCCAAAGAGACAAAGAGCTCGAAGGGATGAACGTCCTGTGCTCCTGGCACTGGCTGCAGTGGGAGGCACAGCCTGAACTCCCTCACCCAAGGGGTGAACTTCCTCACCCTTTCTCCCTGTTTTTTGGGGTCTCCCTCCCCAGCAATTTCTCTTTGCTTGCCTTTGACCTGCTCAGCTCAACGCATTGAACATTCCTCTCCTTCCCTCCCTCTGAAAATCCCGGCTTGGGAATAGGGAGGAAGAAAGAAGGGACATCAACACTTGATAATGTCAGCAGAAAAATTGACAGGGCTATCAGAGTAGCTTTCAGACTCCATAAACCAAGCCCAGGTAGCTTTGCTGTCTTTCCCTTGTTTTTCAATTTTAAATCACCCTAGACCAACACCAGTCTTTTTATTTTTTTTTTTACATTTATTTTATTGCTTAAGTCACTAAAGACTGATGATTTTAAATTTGATTAGCAGTATGTGGTACTCGAACACTTAAAAATGTTGTGGCTTTGATTGGAAGCAGGTTCTGCTTTGTCCCAGTCAAAAATAATTCTCTGCACAGAAATTTAAGTAAAGATGTAGGTTGGGAATGTCCAGATATGAGGTTTCTTCTGCCCTCTGACTTCATGTCATAATCAATCAAATAGGAGTTCATACGATGTTTCTGAGTGATCAGGACAGACAAAACAATTGCAATCAGCTTTTCCCTAGGAAGATTGTCCCCTAGGATGTTTTTCCATATGGGAATCACTCAGGCTTACTGATTTTTATAGCAAATTATGAGCTTCAGCTGCTCACCTGGAGAAATTGTCTGTCATCCATCACCCACAGAAATCAAATGGCTTGCAGAGGGAAGACTGCTACTAGTGAGCAGTCTTAGATTCATTATTCCACTTACTCAATCCTTCAAAGCAAGAAAACTGCAAACAATTCTGGAGTGGTGACTCCTGCCAGAGTGTGTTTAGGGAAACTGTGTTTGCTTCTGGCCTGCAGTTACTGGAGAAACTGTGCCTGAGCCTTTCCCCTCTCCCTTCATGTCTAGGCTTGCCTGGTGACCCAGGAGACCAACAATTTAATCTGCCTAGGAATTCTTGTGCTGGGTTAGGGGCCTGATCTGAATCCCACTGAAGTCTTTGGGCAGATTTCCACTGATTTCAGGGAATTTTAGGTCAGTCCCATCAATGTCCAGGCACTGATACAGTCGTTTTCAGTGGTTTGGCTTTTTTCTTTTCCTAATAAGGATTAAAACCCAACAACACCACTTAACAAAAGGCACAAATATCTCCTCATTTATCTCATTTATCATGTCAATCAGAGCACTTGGGTATCCAGCATGTTTTTTGCTAAATCTGCTGGGATGCTCCTCCTCTTTGGCTGTTGCTTAGTAGATCTCACACTGGCATGGACTGTGCAAGTTTTTGTTTAGCCATTTCATTTCTTAGCTGTTATTATCCAAAGAGAGCACCCAGGGCCGTGTTTTCTTCAGGCCAGTGACAACTGACAGCACTGGGAAGGATTTGAGTTCAGTGAACTTACCTAATTAAACAAGCCAGGTTTTCTTGGCACGGGAATGGGAAGCCAGAAACACTCTCTGCTGGTTTGGTTTCTGTGCCATTAACAGCAAAAACTGCATGATGTTAAAAACACCAAGTTAGAAGTTCTCTGAATTTACTTCTGCATCGATGACAACCTGAATAATTAGAGCCAACTGGATGAACAGCCAAGAGCTTTGCTTAAATTTTTCCTGTGTTTGGTGTTGCAAATGTGTAGAGTTTGCCCTGACTTTTGCCTGCCAGCATCCCAGAAATGTCACCTCATGGCACGACTGCCTGCATGGCTGTGCCCTGGGCTCCCAGGTGAAGAGTTTGTTTGCTGCTGACCTGCAGTTTATATGTGAGCCATGGGAACCAGCAACCCAACAAAAGAGGTGCTGGAGGGATTCGGGCTCCTCTTTGTGGAATCCAGTCACTTCACTCCTTTGTCACAGAATTTCCCAACTCCCAGGGCCTGCCTGAACATGTTGGAGAAAGGAGGAAGGCAGGAGATGCTTCAGAGCCCCCTTCACTTTTGTGTCTCGCTGATCCAAACCAGCATTTATTGAGAAAAGAACAGTAACTGGGTAATTCCCGAGGCTGAACTGTGTGAGGGTCAGATCCACGAGGAAATCATGATCAAATTATTCACTCCGGGGCAGGGGATGGACTCCCTGCAATGCCTGCTACTGTTTTGCAGTGGGAATGTTATTTTAGCCTGGATAGCTCAAGATTAAAAGGAAAACGAGGTTTATAGGAAGAGATCATATATTTTATTAGACTATAATCTGATGCTGAGAAAAAAATGGCATGAAGTCAGAGAAATCAGACTCAATAGCAACTTCCTAAGCCTTGGCAGGAAAAACAGCATCATCCCTAGAGGAGTCACAATCTGTGTGTCTGGGGCTGTGCATGAAGCCCTGACTGGACTCAGCTTACTGAGAAGAACTTCAAAAATTATGATTATGTGAATTATGCATCATTTGGAGGTGGCAAGTCTTGCCTGGACATCAATTTTGTCAGTGCAGTTAAAACCCCACAGATCTGTGGTAGTTGCCTCCAATCGTTTTTAAAACCTCCATTTCTCTCTACACTGCAGCAAAATCTGTGTGATCAAAAGTGTCAAGTCACTTGAGAGCTCTTATTTTTGTTGTTCTCATATGTCACCATGCAACAGACTTTTAAAACCCAAATGATGTGGCTGCAAACATGGCCTGCAGTGCTTGGAGGGGATCCATCCCAATCAGAAAACAGCCCATCAATCCCGTGACGTTTTTAAAGCAAGTTTCATCTCCAGAATAAAACTCAGGCCTCAGGCACGAAAAGCCAGTTTTCCTGCTCAAGAATGCTCTGCTGTTGCCCAGAGCTAATTCTGGCTGCAGACAGTCAGCAGTGAGCAAAACTCTTCTCAGACTGCCTCGAAAGAGACTAAAAAATGTAGTGTGCAGATCCTTCCAGGCAGTGCACAGCAGTGGTTTCCTCTTGCCCTACAAACAGCACAGAACAGGCAACATTATTCCCCTGTGAAAGGGAAGGAATGACTCAGGGCTTGTGCAGGGAACAGAATCCTGGTGTGTCATCCCGAGCACCCAGGAGCAGAGCACATGATGAGGGAACTCTTGTGGTCACAGCACTGGGGGTTCTGTGTCAGCCCCAGCCCCTGGCAGTGCTGAGAGCTCTGTCTGAAGGCTCATTACCCACCCCACACTTGGATTGCTGCAGTGGCTGTGGAAAGGCCCCCATTTGTTAAGGAAGTATTTTGATATGGGAGAAAAAGGAAGAGAAGACACATGGAATTGTTTCATTATTATATATTGGTTTCATAGGCTAGTATATAGTATTATGTATTGGTGTTTTATTACTCAGTCCTTAAAACCCAGAGTTTCTGCTAAAAGCCTCGGTGAGCCTTTGTATTTTTTTGTGATGCAGAAAGAAACCAAAGAGCAAAGAACTGTGTGAGTGGAGAGAAAGGAAACCCAGAAATAGCCAGAAATTCGTGGTTTAAGGCACATTTCTATGAAGCTGGGCCCTTCTGTGCTGTCACACCCTGTCTTTCTTGTCCCTGTCTTGTAGCACAATGCACTCACAGGAGTGAAATGGGAGCACTTGGACTGCTTGGCTGCCACATCTCCAGCCCCATTAAGAGCCAGTTTAAACACTCAGCTCTTTCTGCCTTCATTTGCTCTTTGTCTTGGCAGCTCCTGATATCTGACACTCGAGACACAACTTCCTGAGCCAGCAAAAGGGAAAAGGAGCTCATCAGCTGCTCTCTCACTGTGCCCAGGCAATGATTGCTTGAAGTTTTAAACAAAGAGCACAACTCCCACATCTGAGGAACTGCTTGTGTATGGGCTCCTAAACAGAGCCATTCCCACTCTGCATGGAACTCCCCAAAAACTAAATCAATCTGTACTCATAATGTGTTTAGAGATTACTAGGATCATTAATGAACTGACAACTACAGAATCATGCCCTTTTCTAAATAAAGAATACCAAAAGTGAGGGTTTCCTATGGAAAGCAGTTGTGTCAAGCCTGCTAGAAGCAGACAAGCACAATTCTAATAGTCACTTAGTAAGCCTGGTACTGTTTTTCTCAAGGTGAAACATTTCTCTTCAACATTTCCCAGGCATTTATGAGGCAGACTGAGGGGCACAGCACTGAATCAATTAAATACACCCTAAAAGAAGGAGCTGGTGTTGGAATTAAGCCAAGTAGATTGAAGGATCTGTGAGACCAGTGTTAGTTAACCCACCACCACCCACCTGAATCTCCTGCACACCTGAGTGCTGTTACATCCCTCAGGGCCACATGATTTCCTGCTCTATATAAAGCCTAAGAAAAGTGGCCCAGAGCAAGAGGGGGAGAATTGGGGTGTTTTCTGCCTGTCTTGGTGGTGTAGGTTTTTATGGTGTTTTATGTGTTTTCTTGGAGCCTCTTTGAAGCTGTTTGTCAAGTGCATCCTGAATTTTCACTCTCTGTCTGCTCTGAGAAGGTGATGTTTTTGGTCTTCTTTGTGTTTGAAGGAACTCTGTAATTAATTATAAATTCTGCTGGTTGTTGACTGTAATCCTGTATGTGATTTATAATAAGGGCTACTGTATTTTAAGCTTATTTTTGTATAGGCTGTTAACTTGCTTGGTGCAAGTGCCTTCTAGTAATGTATCCAGTTGCTTTCAATGCCCAAAGCTAAATTTATCTATTGTTTGGCAGTCAGGCTTATCTAGGCTCTATCTGTCCTGGCTTGTGTGGGTTTTGCCTTAGTACTTTAATGTTATTAAATCTTGCTAGTGTGGTGCCTCACTTCTCCTGGTGACTATCCAACAGCTAAAGCACCTTGTGTGCTGCAATTCAAAATGAAAGATGAAATTGCTGCCACGGTTTTCTTCATCACAAAGCTGGTGAAAAAGGAAGACAAGCTGAGCAAGCAGAAAATAGAGAAATTTGCAGCCAGCCTGACAGCCATCCTGTTTGAGAAGTACAAGAATCACTGGTACCTGGACAATCCATCCCGAGGACAAGCCTTCAGGTGAGAGGAGCATCATCAGTGAGTGCCCTGTCAGTGTCTGGAGGCCTTAAATTAGAAATAAATGATACAAAATTGAAAGGGTTATCCCTTAAGTTTAAGGGGAGAAGTGTTATTAACTGGTGAAGGTGAAGTGTAACAAGAGACTGAGGTGGAAGCCTCAAGACTATGCACCAAGTGCCTTAATTAGCCTCTATCTCCTTGGATGCAGAATTCAAAGGGTCTTGAAGTGACTTTAGGTATTGTTCTAACTGCTTTTAATTCTCATAAATTACTCCTGGAGTGAGTTGCTGCTTTATGTGCTGAAAACAAAGCCTTGTTTGAGTTTATGAATCAGCTTGTTAGGCTGAACTGCTGGCTGGGGCTTTAAATGAAGACCTGGATCATCAGGGTAAGTGTGTGGAGAGACTAGACAGTGATTGGGAGTGTGCCATCTCAAATCCACCTGCACTTTGCTCTCACCCAGGTGTATAAGGATAAACCAACAGCAGGCCAGAGATCCTCTGCTGGAGCAAGCCTGTCTGGAGAGCAACGTGGACTTTGACAAGCTTGGTTTGCCCAAAGAGATGACACTGTGGGTTGACCCCTTTGAGGTCAGCTGCAGGTGAGCTGAGAAGGGCTGGCTCTGCACAAACTTCATCCCCTGGAGCCTGTTACCCTTCATATCTGAGGGTCTGCTGTCCCCACTGCTCGTGCAGAGCAGCATCACACACCTCCAGTTGCTTCCAGGTACGGGGAGAAGAACCAGCCCTTCACCATCGCGCGCTTCAACGGGGAGGAGAACCCCGAGCTGCCCCAGCTCATCAGCTATGCCGTGGAGAGAGCAGCCCTGGACTGTCACTCTGGCTCCTCCTCGGATGAGGAGAGCTTCCACAGGGAGCCCAGAGCTATCCCTACTGTCAGCAACCCCAACAGCGTGTACCAGGTGAGGCACTGCTGGTGGGATATGGGGCTGTTGCTGCTCTGCCTCTGGGAGGGCTCAGCCCAGGGCAAAGGAGGCTTGGGGGGACCTTGTGGCTCTCAAAAGGAGGTAACAACCAACAGGATGAGAGTAGATAGCCTCAAGTTGCTCCAGGGGAGGTTTAAGTTGGACATTGGGCAAATCTCTTCCCCACAGGCTGCCCAGGGTGGTGGTGAAGTCTTTGTGCCTGGAGGGGTTTAAGACACGCAGATGTGGAACTTAGGGATGTGGTTTAGTGGTGGCCTTGGAACTGCTGGGTGGGTGGGTGGTCCCAATGATCTCAGGGGATTTTCCAGCCTGATGGAGTCTGGGAATGGGATGGAGCTTTTTGTAGGAGCAGGCTATCCTGTCCTTGTCCCCAAACGCTCTCTAACACCATCTCCTCCCTTGCTGTTCAGTTCAGTGACTACTACAAGGCTCCGGTGCAGCCCTGGTCCCAGTACCTCTACAGGAACTCCTACATGGCTGAGGGCTCCTACTATGGCCAGCACAGGGGCTACAAGTTCTACAGGCCCTCTCCTGCCTTCTCGGGGCCACGTGTGGACAGGTACCACTGGGTCAACACCAAGCGGTAGATCCGTGGCTGAGCCTGCTTTAGGCTGTGTTTTTGGAGCACTGACTGTGGAATGGGATGAAGGGCTGGCTGGCACTGCAGAGCTTGATAAAAAAGCACATACTGTCTCTAATCCCTGTCTCTTATTCTGTATGTCTGAAAGGGTTTTTTTTTGAGGGGGGGGTTTTATCGAAGTTTTTAACTGGTTATATATATATTAATGCTAACATAAAATTGAAAATTGATGTGAGACTCCTTTAGCGAGTTGAAAAGGAAATGCAAATATCAATAAATTTACTTGTGTTTTTTATAAAAGCCATCTGATCAGCTACTGGTGCCCTTAAGGGAGTTCAAAAGCTTTTTTGGTGGGAACACAAGTCAAGGAAGGGGGGGGTGGCGGGAAGAAAACCAAAAAAAATCATCCCCCAAGTTGCTTTGAAGGATAGTTTGCTTCCTTCTGGCACAGGTAGCAAGGACAGCTGAGCTGTGAGCAAAGATCTAAATACCCCAAGCAGAAATGCTGAGGGTATTCAGTGACTCCTGAAATGGTTTGAATTGTCCTCTGCTGGTGGGGAAGGGAGGATCTTGAATGACTCTGCCCTTCCCTCCCTTGCTTTTTGCCAGAGGCTGTGGTGATGTTTCACTGATCAGCAAATACTGAATGTTTTCATGTGTTTCAGGGTTTGACTCTTGAATTTGGGAGGAGGAGAGACTGTCTCCCCAAGCTTAAGAGCAGAGCTGGGCTTGGACAGTGCAGGACCTGCATTCCTGTATGGGAGAGAGCTGAAATGTGGTGACTTCAGAACAAGTAAAGTTTATCTGGGCTGGGCGAGTTGCTTTCAGTGGTGGAAAACAGTATTTCTTGCTCCTGGTGTGTAATTGTATTGATACAGTCACTTGGGTTAATTATTTCTGTGGCTTTTGCTGTGTCATAAAGTCAGAAAAGTGTAACTATCAGCTGAACTTCACAACGTGTTGTAGATTGATCCATTAGTTAAAAAAAATACATTGAACACTAAGCAGAATTGAGTGATTCTGTATTTTGCTTCTATTCCTGGAAACTCTGAGTCTGGGCTTTTGCAGTGATATTTCTTTGCACCACTTGGACTTAGCCAGAAATGTCATTGCTTGGGCCAAAGTCCTGTCACTTAAATTACTACACTGCTTTCACTCTGGAGCCTTTAGCATGGAGAGGGAAAATACACTAGAGCTGGAACAGAAAGAGAAGATTTACCTTGGCCTGAGGCCTGATAAGTAAAGCAGAGACCCAAGGCAGAACCACACCAAGCCTTGAGTGCCACTACAGCTTTCTGCCCAGGGCTATCTCCTCCTCTAACGCCTTGATCTGCTTGACCAGGCACTCCTTCTCCAAACTAGTGATCTCAAGGTAGTAACTAAGCAGGTCTTCATTGTCTTTGCTGTTTAAAAACTGGTGTTCATCCTCTATGATATGCACCAGCTCCTCAGTTAACACATCCACTTTATCCTCCAGTTCTGAGAGGGATGAGGAAGTGCAGGTTTCCTTTTCAGAGCTAAAAAACATGGAAAGGAATGCTTACAATGAGAAGAAATGGCATTATTAAAATTTTATGCACAGACTCTTCACAGGAGTAAAACAAAGATGAATTTCACCATAGAAGATAGTGAAATAGTACTTAATAAATAGAATAATTTGCCAGGAGCTGTTATTTCCTTACCGTGTCCTCCCTGCCAAGCTGTCCCTTCCATTGCTGCTCAAGGAATGAAGGAAATGCTCTCTTTTCTTCACAAACCACTTGTCATTTAGTGATTCCCCAGATTTCACATGGAGCAAGAGGTTCTTCATGTGTTATGGAACAAGCACAGAAGAGGAGAAAGCAGATAATTGTTAACTTTTGCTGACTCCTTAAATGTTTTTCATAGTATTGCTTTTTGTGCTGACTTAATGATTTGCATGAAGGTAAATAATATATTATAACTTCCCTGCTTAAGCAGAGTCATCCACGTGGGCTTTGAATGTGTCCAAGGAGGGAGGACCCTCAACCTCTCTGGACAACCTGTTCCAGTGTGCTCAGAGTGAACTTCCTGTGTTTCACTTTATCCATTGCATGCACATAGAGACAGACACCTATAAACCACTTTAAATTGCCTTTTTTCCAACAAAGTAAGAAAACACAAGGTTGGTGAACTTTCTTGTTACCTTCTCAAAGGCTTCCATGTCTGTGGGGTTTTTCACTTTCACTTCAAACAGCTGGGAGATGAGATTTATTTCCTCCTTGGAGAATGGGTCCTCCTTCAGCAACATCTGCCTTATCCCACGGGATTTGTCACCCTGGGGAGCTGCTGAGAGCTGCAGTCTGAGGGAGAACATTTCACTGAGACAGGCCTTTAGTGCCTAGAGGAAAGAAAACACCACACAGGACTTTTTGAGAGGCTTTGAAAACCTGTTGCATCCCATCAAGGTGTTGGGAAGAACACCCCAGTTCCTTTTTGCTTTCCCCAGGAGTTTGGTGTGAGTGTTCTGAGCCAGGATTGTGGTCAGGACACCTCTCTCTGCTGGGTTCTCCCATTTAGTGCCCAGGTGGGGGTTAGGATGCAGCTCTGGGGTTTTATTTCCTCAGCTCTCAGAGGAATAAAGGTGTTTGTGGGTAGGCAGGATAACAAGACATGATGTGGAGGGTTTTGCTGCTGTTTCACTGAGGCAGAGTTCTTCAAGTGTTGAATATAAATCTGGCTGTGAACAGTCCCTGTGTAGCTGCAAGGGCAGTTCAGGGAATTTTATCATATTTCATCACCCCTTTTATCACTGGAGTTGTACAAAGCATTAACCCCTTGCTTTTAAAATGGTGGGTTTTAACAAATATGAGTATAATTTAGCTCCCTCTGGAACATACCTGATAGAAAAGGCTCAGGAAGAGGGGGTTGGTGTCGTGGCTGAGCTCAGCAGCAGTGACATGAGCCAGGCAGTGCACGAGGATGAGCAGGAAAGCTCCTACAGAGCTCAGGCAGTCCCTCAGAATGAAGAGTTTGTTCTTGGAATTCTGAGGAAAAGGAAGATCCAGAGCTGAGACAAAGGCACAGCTGGTTCAACTCTCCCAATGGTTTGTCTCAATTTTAGGGAAGTCCAAGGATTCAAATCAGTACTGGGGAATATCCATGTACACAGGACAGTCATAAGACTGCTTAATTCACATTATAGATTATTAAAAGGTTTCTTGCATTCTCTGCTCTAGACAGGTTTATATTTGTATATCATCAACTTCAGAAGACTTCTCTGCACACCTCAGTTTCAGAAATAAATAATACAAAATAGTCAGATTCTGTAATTTAATTACAGTAAGTAAAATGCTGATACACTGACTCCCATACAGCTGACCTAGAGGGAATTTGGTAGAAATGAAAGTGGTGCAACTTGGACATGAGAAACTGGGTAATCAGGGCTAATCTAATAAATGTGCTTTGGGTATGACCCTCCCATTAAATGTGTATTGAAACTCAGCATCCTACAGTGCTCTGTAAATTGTGCTTACATGTATCTGGACCTTATTTGAGGATTCCTTATATCAGTGTTTTTCCTAGAAAGCCCTAAGCATGCTATGATATAAAAATAATTCAGTATTTTTGCATTTTACTCCCCATCTCCAGAGCTTAATGGATCTAGACATACTGCACAGGCTGGTTACATGTGCAGTGGGCAAACCTGATAGAAGAAAGAATCCCCGAAGGCATTGCCTGTGGCTTGACTCGGGGGGAGGCTGGAGGCAACAGCCAGGGTGATTTCAGGAGCCTGCAAGGAAAGGGAAAATGCTGCTGTAGGAACTCTGGGCACATCAGGCCTGCACAGAAAGAGGGATTAATGGCATAGCAGTTCAGCTAAATGTCAGCCTTGATTTGCAGTGGGTTTGCAGAGCCAAGACAATTCCACATGAAAATGGAGACTGTTTTAAAAACCCAGGATTTCCTCCTGCCAGGTTTTTAATTAAGTAAATTAAAGTGTGCTCTGGCTGGAGTCACTAGGACTTTATTATTTGTTTGATGCTGTTATGAAAGACCCTGGAGAGTTAACCCAGACTAAAGCCATGGAGTGCTAAGAACTGTACAGAGAAAATGAGAATTATTGCCCAAGTTAGAAATGTTTTATCACAGTATTATGGATTAATTCTCCAGTACCCACATGATGTGCTCAAGAAAGATGTCACAACAACTATAAGAACTGGTAGAGATTGGACTTCAAAACAAAAATTGTGGAGAAAACAGGGCTGGAATTTAGCTCCTGCTATTTACACACTGGTCACTCTCTAATTGATTTAATGAGTGCTACACACTTGGCAGCCTGTTGGCTGGAGAGGCTTTCTGATAACTGCTGGTGATTACCAAATATCACCATCTTAAACACTCACATTAATGTGGAGTCTGAGAAACTGTAGGATGGAGATGCCATACTGATAAATGACCAACTCTCTGGCAGAAAGGGCTGCAGGATCAACTGCTGCTGGTTCTCCTTCCTGAGCCCTCGAGGCCTCCTCTGTGTCCTGAGCACTGCTTGGTGTTGCTGCAAGGAAAGTGGCATTTCATCAGACTAACTGGTTTCTATTTTCTTTTTTTTGGTCCAATACAAGTGTATAATATACTGCATTTCTCATCTTATGTATTGTTCAGTGCACAGTGAAGCCCTGCTTGATGCACTGTGAGTTATTATAAGGGTCATAAATTGCTCAATGCTCTTTGGAAACATCCAGAACTTTCCTTTTCCTGGAGAAAGCTCTGCTAACTAAAGCCTGGGAAGGTGACATGAAGTAGGAGTGTCTCAGAGCTGCCCAGCAGAATGAGGGATGCTCTGTGTGTTCAGGCTCAACCTGGTAGAGCTTGGGGGGAGCTCAGATGTCTGTGCAGCAAAATCTGCTCACAAGAAACAGCTGCCTCAAGGGTGAAAGAGATCTCCACATGAGCCCCAGTTCTGACTTGGGTAAGAAAGAACAGAGGGGAGGTTTACTTTGGTCCAGCCTTGGGCTCTGGGCCAGTCCAGCTGCCACTGCATGGCTTTGGAGCTCATCGTTCACCTCTTGTAGGAGGCCAAGAAGAAAAGAGGTTTTTGTCCACTTTGTTTCATCACCACCTGTGTGAATAAATAAATAGCACTTTTCTAAGCAATCCCTGTCCTACCTTCTGTTTTTGAGCAAACATTTCACACATTAGAATTATGTAGACAAGGCAAAACAGGTGAAGGGTTTTATACTGAAGTCTGGACATGTGAATATCTTTCTCTCCAAAATTCACCAGTTTTCTCCTTTTCCATGTGCCTCTGAAAGTCTTTTTAATGAGGAAGAAGATGTTTTATTTAAGCAAAAAAAAAAAACAAAAAACAAAACAAACAAAAAGAGCCAATTCCAAACATTCCTGGTTCCCACAGCTCTTGTTTGAGCTGCTCATAGAACACTCCTCTCAATTTTCCCTATCAAAGTTGTCTTGGCCACAAGTTTTATTGATGAGAAACATTTTTCTCATCTGCCCTGATCCCTATAAATAGTCTTTCTATCAAATTCCCTATCTGATCAGAATTGATAGGAATTTTTTTCCAGCAGATGAAGACCACATTTACCTGTTTCAGTGTTTCAAGCCCAGGAGTTGGTTTATCCTAAGGACTATATAACTGCTTAAATCACATCTGTGGACAAGCCACTTATGTAGGTATCCCTGGTGGCTCAGGGATCTTGTTAAGCAGATGGGAAGGAGGTGGTTGGCAGGGAAAGAAACCAAAGGCAACCAAAGGATGGGAGTTTTTACCACACAGAGAGGCTGTTGTGAGCTGTGGGTTCAGCAGGATGACTCGGGATGCCATCACATGTTCTGCCTGCTTCAGCACCTTGGTATCTGGGAGAGGAGGATATGCCAGGTAAGGACAGCAAGTCATTCCAGAGGGTTGACTTCCCTACATAGCATTTGGGCCTAAGACATCAGTTTGAAAACCAAAAAGTTGTACTTTTGGACTAAATGTCTCCCTTTTGGAAGAGGCTGAGAAATGTAGAAGTGTGTTGGAATCTCTCCAAGGGGCTCGATAAGGAAATATTTCTCTGGCACTCTGAGAACTGTGTGACTCTTGCACCATTTGCTGTTTCCACTTCATTAAGCTAATGAGTAAATAACCAGCTGTTCACTTCATAGAGAAGGTGCTGGAAAAGACTGAAACATGAAGATTATGGGTGAGACTTCACCTGATCCCTAATGAGACCCTTTCAATCTAAAGAAGAGGAAATTCTTCCACTTATCAAGTAGCTGCTGACATCTCCAGAAAGCCCCTACAGCCCTGCCAAGCCTAAGGATGAAATAAGCTCAGCTCTGCAGATGCAGAAACATCACCTAAATAAGACATTTCATTTTGTTTATGTCCTAGCACCCATACCCAGTTTTACACCAGAATTCTGGCAATCTCCTCCCCATTTTAGGAGTTCCAGCCCTCCCTTCCTTGTTTATTCCATTTCCAAAGCTTTAATGCCCCCAGGAAATGCATCAGCATCAAAAAAGAGTCACAGATGACTTGAGATTCCTCTGGCAGTCCAGACTTACTCTTAGTCAAGAACAAGAGAAGCTGCTCATCTGCCTTCTCCTGGATCCCTGGGACCCAGAGGGGCTGGGGGATGGATGATGGAGAACTGCTGCTTTGCTGCAGATTTTCTTTTCTATCTCCTCCTAATCTCACTCTCAGTTTCTGCAAGTCTGGGTGAAAATCCTTTCCTAAGAAAGCTTTTCTTTCCCTGCATTCTCTCATGGAGTTCTGCAAGGGAAAGTAAGGAGATGTAAGAGTAAGTACCTATAAAATGCTGTCAAATTTCTCAGGCTCTGCAATGACAACTAGCAGTCCTCACAGTCTTTAAGTCTGAAAATCAGAAAACAGCCAAAAATGCACCCCCAAAAGCTGGAGGGGGGTGTGAAGGGAGGTGGTCTCACAGTGCCCCAACCTGCTGTGACTCTGGGGGCTTCACCTTCTGCTCTCCACAGAGCATGTGGCCCTGCAGCTCTGCTCTTTCATCTGATATTGGCCATATGGGAGGCCCTTTGAGGTCCAGATGCTTCTCTTGCAGAGTCTGCCACAGGTCTTTCCTTGCTCCTGTTGTTTCTTCTCTTTTCAAGGTGGTGATTTTCATCTGTAAAGCAGAAAATTCCATTAAACTCTTTTTTTTTGTTCCCTTGTGCTTCCACTTTGTGCAGAACCTGTTCTTCTCCTATCCCTTTCTAACTTCTCCAAGTATTTCATACCTAATCTCTACTTTCAACCCTTTTCTTTGTACATGTGTTGTGAATTTTATAGTACAGGACAGCTGCAGTCATGGCCTCATTAGCATTTTACCATTAATCTTCTGTACTATGCAGATGATGCATGTTCAATTAGAAAACATTCAGGATCTGCTCTTTTCTAACCTGCAGTGGATCAAAATGACTTGCAACATTCCTCTTGGTTCCTTTGTTTTTCAGGGAGTTTTTCAGCTGTTCCTCCAGCCTTCTCATTTTCTGCTCTCTGAATTGTTTCACTTCATTGATTATGAGATTTGCTTCCTCCACAAACTAGAGGTGAAAAGAGAAAGATCCAAAAAAACAAGATCCTGGTACTGATCTGGGAAATCTGATACTTGAAGAACAAAGTCCTTTGCACAGTAACAACAGCAATTCAAACTATTTAGCGTTTTCTGGGGATGTATTTTTAGTTTTACCTTCTCCTGGATGAAGTCTTTTAGGCTTCTGACTATTTCCTGAAAGTGTGTCTCTCTCAGCTGTAATAACCTTACAGTCTGTAGAAATTCCAGGACTAATAACACATGCTCTGAGTTGTCCTTCAGGAGATGCAGAATGTCCTTGGTGTCATCAACAGCCAATAAATCCTGAAAGAGAAAATGGTCCTGGGAAATGGAACATGGAATGGAACATCCTTTGCTTATTTAACGTTCTACACAATACATGGAGCACAGATTTAGGAGTCAGAGGTTTTGAAAACGCCATCAAAGGCAGTGGGGGTTTGGTAAAAACATCTGGCAGTCCTGTACACCCTTTAGTTTTATTGTCTATAAACACCCAAATCACAAACCCAGGATAGTTCCAGCTCTTTGGGGCATTAAAAAAATAGTGTAATATTCTGTGACATGGAGTTAACTGTCCCATTTCCATAAACACCATTCCTGAGAGTTTTTAAATTTGAGTTTTGTAACCACACCCTGGAGGAGCTGCAGGTTCTAAACCCAAGCAACAAGAGAATTTTACTTCTAGCACGAGGTGTTCCAGGCCTGTGCCCTCCTTTTGGGACCTCAGGGCCACCTTCTGGAGCCTGCAGGAGTCTTGTAGCAGAGTGACTGTTTGCCTCAGGTGTCTCTGAGATAGGATGGAATAAGCCACAAGATTCCCAAACTTCTCTCCTTTGGTATCCTGGATTATTTGTGCTTCTTTGGCTTTTATCTGGGAAAAGAAACCCCACGTGACAAAGTCTGACAGGCTTGAGAAGGTGTGAAAACCCTCCAGTTCTCACTGCAGGTTTGAAAATAGGAATCCAGGGGAGGGGGGAAACGAACCACACTGAAAGCAGTCCATCACTTTCTAAAGGGACTTTGAAATATCTAAAATTTAAAAAATTTAAAGATGTTCTTTGGCAGCAGGAGGTGAATATGAGTGAAGCACACAGAGCATTGCCAGAGGATTTACTGAAGTCCCTGTGTAGCTGTCAGGAAATGGCAATAGCAGCGTTTCAGCTGATGTACCTTTTCTTCTGTCTGGGTTTGGAGTTCCAGCCTAAACTGTGCCTGCAGCTTCCTCAGCTCAGCTTCTGACTCTGTGCTTAGACCCTTCAGCAGATCCCCTTCCTGGTGGTGCTCCTGGAGAAAAGCCACTGCTCGTGCTACCTGCTGCTCCTCTCTTGTCTCAGCAACCTCCTGAGCTATTTCTTCACCATTATTTTTGTAGTCCAAGCTGCTCAGGATCCTTGTCACGCCCTCTGGGCAACTCAGAATCTGAAGCATGGAAGCAAAGTGATATGAGAATATTATTCTTTTAATAGTAATCAACCTTTTTATTTCTCCAGCATTGGGCATAAATACAGGGCTTTGAATAGAGGGGTTTGTGCCAGGCTGACCTGTGGGGAAGGTTTCTGTACCTACACACCTGGAGGTTTTCAGTCAGGATGGGCATTTTTGCACTTAAAGTTTTGGGAATTCCCTTGAGGCATGGAAACCATGCAGTGCCTCTACCTGAAGGTTGCAGTAGAGGTCCAGCACCCTGTAGAGACATGCTTGTCTCAGAGCTCCCAGCTTCACTATCTTCAGTGCTGAAACCTGGAGGATCTGAGTGACAGAGCCTGGGGAACGCTCGACTTCTCGGGAATGGGGTTTCTGTGAAGCCAAAGAAAACAAAGGGGAGGGATTTCCTACCCCAGTGCAAGTCTGTTCTATACATTCTATTCCAGTGCACTGTGGGCACCAGAACTAGACAAGTCCAGTTTCCAGGGAGACCTGGAACACTTAAGTTTTGGAACATTTAAGGTGCTCTGACAATACCTGAGCCAGCTGTGTGTTTGCAGCACCCAGTGACAATGATGTTCCTTCTTGCCCAGCAGGGAGGTGACAACACCACACAGAAAAATGCCTTAAACTCACCTGCTGTTCAGTGAAGGCTGAATGTGGGGTTTGTGAGACAAGAAAACAAACTGACAAGTGATGTAGGATTTCTTCCAGGAAATGTGGGGGCTGTCTGGGCACTGTTAAGCCTGAGCTGAGGCTTAAATCGTTGATTTCTTGCTGTTGTCTCTGCCGCAGGGCTTGCCCAGCCTGGTGATGGTGCTCTGCCAGTTCTCTCAGCAGTGACTCCTTGGAGCCAGTGGCTTCTGTCCCTTTACTGCTCTTCCTCCCCTGAAAACACACACAGCCCAGCTTGAAACATCTTTGTGGTCAGGAGCATCAAAAGAATTGAGTCACACTGAGCCTGAGATGTGAAAAACACAGCCAGAAACATCAGGAGCCTGGTTTATTGTGGGCTTGGATACCCAAGAGTTACTGAAAATGAGACCACTGCCTCTTGTGCTTTAACTTGAGAGGGGAAAACTCATTTAGGTCCTCTTTTGCTTCGCAGGAGTCAGAAGAGAAGATTTCTTTCTTCTCTAATAAACTACTTTTTGCTGTCATTTCCTTTTCCGAAGCGATGTGGGAAAACTGAGAGGAGTTCATTTAGGAAGTGGAAAGGCCTTTCCTGTGTGTCAGCTGAGGAGTCTGAGATGACACAATGCCAGCCTTACCCAATTTTCTTCAGGATTTTCCTTTTCCTCAGCCTCTGGTTCATAAAGGGAGCAGAGGGTGTTCATTTCTTGTGCCAGCAGGGACAGTTCCAGCTGTGCCACTTCACAGGCGTGTTTCTCCAGGAGAAACCTGCAGCCAGCCAGACACAGACAGATGGGAGACACATCCCTGTGCTATGGAGTCATCCCCATGAGGCACCTGTGTCATCCATACAAACCTGGGGAGCAGGAATCCTCTCCCAATCCACACACAGACCCCAAACACTAGCCTTGTGGGGGGATAAACCTCCCAAATAATATATTTGTGTAACTAAAAAAGTAGAGGCAATTAAGGCAGGGTCTCTTACCTTGTCTGGACTTCTTTCTGCATGTGGCTCATCCTTTCTGAGGGTGAGGTGGGCAGAACAGGGGATATTATGGAAGCTGGAGTGCTTTCCTCACTTGCTTCAGCCCTTAATGCCTCTGTGTGAGCAGCAGATGCTTTTAAAGTGCTCCTTGATGAGTAGCCTGGAGAAGAAACATGTTTTTCCAGGCCCGAATGAAATGAGGCAAGTGGCAGATATTTTTTTTACCTGGCAGTACCTTTCTTTTCTCTCTCACCTGGTGTCTCAGGTGACACACTGCTTTTGCTGTTCTCCTCCAGCATCTGAACCACAGCCCTGAGCAGAGGGAGCAGCTTTTGTTGGATTTCCTTCCATGTGCTGCATGAGATGCCACCAATGCCATAAAATCTGCTGGTCTGATAGTTTTCAAAACACTGTAGAGACCCTGAGAAAAGCACCTGAAACAGCACAAAGCAGACAGAGGCCATTTCATGCCTGTCAGGAATATAATTTTTTTAAAAATCAAACACCCTGGCATTCATTGCCTTTTCTTGAGAACCTGATGTCAGTTCACAGCCATCCCATGCACATTGTCCAGGGACTCAATAAGATGCTGCAGCACTTTGCCTCAGTAACATAAAAGCCCTTTCAGTGGTTATTGTCCCACAGCCCTCAACTCTCAGATTTTTTTTCACATCCTTCAAGCTGGTATAAAAGTTGTAAGGTATGGTTTGAACTGTCTGACTTGTATTTAATGTCCTTCTTGGGTAAGTTTGGTGTTATTTCGCAGGGCTCTGCTCTCCTGCCTTGCTGCTCTTGGATGATATTCCCAGAACATGACAACTGCCCGTGCTTTTGTGAGACAGCAAAGAACACAGTTTATTTTATTGGCAGTACCTTTGCCTGCTGTGTTTGGATGATTGACAAGTCCCTCAGATACTCCAGTTTGGTGTATGCAGTCTCCACACTGGCTTGTTGTTTCAGGATCCATTCCTGAGACTCAGAGGCCAGGGCAAGCATGAGCTGGAAGAAATAATACAAAATATAACTGCAAATGCTGGCCTCCCTGGCCTTTTCCCCACATAATGTGGCCAGTCACTAGCTAGAAAGCTGGTGTAAGAACTCTGGAGCACTTGTGGCTGTGCAGCCCTTAAAGAACAGTCACAGAAGCTGCAGATGGTGCAAAGAAGAGCTAAAAAAACCCACTTCCTGGAAGTGCTTTGATAAAGTCTATTTGCCATCAATAGAAAGCATAGATTTTACTTCAGCTGGTCTTGTTTGGGTAGAAATAGATGCCTTCTCTGTAGAACTGGGTAACACTTCCCTGGAGAGGCACTGGTGGTGCTCCTGGAGCTGGGAATATCACAGTACCGTGGCTTTAGAGCTTTTATCTTCCCTTTCAAAGAGAGTTCTGAACCAGGTTCAGCCACTCCCAACCCAGCAGGGACCTCACCTTTCTGAGCTTCAGGTTTGTTGCTGCCTCAGCCCCTGGGATGGGGCTCCTTTGCCTCTCTCTCTCCCTCAGCTGCAGGGATATCCGTTCTTCTTCTAGTTGCATCTTTTCCATGAGCTCCATCAGCTTCTCCAGTGCCTTCCTGATCCCCAGCAGGACCTGTGTTTCCTGTTCTTTCTCATCTCTGTCAGCTATGAGAAGCAAATATTAGCAGAAGCACCTCTCTGATAATCTGCTGGGGGTTCCCAGGGCAAATCCCAAGTAATTTGCCTTCTCAGAGTGTTTCACCACATCTACACTCTTCATCTCTTAGAACAGCCCGATTTTCAGATCCCACCCCTGCATTGCCTTACTTCAGGAGGACACAAGTAGCTCCTAAGGCTGAAGTTATCCTGCCAGGGGGAGCACACAGCACAGAAAATGATGGACAGCCCTGTCCCCCCCTCTGGCTGCAGCTGCCCTTTGGTACCTTTGAAGAGCACAGACAGTTCAGTGGCCACCTGGCTACTAAAACATTTGGAAGTTCGTCTCTCAGCTTCCTGCAGGGAGGACTCCTTCAGAAAATGGCACATTTCCTCAATGTCTTTCAGTTTCAAACTGAATTCTATCTGTAAGAGATGGAAGAGGAGAGGGAGTTTTAGATCCTGTTGCCAACTTGTGAGGTCACAGCCTGATGATGGGATGAACTTTCCTCTGACAGACAGCAAGAGCTTGGCTAATTGGGTTAGTGCTTTTTTCTAGCCTTGTAATTACTCTGATTGTGCAGAAAGTGAGGCAAATCCCCTGGCTGTGATGCCACTGAGCTGTGCCGCCCTTGCCCTGTACAGGCACTGCTGAATTTGAGCTGCTGGTTATTCCATGAGGACACCTGACAACATTCCTCACTCTGGGAATGCTCACACTGAGGCAGCAAAGTCTCCATTGACATTTTGGGGGTGCAGTGGGAGGGGAATAACTTGGATTCAGAACAGCACCACCCCAGATGCACCATCAGTGATATTTGAATTGATACGTGTGAATCACTAAGGAATTTTTAAATAACTTTCCTGGAGCCAAAAAGACCCCCACCCCAAACCCAAACACCATACCTGCTGTGTCTTTCCCTCTTTTGCAGCATCAAGGACATGAAGAAATAGAGAGTTCAGCTTCTTAAGAAGCCTTTCTTCCTTTTTCCTTCTGCAGTGCCAGTATAAATGCCTTGAATTTATCTCCTTTTCTAGAAAGTCCAGCTGTAAAGCAATGACAGGCATGACAGCTCAGCTTTGCAGGGAGCTGAAGGGAGATTATAAACTTTGTTCAAGTCAGTGATGACATCCCCACTCAAAGCCTTTCACAGCATAGATCCAACTTTGCTGCCACAGGGGATGAATGTTTGCAGTCCTGAACCTTTGTGTGTTATAATTCATGTCCAAATCAATGTGTGTTTTGGGGTATGGAAAAGATATCAAACAGAATTTAAAGATATTAAATAGAAGGGACAAAGAGCAGCAGAAGGTATAAATGGAAGGAAAAAAGGCTGATAATGAAAAGAGAAGAGGTAGGTACAATGACATATTTCTGTCATCTTGTACTATAAGAAAATGCTACTTTTGGGGCAGAGAAAGAAGTGAAACTTCCACCCTGTAGTAGAAAAGCACCAACAAAGGATTCCCCACAGATAAAACCCTGCAAGTAAAGAGAGTTTGCTGGAGCTCTAATTACCAGATCTGTGGCTCTTCTTGGTAAAGCTCCAAGGGACTGAACAGTAGGAACTACACTGTGTGTCCAGGGGTTGGTTTGAGCACCTATGACAGGCCCAATTTCACCTGTAATTGGATTTATGCTCCTGGCACCAATACTGATTGGGACAAGGCCTGTGGATAAAGACAAACCAAGTGTAGTATTTAGGATTTGGATCACAAATCCCACATTTTCCATTCAGTGTCGAGGTAGAAACCGACCTGTTTTAGTAGGGTGATTTAACATGTCTTAGTTCTTTACCATTTACATCATCCAGTTTCCTGCTCTACCTTTTCCAGTTGTGTCTTCCATGGTTCCTGCAAGTGGGAAGGGCTGCCCAGTATTCCCATCACAGTCTATTCCCAGAACTGGCACCATCAAACTGGATCCACCTGGATCTGGGATTTTCATTCCAAACACTGCAGGGATCCACATCTCTGTGCCAGGATATTTGATCATACCTAGTTTGCTCAAAAGAGATGAGAAACATTAAACATAGAATGGTTTTGGGATGAAAAGGACTGTGTTCCCCTCCAGAGAATTACAAGGCTGTTATTCCTGCTACAGCTGCCAGTCAATACCTGGCTGATTTGCTAGATTTGCTAGAGTGGGTATTCTGACAAAAAACTTCCTGGAAGTTTGAGGTGTTGATGTCTTGGCCAAATCCTGTGATGGAACCCCAGAATATGCTGAGCTGGGAGGGACCCCCAAGGATCGAGTCCAACCCTCAGCCCTGCACAGAACCCTCCCCAGGACCCACAAGGGGTGCATTGCTGTAACCCTTGGTGGAATGGCATGAAAACAGCCTGGTGGTTTTGTACCTACCCAGTTTCCCACCGTGACTCTTGACACTTGAAGCTATCTCCTGCTTTTGCCCCAGGCTTTGCAAGCAGTGCATTGCATGGTAACACTTGGTGGTGAAAGTCTTCTTCATGTCATCTGCTGCAGCCTTTAGTGCTGGTAATCTCTCTGCTGCCAGGCAGGAATCTTCCAGAAGTGATGCCTTGACCTGCTTTAGGGTGTCCAGCACGTGGGTTTGAGACAGCAGCCAGTCAGCCTCCAACACAGCCTGGTACCCTCCGCTGTGGGGCAGGACCTTGCCTTGCTGCAGGTGAACCCCCTGCACCCGGCAGAGCTTCCCACTCAGAGGCTCAGTGAAGGAATCTCCAAGAAGCATCAGGTGTCCAGAAGGGCCCACCAGCCCACCAAGAGGCAAAACTTCTCCTAAAGTCAAGGAACAGGAGAAAAAAGGGTAGGACATCACCCGGCACCTCCACGTTGGGGTTCAGCCCTTCCCACTCAGGAAAAGGCACACTGAGCATTTACTGCAAGGGAAGCAGGAGTAGGTTCATTGGGACACATATTTGTAATAATATTTATAAAATAATAATATTTATAAAATAATAATATTTACAAAATAATTTGGCTCACAAAACAAGCCCCCTACTTCCTACTTTACAAGACTAAGGCTCCTCTTTTTGGGTGTAGAGTATATTCCAACACTATATTGTAGTGCATGTGAAAATGCTTTTTAAAAATCTAGAATTTATACCCCCACCTCATTCCCCCCCCCAGCTTCTAAATGATGGATTTCATGCTACTTTTAATACTGTAATAGAGCAACAGAACCATCTTTAAGTCAAATCACCTCCAGTACTTTGTGTCATAGTTAAGGAATGATGGCCTCAGATATCCCTCACAGAGTCACCAGACAGTTTTATTGACTTTTAAAGTGATCAATTTTAAAGCAGAACTACAGGAAAGAGAAGGATTACTGTCTGGAAAAGCTGAAGTGCCCAAGTGTTCCCAGCTGGGCAAAGGTGGGAGGTGAACACAGAGTGGTTTTAGGCTTGTTGTGGTCTGTGCCCCAAATCCATCCCTTGGGGCAGCTGAAACCATCAGCTCACTGGGTCAGTCACCTACCAGTGCTCCCATCCAAACCAGCTCCGAGGATTGGGACAATCTTGCCTCCCTCTGGCCCCACCATGGGACCCCAAATCTCCAGAGGTGCCACGGTGCCAGTGAGGGGGTTCAGGTAGGTGCCCCCGACCGCCAGCCTCTGCCCCGTGTAGGGGTGGATGGTGACCCCCAGCACTGGCACCTCTATCCCTGTCACTGGGTCCAACATGAGGCCACCCATGCTGAAGATTTTTTCAGGACACAGGACTGGAAGCTTCGTCTCCACAGGCAGGTCAGTGTTGGGACAAAGCGGGTAAGGAATGTAGGGAAATATGGGCACTTCAGGCCTGTGTCGCCCACCTGGAGGGAGAACCAGAAGAGATTTGATGTGGCTGAGTGAAGGTTTTCAAGCTGAATTCTTTTGCTTTGGCCATTCCCTTAAAGCTGCAGGTTTCTTAGCATTTAATTTTTTGTGTTTTAATGAATGAAGGGGCTGAAATCTGTCAGAAATGAGGAATATCTCAACACTTCCTTGTCTCCAAGTTTTGTAACATCAAATACATCTTACCCACAGTAGGTCTTATACCCATCTGAACAACACTACCTTCTAGTGCTGTGCTGGTGAGAGGTTTGATCAGATTTTCCTCAGGTTTTGTTACAGGAAAAGTAAATTTTAGTGTAGCAGATTGGTTATTTGTCTTGTTCCTTGTTTTGCTTTAATCAGCCCCCACATTATAACTCTCCTCCACAACCAGGCAGCTGCACCCATTGATTGCTGTATCGTGGCACTTACCCGAACCAGAATCAGCAGTACAGACCAGCCTGGATCTGATGGGATCAAACCCAACATTCCCAGCTGTGGGGAGCACCTTTCCAGTCTGGGGGTGCAGGAAATGGTGGCTGGGCACTGGTCCAGGGCAGTGAGTGGGCAGCAGCAGGGAGCAATGAGGGAAAGGAGTTACCAGCCCAGTGATGGGATCCATGTAGACCATGTCGGGTGCTCCAACAGCACCACTGGAGCCTAAAAACAGGGTACAACAGATGGGGAAGGGGGAGAAGAAACAGCCTGTAGGTCTTGCAGAGAGGGATGTGTGTGAGGAGGGGGTTGCTGGTTTATAAAAGTCATCTGCAAGGGCAGAGAATGCCTGCACTACATGGCAATTCAATTCTCCCTGCATGAGCTTCACAACAGGGAGGAGACTGATGTTTCCTGAATGTCCATTCAGGGGTTTAGATTTCATTGCCTCAGTCTGCAGCAGTCATTGAAACCCCCAAGGTTGGTTTCATTGTCCTTTTTTTACTTCTCTTCCTTTTAGAAGGGTGGAAGAAAGAGCTATCTTGGTGTCTGGATATCATTTTGCCCAGCCAAAAGAGGGGTGACAATATGAGAACACAGCCAAACACATAAGAACAAATCAACTGAACTTACTGAGACTTGCCCACAGAATAGTTCATTTCCCTCTCTGTTGCTGGGAGATAATTAGTTACTACTCAAAGATCTTAATGAATGCAAATCTGACATTCTGCTTAAGAAACAACATAGAAACCTAATACTGATGACTTGGCTTTTGTAACAACCCCTTAATTCACAAATTATTAGTGGGAATTCAAGGAGGACATTTCCTGAGCACACCCTTTTTGCCCTTGGCTGTGGGTTCCTTTGTGACCTGGCTATTTTGTGTGACCTGGCTATTTTGTGTGACGTGGCTGCTTTCTGTGCCCTGTGTTTTCTCACCTGAGCTGCCTACACTCCCATACATTTCAAAGCACTTTCTGGAGGCTGTAGTTACCCATCAGCTCCTGCCTGCTGAGTGTCCTGGTTTGATCCTGGCTCAGAAGGAGAGCTCCTGTCCCGTCCCCCAGCACTCCCCAGGCTTTGAGGTGCTGACTCTGCTCCAGCAGGACCCTGGACATGGTGCTGATTGCAGCCTCCAGCCTGCAGTGCAAGGGACAATGCAGTGAGCTGCCACCTGAAGGCAAGGCAAGAGACTTGAAACGGGAGCAGGAAGGGAAGAATTTGGATGGGCATGCAAATGATATCTGCGTTTGGCAATTAGAGAGCTGGATGGGTGTTTGCTTTGGCTAATGCAGTGGAAATGCCACTTTCTGGTCCTGTGTTTTCTGTTAATGCCTCCATTCTGCCCCTGGCAGGGATGGCACAGGGATGGCACACTGACTACAGTGGGGTGGCATCCCAGAGCCAAACCACTTGGGACACTCCAAGTAGTCCTGTTCCCGAGATTGTGGTGGGAATCTCTTCAGTTTTTGTCTCTGTTGGAAATCTTCTAGACTTGCTTTACATAAACGTGAAAATTACGCTCTGCACCATCTGATTTTCAGGATCAAGGCTCAGTTTTAAACTTCCAGATCCAGGTGCTGCCAACAAAATTGGCTTTTCCAGCTGGGAAAGGGAAGCTGCAGCAGAACTTTGCACGTTGTTTCATACCTTGTGCAGCCTTGGGCTTGGTTTCCCTCAGGAGCCCCCTCATTTGAGAGCATCTCTGCCAGCCTGAGCCCCTCTCTGAGGGCACAGCTGAACAGGACCCAGTTCTCCTCCTGCCACTTCAGCTCCTGCTGCAGGAGCTGGATCTGCTTGTTCACACTTTCCTCGTACTCAGCAGCCAACTCTGTCCTTCGCTGCATCTCCTCTTCTACCTGCGTGGGACAGAAAATCCAAATGTACTTTAATTTATTGGGTTTTTTTAATCCAGCAGTAAACAGACTTGGCAACTTTTCTGCCCTTCATTAAAATGGCAAAGGTTAGACATTCAAAATGATTTTGATGTGCTCCTTTGAGCTGACAGCTCTAATATGCTGAATTACAATGATCTAGCACGTAAGTGATCAGCATTTATCCAGCTCTGAGCAAGCCAATAACTCAGGGGGTCCTTTTAACAAGAGACATAACAAATCCTTAAGTAAAAATTACCTTTTACAACTCCTCACTACGTTGCACACATATTTTTCCAAGTGAAACGATGAGTTGTATTTTTGTTTTCAAGATATGAAGTCGTTTTATTTAATAGAAATTTTAAATATTCAATTTCTGTAATCCTAAGAGTGACATTTTACACGACCACCTCAAACTTTTAAACCTTATTTGTAATTCTGGGTCTAAATATTGCTGGAGGGAGCTCTACCTGTTGCTTTGCCTTTGCATAGCCCTCTGGCACTGTGCTCTCAGCCTCCACCTTTCCTGGCATACTCAGAGTCTTTATCCAAAGGTTTTTCAGGGCAGACATTTCACCCGTGAGCTTCTGATACAGCACTTTTACCTGAGGCCCAAAATAAAAAGAAAAGAAAGGTTGTATTAGGACTGCGAGAGGGGATTTGGAGCTGGGGAAGTGTCCCTTCAAAATAAATACCTCCTTATGTAATCAAAACACAGGCTGGTGTCAGATTTCAGGGCAAACACACTAATGCCTTGTCTCAGATTAAGACACGATGATTTCTCCACGTTATTCATCTGTTAAGTGCTTGTTGTAATCCAGCTCCCCCTGCTGTCCTTTAAACCTCACATGGAATTGCATGAGAACTCCAGGGCGATTCCTCACTAGGGCTGTGAAATGCTCTGCCATGGCTTTCAACTGAGATATTTATTAGAAAATTCAAATTACGTGCTCACATGTTCTTGTATGTTCATTTATGCATTCCTCCTTAATTTAATCTGCAGCTTTCCAGTGTTTGCCTAGGAAATTCATATTATTTTCCTTTTACAGATGCAAAATTGAAGTTGGAAGATGAAGTCACTTTCCAACAAGTCTATCAGATCAGTACCATAAGAAAACCAAAATGTTCTGCCTTGAGGTCACTACTTTTCTGACTCTGTTACATGTTATAAACAACATTCTTAAGAAGATGAGGGTGTATTTGTGTCTCGTGTTCTAAAAAGGTGAAAGGTGAATAAAACATCCAGCTAAAGTTGTATGGTTTAGGTTCTTTCCAAATAGAAAGTAGCCCCAAACAGGATTTACCTCTTCTTTAAAGTGGCCCAGTGTGGTTGTGACAGACAGTGACTGTCTCAGCAGAAGCTCAAAGAAAACATTGGTATTAAAGGCCTCGAGGTCTATCTGTTCTTCAGGCTCCCAAGCATCAGCTCTCCTCAGGACACAGGCTGAAACATGGACATTCCTTTATTAATTAGATTTTTTTATTAATTCGAGACTGGTTTTGAAATAAAACACCAGTGACCCTGGACTCAGCAGGCTCTGCAGGGTGCTGAGCGTGGCCCTGGGGCTCCAGGATGGGCAGGAACCAGGCACAGCCACTGCTTTTACCCCTCTTGGCATCTGACCTGCTCCTTCAGCACTGGCCCCAGCCACCCTGCCCTGCTGCCCCACCGAGGGGTGGCTTTTGGGGATGGCAAAGACTCCTGCAGCTCTGGAGGAGAAGCTGTCCAGGTTGTACTTCAGCTGCTGCCTTCGGAACGCAGGGCAGGGGCTGCCCTTCTGTGACCAGCCGAGCCCCTGACAGAGAAGCTGCAAAACACGACAAAATTCAACATGTAAGTTCCTTTTCTGATTTGGACGTGTCCCATTAGTGTGATTCACACGTTGCTCACTCAACAAGCAGGATCCATCATCACCTGTCAGGCAAAGACCCTGAGAGTCTGGTTTCTAAATATATCATTAATCTGTTCTACAACAGAATTAGTAATCCCAGCAGATAAGGCTGAAAGCAAGGGGAAGGAAGTACAGTTATCTGGTGTTTGCATCTGCTGGATGAATAAATCACATTTTCTATCATTACCTCAGTAGCCTGGTTGCAGAAAAAAAAATAAAAAAAATATCCTGTTGAATTCAGACCGTGCTAAAAACAAAAATGAATGGCCATTTGGGGTGTTAACAGCCTGAAGGACCATCCTGGGTTTGAATCTCCTCTCAGGTATGTTGGGGTCACTGGGACTTCTGTCTGAGTAAGGAAATCAAACCTGAATGTTGGAGAAACTTATTCAAGACTGACAGTTTTTTGTAAAAGCTTTTCAGTTTTCTTTATTTTGATGCCATTTTGGTCAGACATTTAAGAAGAAAATTGTCATCTCCTTGATGAATCAAAATAGGAAAGAACTTCATTTCTACCTTGAATGTCTCCAAGTGGCCTTAAATTTACTGGGGCTTTGGTGGCACTGGATCAATTCATAGGGGGGAATTTTAGCCCATATATAAAATATGAGGTTGAGTTACAATTAATTCTAATTTTCAGCTTTGTAGGTGATGCTTAAGGAAACAACTCGTGGGATGATTGCATTAAATGTTGTAGTATCCTCTCAACCCCCGAATTTTGTGTAAGTCCCACTTACTGTCAATGCCACAGAGGCAACAAGCACCATGAGGAGTCCTGTGCTCACTCCAGCAATTGCTGCCCAGTCAGGTTTGAGGAGGAGCTCCCTTTTCCTTGCAATTCCCACCTGGACAGCAAACCTGGGTGTTGTGGGCAGGAATGGCCCCTCTTCATAGCACTGTCCCCCCAGTGGCATCACCCTCAGGTACTGAAAGAGAAAGGGCAGCAATGAATCACTGCATCTAATTTAAATATGCTCAATGTATATATAAAGTGTTATTTCCCTGTTACAGAGTCAAAGCTTTGCAGGGCCTGCATCATTTAACCCTCACAGCTGCCAATTCACCTCTTTATTGCTGCACTCCCCTGCACAGTGTGAAAAAAAAAGATGCTCTCTATTGTTTTTCAAACTTCCCATGTTTCCAGACATTCCCATGGCACATGCTCTGCCAAGGGGGGCACTGGGGATGCAAAGACATCCTGGGTACAAACCATTCTTTTGTGCCTGTCACTGCTCAGCTGGAGCACGAAGGTCCCGGGCTCCTGGAACTGGAAAAGGAAGAGCAGGAAATTCTGGGGGGCCTCTCTGACCTCCTCCCTGAGGCTTCGGAAGTCTCCCCAGTCAAACTGAGCATTTGTGTTGTACAGGTTGTCCCTAGGAGGAAAATTCCCAAAGTTTTGGTCACTATTCTTGGTTTTTTGGGATGTGGTTTCATAATCAGAGCAGAGGGTTATTAAGGCAGGGCTGTTATCCTTCATAGCAGTAAAGAGCTGAGCATCAGTGTGAGTTTAGGCACTGAACCCCTAATTGTTCACTCATCTCCAGTGCTTACTCACCCCCAGCTTTATTTTGGGCTGCTTCAACTTCTTCTCCCCCCACAAAAATATGGAGCCCCAGGAATTAACTCTAAGAAGGATGTTTAACCCTAAAAAGGATGTTTATTTAGCAGTGTGAAAATAATTACTGGGAACCCTTACAGGTGTTTGATCACTGCAGGTGTCGACATGGAAACCAGAGGGAGGTTTTTTTGTTGATTGCATATCCCTGGTGTTATTCGTTATTTGAAATTGGATGAATGGCAGAAACTAAATCAAAACAGGGCACAGGAGAGGAAACACACCCAAATAAATAGCCCCAAAGGCAGAGCTCCCAAGGCTCTCATGGCCATGGGAACTGGTTTATAAAAACCTAAACCTCGGCTCCAGGTCCTGGAACTCCATAGCTACAAAAAAGGGAAGATAAAGTCAGCTGGAAGGACTATACAGTGTAAATCAGGGAGAAGTCAAATTGCAAAGAGTGTGGACACAGGTCAGAAATAGGTGAGCAACACATCAGAACAGCATGTATATATTTAATTTTACCTATTTCAATGAGCAAATGCCAATTTGTGAATGACTTACATGCTGTTTGCTACTATGCCACAGTCTTCTCTGTGAAAAACACATAGAAATACATTGAATAATGAGAATTCTGTTCTTCCTAGTCATGTTTTCTCTTAATTCTGTGCTGAAAAAAAGTGAAAACTTCCACCTTGTTCTCTGTAGCTGAAGTAGAAGTGCATTATCTGAGGTCTACGTTCTCCCTTTGTACTTACACATCGTAGACTGGGTAGTGCTGCTTGGAGACAATGAACACGATGCTGACATTCACTTTAATGCATGTGATGGGATTTAAGATGCCAGTAAATACAGCTTGGGATGTGGAGTTGGAAGCTCTCAGGCTTTGGGCCCAGGGAACCCCCAGTTCTTCATGGCCAGACTTGTCTGTAACAGCACAAACCTCGTTAGGTTGGGATCATTTATCTCTACAGAGCAACTCCAAAGGGTTTGGTTTTACTTCACCATGAGCAGCCTCTCCAGGAGTTTGAAGATGGTGAGTTTTGCTTGATTTAACTCTTGTTATTTCCTACTTAGCTCAGGGTTGGTTGATGTGACAAAGCACAGTGACATCTCAGAGAAGCTGAATTAAATACCTGCTTAGGAGCTTTGCAGGAGAACTCACCTGGAGCTGTTGCTGAAGGAGGGCTATTTTTATGAAGTGATGAAGCCTCATTTAACATGATGAAGTTGTGAAATAGTTGAGGGTCGGGATTATACACCCCTAAAAATCCTCTCCCTGAAAAGGTATAAAAAACATTGGTCATTTCTGGTTTTCAGGATGCTGAACTTTGCTTTTCCTTCCAGTTTATCATTTGCTCATCAAAGACCTCAAGTACAACTTGCAAACTCCAAACCCAAAATGGATCCTTTTTACCACATTCTTCTCATTCTAAGGGAGGGCTTTAAAATGCTTGGGCCTTGCTCAAAGCCTTTAGGGTTTTTTTGGTGTTGCAAGACCTGTTCCCTCAGTAGCAACTGGTTTGACTTGGCTGAAGTCAATGAATGTGTGCAAAGGGCACATGGGCAAATGATTCTTTGCTATTGTTGTCATTGGATTTTCACGTGGCTGTGCAAATAGTGCTGTTGGCCCATGGTTTGGCCCTGGAATCCTGGGAGGAAAATGTTTAACTACTTCTAATTCTGCTTGGGAAAAGCTCCTTAAAATCTGAAGCACCAGAAAAAAAATCTGTGCAGATAAAGGACCGGAGAAGGGAGTCTTTTGACAGACAAAGATATTCTTCATCTGTGTTTATCATAATTTAGGGAATGGGAGGAAATCTCTGAATGTCTTTCCTTCCCTGTAATACTGGAAATACACAAATTTCAAATCAATGTTCCGGGATTGAGTAGGATAAGCTTTGCCTGGAGTGACAAACCAATATTGCTGGGTGCTCTCGGGACACAAACAGCAAGGTTTCTTACTGTTTGTGTTTTAAATATCCTGGAAAGGCTTATTGTGAATAAACCCCATTTAATACCCTGCTAATGCTACAGCTGTTGTTATTCTTTCCCTTACCACTCATCTCCACGATGTGTGCTGGGTGGGTGTATTTGCCTTGTTCTGAAGCACAGACATCTTTTAAAGAGAAATAGGGCCTTAGCAGAACTGTTCTTAAGTCTTCCAAGGAAACAGCAGCCTAAGAGAAGAAGAGTTCAGAATTTGTTTTATGTTATTTTTCCTTGCAGTTGCAATATCTGACCAGGTACAAAAATACTCTCTGCATGTACTAGAATGCAACAAGCAAAATCCCCAAACATTTTTCCATAATTTTCTAAGCAAAAGGAATGAGATGTGCTCTGGTTAATGATTAGTAAGAGTCTGGAAAGCCTGGCAAAACCAGGTAGGTCGTGGAAGTCACCCCAGCTTTTACCTTGCTTGCATTTCTGTAGGTGAGGAGCAGCCGAGCTCTCCTCTCTGCACAGGTGAACTGCAGGGTGTCTCTCTGCTGTCTCCTGCACTGAGAGTCACACACCCCCTCCAGACTGGCCGTGTGACAAATGCAGAGCCCAAGGACCTTGTCATAGCCCTGGTAATCTCTGGGGGCAGCACAAACCTGCAGGAGGAATCCAGGGACAGCATCAGCACTGCAAGTCCTGTCCAGGGGTTCTCGAAGCGAGCAGGGAAACCTGGGGTTGCTATTCCAGGGTGAAGAAGAGGCAGAACCTCCCATGAAAACACTGACAACACCTGGTTGCTGTGCTGGCTGTGCCCTCTGAAGGGAGAGCTTGGGAACTTGCTTTTAGGGCATTTTCTGCCTGGTCTGTGGATTTAACACACATTGAAATTGAAATACCTTCTGTGAGCAATACCGGGCCCATCCTTTCTTGGTTAAACACTGCCCCTCCTGATTTCGGGAGGCTGAATCCAGGCAAATGCCATAGGCTTGTCTGACACAGGGTCTTCCATGCCCCGAGGAGCTCTGGTACCCAGGGGGGCAGGTGCAGTGGGCATCACGGGGCTGCAAATAAAAGCAGGGGGTTCAGGGGGCAGAACAGCATCTGCACCAGGACTGCTCCTCTTGTGAGCATCCTCCTTTGATGGCCTCGCACCCCCAAAACCTTCCCCTGCCTCCTGTGGCCCTGAGCGACTCAACACACGCAGGGCTGCTGTCCCTGGGGGTCTGGCTGGAAAGGAGATGCAAAGGCAGGGAGTGAACAGGGCGGTGCAGGTGAGGATGAACCGCTGCTGTACCTGAAACACCCGGCCTTTGCCAAGGCACACGCACGTCTGCTGCCCTTCCTCAGGCTGCTCAGCCTCGGAGCCACAGGGCAGACAGGCTTTTTGGCCAGGCCTGGGGTTAAAGAAGTGTGCTGGGCACCTCAGGCAGCTGTGTGAGAGCGGCTCCGCTCCGTCGGGGCGGAAGGTTCCCGCGGGACACGGCACCGGCGTGCTGTTCCCTTCGGGGCAGAAGAAGCCTTGGAACAACAAGAGTTCTCATCAGTTTTTCTCATGGAAGGCAGTTTATTATGTAGGTTTAAATATTGCAGCTTGTTTATGTCATTACACCTGAATCGGTCAAAGCAGAGCCCTGCTTCAACCAAAATATTCCCTCCTTTCCATACTGTTTCAATGAGCAGTGCAGAAAGGACTGTTTTGGTATGCAAAGCTGAAGACAATAAAATTCAATGCTCTACATTTCTTGTTTAAGCCATGTACCTGTTACAACCCATTATCTACGAACTACTGTAGCACTGAGCAAAATTAAAGCCTGACTGCATTTTTATAGAGCAGTATGTGACTGAGAAGCAAATAATCTCTGGTAAATTATCTACAAATACCTGCTGGACAAATTGGCAGAGTCTCTTCCCCTCTTTTGCAGTAAATTCCACCTTGACAGTCCTGGTTGTTTGGAAGCTGCATTTCCCCATTGTCACAAGGCAAGATGGAAAAAAGAGAGCAAATGAAGAGGCAAAAGGCCATGGATCTGTTGCATGGAGGAGCTGGAACTGCCAAATGTGGGTAAGAACCAGACAGGCACAAGGAGAGCTTTCCTTTCAGCTGCTGAATATTTAATAGGCAGTGAAAGTTCAAACATGCTGATGTATTGGTGTGAAATATTCATGGCAGCTATTTGAGGCTGGTCACATCTCTGAAGCTGTTCTCTGCCCAAGCTAAAGGATATTCATGTGGAATATGGCTTTTGCAGCCCAGAGAAGTGTTTATTTATGACTACAGACAATTTGTATTTTGTAGGGGGAAGTTTCAGGGTCCCTAAGCAGTCATGAGTTTGGAAGTCTCTGAATCCTCATTTACCACCTGGGTTGTATTTTTGGGATAGGCTGCATAGTTCAAGGTGAGCATAAAAAAAGCTGCCTAGAAATTGGTGTCTTTTTGGTGTTTACCATAAAAACTGTGATTGCTCATGGCTGGTTTGACCCCTCTGCTTGTCAAGACCTGTGGCAGATCCTGCAATGCAGCTCAGGGACCTGGTTTGGAAGGCTCTCTGCTTTTTCCATTCCTCGTGGGGGTTTTAAAGGTGACAAAAGCAGTCAGGGCTCCTGGCAGCCCAGCACCTTTCCCACAGCAGAGGGCAGCCTGGTCCTGTAGGGATGGAGGAACAGGGAATTGATGCCACTTTTGACACTGATGGGCACTCCTGGAACCTTTCCCTTGTCATACGAGGCAGATATCCCAGCCCCTGCATGCCTGTGCCACCATGGAGATGTTCTACCTCCAGCAGAGACCTCTGTTGTCTAATGAAGTATATTAAAAACCCTCAAGAGCATTTCTGCATGATATTTTCACATTGCTACCCTCTGTTTGTACCTTCTGTGAATGCACTTATTTATTAAAGCTCTTTCACACAACTGCTAGTCCAAGGGCCTGCAGCTGGGGGGACTTTCTAAGGGCACAATAAAGGAGTGGTTTGCAGATTTGGATGTATTTTGAGTGGCAGGCATTGTTCCACTGGCTAGTCAGCCTGGGGAAAAGTGGGAAGCAAGAGGGGGAATTTCAGAGAGAGGAGATATTTATTTATGTTTTTGCAGAAGTCAGGACTGTGTCTTAACTGGCAATGTGCAGCTGCCAGAAATTGTTGTTGTTCCTTTGGCAAATCTCTGCTGTAACAGGGAAGGATTAGTTGGTCTTTACACACAGCAATGCCTGAACTCTCCAACCAAAGCTTGTGCTCCACAGGGGAACGTGCAATAGAATATCTCCTAAAATTTGGTTCTTAAAGTAGGATTTCCTTCCAATCTGAACTGCCTGCGCTGTAAATTGCAATCCAAAACATTCCCAGCCTGTGGCTGCCTAAGCTGGAAGTGCCTGAACTCAGCCCCTTGTTTGAGTCTGCATTCCCCAAGCAGAGATCTCTGTCCCTGAGCGTGCCTGGAATTGCCCCCATTGGAGAAACCCTGGGCACAGGTCCTGCCTCAAACAGGTTGGAATGCAGGAACTAGCTGGGGTTCTGCTCCTGGCCCCTGCAGGGCTTTGCTTTGCTTTGCTGCTCAGTCTCAGAGCACACCCAGTGAATTCTGGTAATTTATGTTTCAGCCAGATGCTGCAAGGCACTGGATTCCACTGCAGGTCCAGATGTTCTGGTGCTGCAAAGTTTTATCTTACTGTATTTCAGTGAGGATGAGGTTGGGCAAACCTCCCAGTCCTGGGTCTGACAGAGTTCAGCCTTTGGGACAGCAACATGCAGAGTGTTGAGGAAATGACCCCAGAGATGCCCTGAGGCTTTAGGTTTCACAGGCAAGGAATACCAGAGGCAATTAGGAGCTTTCCTTCACACAGGGAGCCACAGAGCCATAGGAAGTGTTTCATAGTCATTCATCTGATTGCTCTTTGCTGCACAAAGCAGTGTCCAGTGTGATGGGGCCAGAATAAATAAACAGCCTGTGACAGAATGGGAGTGCCAGGTTATGAACTGATGGCTGTGAGAAGCAGAAACACCATTTCCCTTTTCCACAGAACTGAGACACATTGCTGCCTGTCAGGCTGTCAGTGCCCTGGCATGGATTGGAACTTGATGGCCCCCCAAGTGTTCTGTGACTAATCAAGGATGAGAATTAATGCCTGAGTCACTCTCACAGGCCTGGCTGACACATTAGTAGGTCAGCTAGGCCAAATTTCGGTCTTATTTCTGTGTAAAATTTAATAAAGGCTCCTAAGCAAGGAGAGCCACAGGGCTGCAGGGGGAGAAGATTGTTCTGCAAATATTTGGTGAACCTACTCCATACTTGTATCACGTTATTATTTTCTCCACATAAACTTTACTCTCCAGATATTATTTACAGCAGCCCTTCACTCTGCTAAGGAAGGTGATTACCTTTAGATAACACTTGGTTTGCAATCACTTGAGGCTTTTTGAAGAGAAGTTTATGTAAAAGCTGAAGTAGGTTTCATGACTTCCAAGGAAAGGCTGGGCAGTGACATTGGGACAAAGCCAAGGGACTTGGGGTCTCTTTTCCTGGCATTGCCCTCAGGTGACTCTCAGAGGACTCAATACTCTAAAAACTGCAGTTTATCTTGAGCCTTGACACATCAAATGAGCTCTAACACGTGAGCACAACCTGTGGCTTTGAAGGGTTATTTGTCATCACCACTCATTGAACTGGGGTGTGAAAGGGATCCAGCACGAGGAAGATTCTCTTTTATTTTCCTTCCTCTTTCCATGCCTTCTGTGGTTTATTTCTCCCTCTTTCTCCCCCCCCTGCATAATTTGATGCTCTTCTAGTTTATTCTTTTTGGGATCAAATGGTCATAACATTGTTTTTTTGGGAATCAAATGGGCATAGGACTTCCAGCACTTGGGATTCCATTGCTGTGTTGGAAAACACACACCTGAAGACTGGTTAGTCTGAGATAATCCTGAAAAGCCAGCTGAATCACAATTTAAATTTAAACAAATGAGGATATAGGCCAGAGAGCTTAGATTTTTTTCTGAGTCTCAGGGACAATGCAGTGACTGAAAGTTATTTTCTTTTCATTTTGATTTGTAGTTGTATTTTTGCAATAACAATGTTTTATAGGTGGATTAAAACCTTGGATGATATAAATTAGCTGAACTCTGGTCCTGGGGGAGGAGATGACATGGGGAATACAGCAGTGCCTCAGGGAATTAAACCCCAAAGTTTATTTAATCTGTGAGACAATGCAGCTTTGAGGCTTTTGGTTTCAAATAGACAAGTGTTTTGCTGGAAATAAATGGCCTGCTGTGGACACGGAAGGTAAAACTGCTCTATTTCAATGACCTCTATTAGACATACAAACGTCATCAAGAAGGACTTTCACAGTGTATGAGCTCCACCTCAGCAAACACTGCTTGGCTGTGACCTCGAAGAACGGCTGGGTTCTGCAGAAACTTATCTTCTTGTAATATCAGCAAAGGGATTGCCTTGGTGTGTGAGTAATAATTCCAGGGAAAAGGAAAGGTCACGTTACCCAGGAGCCAAAACGTGCACCTGGAAGCATTAGAAAATCAAATCAGAAACTATCCAGCTTACTTGAAGCCCTGGTAGAGTCATTTCTGCTCACTGCTCTTTCCTTGAGTCTTTCCAGCAGGCAGCTCTTCCTGGCTGAGCTGAAACGTGACTCCTGAGCAGGGCTGGGAACACACCTTGGAGTCCTGCTCTAGGACCAGGGAAGGAGCTGGAAGACATGCAGGAGAGTGTGGTGGAGAACATTAAAACCAAAGGGGGCTCAGAAATCCTTTAGGCCTCCAGGTTTGTGAGGATGGAAATATTTCTGGCCTTTGTGTAGACCTTTGAAGGCAGGTTAGTGTGTGTTTCTCTGCCTCTAGCGCCCAATTAGCTGTGAATACCTTGCTAGAAGTAATTGTGAAGGATTCAAAACCTGGTTACTCATCAGCAGCAAAGGCATCCGGCCGGGGGGGGGGGGGGGGGGGG
>JAWWTY010000064.1:5008069-5128425 GCA_035222235.1 Margarornis squamiger | reverse complement strand
AAAACAAAACAAACCCGAGCCAAAGCTAATATTTAAAATCTGCCACTAGATTCTTGTGTTAATTCCTTCTGCTTGCTTTCCTCCAGGTTTGCACCCAGTGTTTCTTCTGGGTTGCTCTGGTTTCTGAAGGGATGGTGTGATGATTTCTGCATGCACTTATCACACCACACACACTTCAGTGTTTGTGTTTGGAGATCTTGTTATGTTGGAAAAAAAACAAGACTTCTGTAAACTTATTTGGCTGGTGATGATAGCTGGAGATAAGAAACAGAGATAATTAAGAGCTGGGACCTACCCAGACAGGATTCTCATGGGTGTAGCCGCTTGTATGGCCAAGCGTGGAGCAGAGCAGTGCCTGGAGCCCTCCTGGGAGCACCTTCTGGGGGTCTGACACCTGGGAAGGGATGCTTTACCCACTGGAGCCTGATCTCTTGCTGCTGAGCCAAGTGAACCCCAAAACTGTGCTGCTGTAGGAAAGGTGGATGGGGCAAGCTGGGCTGGCTGCAAGTGCAGCCCCACTTATTCTCGAGACAGAAGGGATGTCTTTAGGGCAGGTCCTGCAGCTTCCAGATGCTAAACTGCATTCTTGTCTTGAGGACAGGGAGATTTTTGGGTCACCAGGCTGATGAGGCTCAACCCTGAACTGCAGCTCCTGGTTGTATGTGAGCCAGGCTGGGTCATGGTGGCTGCTGTCCTGTCCTCCTCCTCCTTGTCTTTCTTGCCTCTCCCCACTGTGATCCCTCCTGAGAGAGCTTCAGACACCCAGTTTTTCACTCAGTGGGACTCCCTTCCCTGAATTTATTTCATCTGCTCTGCACAGCTGCAGGAACATGTCTGCGTTTAAACTGAATCATTTGGCTTCCAAGTTTCTCTAGCCACAAAGAGAGCAGGAAAAATAAAACTTGCTGGGTGAGACTGCAGTAAAAGAATCCCAGTCTGCCAAGAGCTCAGCCTCTCCCTCTTAGCTGGCTCCCAAACTTGGCTCCTCCAGCTCTGCTTGCAGCACAGCCTGCCTGTCATCACGGGGAGAGGGAAGGGGAGTTATGGGAAATGGGATGCAGAGGAAATGCTCGTGTTTCTTCTTGAATGGCAGCTGTTGATCCATAGTCCCTAAAGGGTTTTCTTCAGTGTCCAGCCCCCTTGGTTCCTCATCTTAAAAGATTGAATTCTTTTTGTTTGTCTGTTAGAAAGACTTTTTTGGGGGGGGGGTTGTGTGTGGGTGTGTAATATAATTTATTTTCTCTGCTTGCCTTACAATCATGAAATTGTCCTCTGTTTGACATTATCTCTTTCCCTGGGCAGCAGCTCCTGTGCTTCTTGGGCTCTGTGGGGGGGGATCTCTTGTTTGAGCAAAATCCAGCAGCCTGAGGGAATCTTTGATGCCACAATTGTGACTATGCAGCAAACCCTGATCTCAAGGACACCTTTTGGAGGGTAAAAGCAAATCAGGAGGTTGATTTTTGCTGGTCAGCCTTGGTGTGGTACCAGGCTGGGGTGACAGGGTTGGGAAGCAGTTGGGTCCCTCCAGATTGGGGTGCCAACTCTGCCAAGAATTTGGGTCCTGTTACTCTGTTTGGCAGAAGTGGTGGGAAAGGAGAATGCTGGAGGATTTCTGCCCTCACCAGCCACTGAAGCAGCTCCCAGAGGAGCTGTCTCCTTCTGACACCTCTGCAGAATCTTGGGCTGCTGGAAATCAGGGCCAAAATCCCTCTTCTCTCACCCTTGTCTTGTTTCCACTCTTTAACACTTAGAAGAGATTCCATGTGTCTGCCATGCAGCTTCTTGGGAATCTATAAAATATCTGCCTCAATATTTTCACCTCTTTAAAAGCCATTTGTCACCTCTGCAATTTATTCTGTGCATGTCTCACAGTTACAGATGAGCTGCTTGGACCTTTTTTTTCACAGCAGTTTCTCTGGCTCCTAATTAGAGGTGATGAGTTAATGAATGTGCCTTGAAAAGAAAGAGGGAGTTTATATTTCTTGGTTTTAAGAAATAAATCTCCTCCCCCTGAATTTTGTGATAATGCTGTTGCTTTCTGTACCCTTAAAATCCAAACCAACACCTTTCACCCTTGCCAGCATTTAAACTCTGCTTAATTTGCTCTTTCCATGACAGTCCCTCCTGTTGTGAGTACAAAAACCCAACAAGTTATTGCATGAAATAATATATTTATTGACAGAAAGGAACAATGAAACAATGGAAAGCAACCTACTAACATCAATGCAATTGATGGATAACTTATAGAATACACCTCAGAAGCGAGTTCATCTTTGAGTATATTGAATAAATGATATATATGAGTAGCTTAAGCTTCCTGTCCTTTCACCTGGATGGTGACTAAAAGAACTTGATTAATTGTAATGTATATGGGAGTTTTCTATGCTTTTTTAAAAGATATCCTGTGAGGAAATTAATTTTTCTTCACTGAAAATGCTTATTGATGCACTCCTTTATTTGTTCAACACACTGCTCCATCCTTGGCTCTGTATGGGATGTGGAATTCCTTGGTCAGTTCACACTGGAAATAAGGAATCTTTAATTTCCATGGGTGTAGGATCTGATCGTTAAATCCCACAAATGGAAGCTGAGTAACCTGGAAGGTCCTCATTAATTGTCTTCAAATGAATCAAAGTTACATGAGAACAGATGTGGGTTCAAATGCAAACATGAAGGAAAAATGAAAAGAGGAAAATAGTAAGAGAGGAAAATATTTGTATTTCCAAGTAAAACTTGGGACAGAAAGGAAAAAGGAAAGGCTTCACATGATTAAAACATGAGGGACAGTTATGGGAGGAGGTGGATGGCCATTCCATAGGGTTATGCAACTCATCATGTGAACAACAAATTATATATATATTTTACAGAAATACTGAAAGATTTTGAAGTATCATGTCTCATCCAGACTAGAGAAAACACAAAAGAGAACTGCTTAGCTGTTCAGGGCATAAGAATCATAGGATATGACCCAAATCCCAATGGAATTAACTTAAACACTGTCACTTGTCAGTAAAAGCTAATTCATGTCGTGCAACATAGCTCTTGGAGCTTAACACTTAAGGATACCCAATAGCATGAAAGTAACCTTTTTTACAGGAAGAAAATGCAAAGGGTTCATTAAAAAAATATTCCCCAAACATGCTGAGTACTTAATACTGGATCCTGCAGTGTTTCCATGTGAAAAACCTCCCATTCAGCTCAACAGGAGGAACACACGTGAACCAGTGCTGGATCAGTCATTTTTGGGTTTAGGTTCTGTAAAAGTACATTGCTCCATATGTAGCAAACAGGGAAGTTTCATAGAAACCAGCTAACTCACAATCAGAAGTTAAAAGTGAATGATAGTGAGTCTGGAAAGAAAGAATTCTTTAAAATTCTCTGATTTATAGGAATTCTACTGAATAACTTGGTTTTCTGGCAGCACAGGATAACTTCAGCTCCTTGTCATCCTGTTAACTTGCAAAATTGCTTTGTATGAGGAATGATCCTTGGAAAGTGTTGTCATATATTTAAATCTTAAAAAGAGAAAATCATCTGTTAGATCACCCAGAGTGAAAGGAACTGATTCAAAACACTTTGTCCCAGACTTCACCTCCAATCCATTATGGGTACAAATTCTGATTGCATAAACAAAAAGCTTGGGTTTTGTTGAAAAAAACAGGCCCAGTAAGAGTGTTTTCTTTTGGAGGGATTTTCCAATAGGGCTGCCTTAAAGCGTGACAACTCTTGGGCAAATTCAGAGCCAGACTCCAGAAAGGATGAAATACAATTCATCAGACTCTGAATTCCCAGAGCTCATGTTTAAAATGACACTTTGCCTGAGGTTTTCAGCACGTCTGAACATTCCATTCAGAGAGTAGAGACTAATCTTACACTGGCACCCTCCAGACTGGGCCCTGCATGGCTAAAAACAAAGAGGGCTTTATCTTAAACCAGGCACCTACATAAAACATCACCAGATAATAGAAGAGCTACCACTCAAACTTCAGAGGAGAAGCACAAGAGCTCAGCTTTGGGAGAAAATCAAGACCTATTCATTCCCTGGAGCATCTAACACTGAGTTCCTAATACTGGTGAAACCTGCCCTGAGGATTTCCCCCATTTATTAGTTTGCTTTTTAACTCTGGGTCCAGGTGAGATATTTCCAGCAGTCAGATCAAACTATGACACACTTAAAGACTTTCACTGTCTGTCCTCTGGAGGTTCCTCAGCAGCAGCTGGATCATGGGATGCAGGGGATGAGTGTCATCAGCATTTCCCTGGAAGGCAACAACCCAACAAACCTCAGCACAGCCCATGTGCCAAGTGTTCCTTCTAGTGCCATATTTACGGCCCTATTTCCTGCCTGGGTTTGGGCATGGAGGAGATTTGCAAGGAGAAGAGATTCTGTGCAGAACTACCTGTAAGAATGACATCAAAGAGGTCTGAGGCTGGCATGGAACAAAGCTCAGGGAAATCATCTGGTGGGGAGGGACTGCCAGTTCCTCCTGGAGCACCCAGCACGCTGTAAGTCTATGGAGATGAAGAAACCAGAACAGTCAGTTTCCAGCTATTATGGAACTCATTTCTTTTTCCTGCTGTGTTTGCTTTCCTACAGTGCACAGCTGTAAAGAAGAGAGGTGCCTCAATGACTTGCAGTGGGACTTTTAGTCTGTATTTCTAAATATTATTATAATATATTAATAAATCAGCAATACTGATTGTTATAATGTATATTTTCTATATTATTTCATTATGTATAGTATTATTTATACTATGCTGTAGTTATATATCTATTACATAATGTGTATATATAATAATATTTTTATATTATTGGGCTCTGTATATTTACACTGGTGGGAAGCCTTATCTGACAGAGTCAAGAAAGGCCCTAGAAAAGATAAAAGAGCTGGAACCTTTTTAAAGCACTGACTATTTGCTTAATATTGGACAAGAATCCTGGAATCTCTGCCAGATACTGCACCACAGAGCAGAATTTCACTTTAGAAACTTTGTCCCCTGTTAAGCACTCAAGGCTCTGCTTTTCAGTGTTGGTGTCTTGTTTTCTGCACCAAAAATTCAGCCAATATTTGATTATAACAAACATAACAGACCCCGGAGCTGCGAGGGGATAAAAGTGTGATAAAAGAACTTGTGCAGTGCTTTTTCCACTCAAAGGGGATTTCCTGCCCTGTGCAAGGCAGGACAAGGCTGGGAGCACCATCTACTGCGTTTCCAGGATGGTGTGGTTTATATTACTGCATTTAATTTGTTGGTCTGGATCCCAGAGCCTGTGGAAATGAGCAAGAGTTACCTCGGGAAGAATGCTCTGTCCCGGAGGTTTCTGAGAGCCCAGCAGACACATGAGCTCCGTGTTCTCCTCAATTTTCAAGCAGGTCCTGGTGGTTTGACAGGAGTTCAGTCCCTGCAAATGACAGCAACCCTGTGAGTGCAGAAGAATGAGAGAAGCCAAGGGCACAATGAGCAGCCTGCTGTGTCCTCACCTGCAGCTCAGCCTTTCCTCCCATTTCCAAGAGGCAGTGGATTCCCTCCAGGATCTGATCCCGCCGGAGCCTGAGGAACCTCCCCATGTCAGTGTCCGTGGCAGTGTTTTGGGATTCTGTCACCAAGGCAGTGTGGGCAAGGGCAGCCCTGTGCAGTGGGGTGAAACCTGCATGGAGCAGGGCATGGGCAAGTCAGACCTGAACACCTCCCTGTGTCAGCCTCTCCCCACAGCTCGGGGAGTCTACACCAAGTGTCTGTGTGGGCAAGTTCTCCTCTTACCATAGTGGTCAGGCAGGTCAACTTCCACACACACCCCATTGTTTTTGCAGTGTTTCAAAACCTGAAAAGGAGAATATCCAGGTAATTCCTGACCTTTGGCAGCGCCAACAAACCCCCTCCTGCCCTAACTCCATCTCTAACCAAAGCTCATGTTCAGGTACAGAAACCCTTGGTGTGTTTTAAGCCCAAGAACATGCCTTTTCCCAAGCAAACCTTACCTCCAGAACCCTCAGATAGCCATTCTCAGCACACAGGTGCAGTGGAGTCTTCCCACAGCTGTCCTGTTCATTGACATTGGCTCCCAGGGATATCAGGTCACTCACCATCAAGTGCTGGTTCTTCTCTGCAGCAAGATGTAAGGCAGTCTGAGGAGGGAGGGAAGGAGGGAGGGGAGAAAGTTGGTGTGAAAGGCAAAAATAGTTTTCAAACAATAATGCTTGTTAGAGGATAATGTGGGGAGTTGGGACTTGTGTTAATCCTTGCTCCCTCTTTCTGTTTCCCTTCTTTTCCAGGACACCCTGTCCAAAAGGATGCTTGGAGCTTGGCTGGGGTTTGGAAGATGGTTGCATGGGATAGAAAATGACCTTATTCCTGGCACATTAGCATTCCTACCCGTTTCTCTGCATCCTTCTCGTTGATCTTATTTAGGGATGCAAATCTCTGTGCCAGGGCATAAGTCAGAGCTCTTCTTCCCTGTGCAACAGCCTTGTGCAGCAGCCTGGAACAGAACTCAGTTTGGAACAATTAGAAGGTGAAACAGCAGTTAAAATACTCAGCATTAACAAGGAGAATGTATTTTAAAGCATGAAATGTTCAGGGTGGAAAATGCCAGAATATTGGGGATATCTAAACATTTATTTAGGCTCTGTTTTAATAATGGATTTTGTCTGCCAGGATTTCTTGCTCCTCCCTTCTTGTTATGACACCATTCTTCTCCAGGAGCTATTCCCTGATTCCTTTGTGCTAACTCTCCCTGTTTGTGCAGAGAAAGGAGTGGAAGATCCCTAAAAACCGAGAGAAGGGAAGTCCTCCACTTGCACAATATTTCCAAACTGGAACTGAGTCCTGTGGAGGAGAAGAGCTCAATTTCATCTGTGTATTGAGTCTCACTGAACTACTCAAAATAGTACAAGTGTTTCTACTGAATTTCATTCCAAAAAAGGGTGCTTTTTTCTTGTAAATTTGGGCATGTTTTCTGTTCCTCCTGGAGGAAAAATTAAGGCAGGCATTGATCTCATTTATTTGTTTCTTCCTTCTCTTGTAGCACGGCATTCTTGGAGATACCTGACTAACTGACACGTTGCTGGTTTTGTTATTTTATTGCTATTATTTATTTATATTTCAATCTATTTATATTTCATTATTTATTTACTGTTGTTCACCTTTCAGTAGAACTCAGAGTTAGCTTACTTGGTTAGTCCTGCCTTTGCATGTACTTTGGAGGATGGAACTTTTCCATAAACATGGGAATGGAAATGTCTTGATTTCTTAATCGTGATTAATTTCATTCATGTGTGAGAATTTTTTTGTGTATTATTTTCAAAAATTATGCAGGAAATATGGTAGTAGGTGGCTTAGTGTAATTTACTTAGTTACATTATTGCTGAAAAATGAAGCCTAATTAGATTATTGCACTGAAGATCATTATTCTGAATGGAACATGGTTCTCCAGGGAAGAGGACAGTGCTGTGCTCAGCTGTCCCCATGTGCAGTTATAAGTATTTTAAATTGGCAATGGGAATTAATCTCCTTCTCACCAAGACTAGGATAGTTTATAAGTCATGACGTGCTTCCTGTCAATCAGATTGGATCCAAACTACCTCAACTGTATGGAACCTAATTTTAGATTGTAAATTAATTGGTTTATAAATAGCTATTTTCCCTATAAGCACACCATTCTAGGGAGATACTGGGGTTTACTGGGGTCAGTAAAACCTTTGCTTTCTATCTATGTCCAACAAAACAGCCACTCCCAGTTCTTTGGAAGTCTGTGCTCTAGTCTAGCAGGGTATGTTTTGGTGAAATCCTCCCATCCATTCTCCCTACCAGCTAATAACACAAGTAATTGCCCTGAGAGTGTCTGCAGCATGGGAAGGATCTCTTTTGCATATCAGTTTTTTTCAGTAATAATTCCTTATTTTTTCTTGATTTGAATTTTCTTGTGAAACCTTACATATACTCCCAGTCTTTGATACTTTAACACTCTGAATTTGTCCTGATACCAGCTGCAGCTCAGCAATACCACTGCAAACAGAGTGTCTTTATGTTTTTTACTGCCAGCCCAAAATTCTGTGTACTGAGGTAAGTTTGAGCTTCCCATGGAGCAAAGAAGCCTTTGCTGGTGGCAGGTGAAATCAGAGCCAAGCCTCAGAAGAAGAGGTGACCCAGGAACCAGAAATCATGACATTTCAATAGAAACCAATGTATTTCAGTAGAAAAACCAGAGACCTGTTGCCATTTTCATCAGGAGCGAGCAGTTTCTCCGCTGGGATGTTTCTCAGCAAACTCTCTTCCCTGTGTAGCTGGAACTGGAAGAAGGAGAGGGCAGAGAGATCCTGCTGCGTGAAAGAACCCGGGGCCAACCTGGGATGTCCCTCAGCATCTGCAGAGCCTGGCTGAGCTTCCAGGAGCATCTCGGATGGGTTGAGGTGTGCAGACGTGCTCTGGCAAGAATTCCTGGTGAAATCCTTCTGGGAGCCCGTGTGTGCCCCCTGCACCCACCAGCTGCCCTCTCTGCCACTCGTCCTTGGGAACATTCCCGGGGGGCTGCACTCCTGCACGCTCTCCTGGTCACCATGGAAAGGATTCTCTGGCTGGGCCCTCAGCAGTGGGCTGAAATCCCTGAAGGAGCAGCCCTGGTGCAGCTTGTGCTGCCTTGCCTTGCTCCCTGCGCTTTCCCACCGGGAGAAGCCTTGCCCAAATGTGGCTGGCACAGGGCTCAGGGACTCCTCCTTCTGCTGGCTCCTGTTCAGGTCCTCCTGCAGCACCTCCACCAGGATATCAAGGTCCTCTAAGCCTTTCAGCGTTTGCCCAACGCTCTGCTTGCTCTGAAACAGCAACCAGAGATGGGGGAGGGAAAGCAGGCATGAAGTGTCCTGTTCTCCCTGGGTGATAGAACAGGAATTCTGCCCCAGGAGGCTGGCAGAGCGGGGCTCAAGGTGTTCTGCATACCTGTCTAAGCTGTTTCTCTGTATAAGGGTGAGCTCTCCTCTTCTCTGCTGGAAAGAAAGGAAGAACAAGTTATTTAGAGTTGAGGTGGGAGGGAGATACACGCGGGAGATACTCCCATCTGAAGTTCTGCCCCAGATAACACAAAGCTGGTGGTGATGCACAGCTAACCTGCCTCCTGGAATTTGAGGGAACCATAGGTTGGATTGATGGTCTCAGAGGGCTTTTCCAACATAATTTAGTCTGTGGATCACTGACCCCGGGAGAGAAGAGGTCTGGCTCTTTGGGTACCTAACACTGATGATCCTACTAGAAAAGGAGGCTCTATTACCCACAGAGGAGTTTGCAAACCTGTTTTTCCTGAGGATCCTTTGGTTACCATCTTCATTGATGAGGCTTCCTGAGGAGACAAAACCACCCAACTCAATTTGAGACACTTACACTTAATATGAAACAGTGGCAAATACTGCAACATGAACAAAGTTTACTGTGCCCTGTGCTGTGTGTTTTGCTCAGCAGATTCTGCAAGTGGCTAAATTCCCAGGAGTGGGTAATTCATGGCAGGTTTGTAAAGGTTTTACATCAAACCAGGTATCTGGGAGCCCACCAGCTCCTTGGGCTGTGTTTGCAGGTTGTTCAGAAACCTGGGTTGCTGGAGCAATGTTGTTATTGGTTCTTGGACATTCTTTGGCTTGATCCATAATACCAAGGGCATGGATGGTTCTTGCTGTCACTCTCTCAGCATTGTTCCTAGCACAGGCTCAAAATTTGGTACATTGTCCACCTTCATCAAAAGCACTAATTTGGTGGCTGGCAGAGGCAGCAGCTGTAGGTGTAACCTCTCCAGAGCTCTGGGAGTGGGATGTGTGTGCACTGAGATGCTACAGCTCTGGGATTGTCTAAACTCAGAGTCCTCACCTTGCTGTGAGCTGGGTCCAAGCCTTTGGAAAGCCGAATTTTCCTCAGTAATTCCCGCACTGGCATCTTTACTCTCACACCCATGTAGCGCTTCTGAGGGGGATCAGAGCTAAGTTCAGAGTCTGGAAAAGTCATAACATGAGGCTTAAAGTAACACAATTCTCTGAGCTTTTATGGAAGAGTGGGAGGATGAGGTCACCCTGAGGGACCACCTGTGATTCCAATGTCCATCATTGCTTGGGGGGAATTTCCACACTTCCCTAGCCCTTTAATGAATTCCCTCTCAGTTTTCCTGTGTGCCCTTAAGCTCAGGGACAGTGACTTAGAGCATGTGCTTGCTCTTGGGGAATATGTCAGAAGGGTTTAGGTCTCTGGTCCTCTTAGTCATGTTCTGGTTTCCATGTGTTGTGGTAAATCTGGCTTTGCAGTTTCCTGCCCTGTGGTTGTTCTATTGTTATCAGTGGAACAATAAGGAGCACAATTGTTCCAGAGCTCAGAGGGTGATGCTCTGGCCTGTGCCTTTCCCCACTGGCTCTCAGTGTGTGTTTGGAAGTCAATGTGGAGTGATCCAAAGGGAAACAAGGATTTTCTGTACCAAAAGGAAAAGTTATTTGAGAATATATCTCGTTGTCCAAACAAGCTGGTCTTTGTCAAAACAAGCTGCTCTGTGATTGTTTGTGTTAGGCCTTCTTGCATCTTGTGCTCCTATTCCCAAACTTGAAAGACTTGCCCAGATTAGGAGCTTAAATGCATTTGCTTTTGAAATACCTTTTATGTAACACTGTTGTTCATGTCGTGTGTGTCCCCCCACTTGAGCATAATCTTCTTCAAATGGAATGCATTCAGCAACTTCATAAAATTACAGCTTTAGTGCATTAGATCAGAGTCTTCCCAGTTGGTCAGCACATAAAATACACCATGGAGAAAGCCACTGCTCCAAGGAAGCCCAAGCTTTGGGAATCAGAGCGTGGGATACTGAGTAAGGAGTCACCCAGCAGCAACGCTGGCTGGAGCAGGGAGCAGCTCCTCTTCCCAGGGCAGGGAAAAGAGCATTTGTGCTTAAACCCACTTACATTAACACAGCAGCCCCAAGTGAAAAAGGGGTGTGGGGCAAATCCTATTGCTGGAGAAATCAGCACTGAATAAAACACGAGGCGTCCGTACCAACATTGCCCACCAGAATCTCGTGTGTGTGCCCTGCTGGGCTGTGGCTGAATCGTGCAGGAGCTCCCCAGATGGGAAGGGTGCAGCTCCCCAAACCCAGGATGCCTCAGAGCAGGCAGGATTGGCATGGAAACCAGCCACACGAGATGTGGTTTCTAGTTGCGTGATATTGTTTCCCTTCCCTGCCCCAGGCAGTGAGAGCTGACACCCCTTCAGCAGGAGGCTGTTGGATCCCAAGCAGCAAATGGTGCCTTTGGAATACATATGGAAATGGTGGGTTTGTGCTAAGATTTCTGGCATTTCTCAGTGTTTAACCTATCACTGAATAATTAAAACATTGAGACCTCACAAAATGTAATTTCTCAGACTGTACTAGAAATGGAGATGATTCCTTTTTTTTTTTTTTTTTAAGACTGGTGCTTTGACAATGAATTATTTATTATTTGTAGAGTATTTTAAAGGCCTCCCTGAAAAGCTTTATAAAACCCCACCAAAATTGCTAATGTATTGTTATCTTACAAGGTTTTCCAGCAAAAAATGCCATATGATGAATGAGATTACATGCCCATATGTATCCTAGAACTTGAAGAACTCTGCAAAGGCAATGATTCACCAAACACACTTCCATGTGACTGTGAAAAGTTAATATCTCAGAAGGTCATATCTATTACCTTCCTGCTAAATCCAGAACCACACTGGCAATTCAGAATGTAAATGAGCAGCAAAAGGCTGGAGCTGGACAGAAGTGATGGAATATTGAGCATCCTTTACAAAACAGAGCAGTTTCTGACTTCAGCAGCAGAGCCACACCAAAACCACAGCGTGACTGAGCGGGAGGATGTGCTGCCCCTCTCTGACTATTGACACAGGAGCTTTGTGCTGCTGCCAGGACAGCTCTGTGCTGGCACCAGGGCAGCCACCAGCCACGCTGCTCCATCACTGTGCAAGAGAGGCATAAAGGGGGAAATGGGAATAAAGGTTTGCTCTTACCAGCAGGAGCAGGCATCTCTCGAGGGTTACGTGAGGGAGGAGGGCACATCTTGGGGCTTGCAACGTTCAGCTCAGTTAATCCAGAATCTGGCAGCGATGGGCTCTGCTGGAAACAGCTTTTGGGACTGGCAGTTTCTCCAGGCAGTGGAGATCCCTGGCCTGGGCTGTAGCCACACATTTCGTTTTCACCCATGGTTTGGTTGACCAGTAGTTCAGGGCTCACACAGGCTGTTTGCAACATTTCCACTGTGTGTGTAGAAAAAGATGAAAAAGAAGAGGGCAGGAAAAAAACCCCCTTATTCAGTCGTGTTTAAAAAATAATAATAATACTAAAAATCAATCCGGTTTCACATTGAGACCACGGTGATTGTATTTGATTCTCCAATGTGATTAGCCACTGTGAGCTGGATCCAGCTTCCCCCTTGTCTTTCGAGCAGCAAATCCTAGCAGTTGCAGAATAAAACCAGCCTTGGAATCCCAGCAGCCACTGGAAGCAGCTTTTGAGAGTTTCTTGGCTGCAGTTCTCCCTTGCTCTTTATACTCAGGTAAGGTTTGAGGGACGTCAACCTGGGGAGGCTCCACCCTCTTTCCTAACAATCCTGAGCAGCTGATGAAGAAATTACTTTTCCCAGGAAAAGCTTGACTACAAGTTGGAAATTATTGTTCTGTAAGTATGAAACAGAAAAAATCAAACTCTGGCTCATTTACTGCAAAATGTGTGTGTAGGGAAAAGCAGCCTCTGGCTTGGAGTAGTTGATAGGGCTTTGCAAGCAAGTGACTGATCCTGAAGCAAATGTTTAGGGAATTCTGTTCTCAAAAACAGTTTTCAGGTGGGATAGAGTTAGTTTTCTTCTTCGTAGCTCCTACAGTGCTGTGTTTTGGATTTAGTGTGAGAATAATGCCCACACCACACACTGTTGCAGCTGTTGCTCAGCAGTTTTCATCCTAAACCAAGGAATTTTCAGTGAGAAAGTGCATAAGAAACTGAGAGGGACTGGCTGGGCAGTGGGTGCTGAATATTGTGTTGTGCTTCACTGGCTTTATTGGAGGTTTATTTATCTCTCTCCCCCTCTCTCTCATATCCATTACTACTTATTACTGTTATTTTAATTTTTATTATTTGCTTTGTTTCAATTATTAAACTATTCTTATCTCACCCCACAACTTTTTTGCCTTTTCACAGGTCTCCTCCCCATCCCACCAGGGGATGTGAGCTGGTGGCTGTGGGGTATTTTATTCCTGTGGGGTTAAAGCATGACAAATGGGTATACTTCTTGTAGGGAGTCCATTTCCTTGTCACAAGGAGACCTCAGTATCAGATTTAAACTCCATTCTCATGCCCCTGGGAAATGTATTTCATTGTAACATCTCATGGGCTCTGCCATTTCAGCTCAATAAGCAGATATCTCTCTCAAGTATCTAGTTTGGAAAAGAGATTACAATGCTTATCAAATGGCATCAGCTTCCTTGTCTGTGTCCTGGAAAGCATTCCTGCTTTGCTCCCAAACAATATCATCTCATACATTAGTCTGAACACAGAGTAGCCAGACTTCTGGGGCAAATTTAAAAGAACAATATTAAATCTGTGTTGTGGTTTAAACTGGGCACTGACTCCTCTCCCTGAGCTGCCCAATCCTCTGTCTCCTGCTTTCCCTGCACTGGGAGTAATAACTGCAGGCTCAGGGATGTTGAAAGGATTATTTAGGTATTGATCAAAGGAGATTTGATGCTTGTAGAACAAGCAGAGAATCAGGAGCTGATCTGCATTGCAGAGGCTCTGGGAGGGCTGTTACCTGGCTCCTTGCCCCACAGGTCTTCTCTCTAGTAAGGGAAGTGCATTTGGAGCTGGAAAACATGGAGAGGGCTGGTGTATCCCCAGCCTTGCAGGGCTGACATGATTTCAGCTGACAAGGAAAGGCAGCTCTCCCCTGTTCCTGTGGAACCCCCAGGACTCTGCAGGTCCTGTGCAGGGATTAAACACAACGCCAGCCAATATTCCAGTTTACTGCTCAGGGAACCTGTTTGTTTAAGGAGAAGGGGCTTGTTAAGGGATATTTTGGAAGTTAGAAGGTTATCTACCTTTCTGATATCAAGATGGTGACAAAAAGTGTCCATTTTTAGTGAAGGACACATTCTGCTCTGTTTTGGTAAAAGTTTTCCCTCCATTTCCCCCCCTTTACCTTAGTGATTGTGTGGGTTTGGGCCAGGCTGGGGCCAGGCTCCAGCCCCTCAGGGACATGGAACACTGTTCTTCTGTAAAATCAGCAGCATGAGGCACCAGTTAAGGAAGTCCTCATCACTCGCAGAGGTGGGAGAATTTGGCCAAGTGCAAACAGGAAATTGCTGCAGTGAGTCATTGCATTTATGGGGCAGTAAATCACAGCAGAGATTTCTCATCTTTCTCTGCTCTTCCATACCTCCATATGTTGGATAGTTTTCACTGCTTGTTTAGAATCTGTTATTACATTCACAGTAAAACAAGAATTAGCCTGGTTTGATGGCACAGACAGGACTGAAATGCAGCCCTGTATTCATGAGAAGAGCAGCAGATTTCCAACACTAGCAACAAAACCCTTGGAATGTTGCCACTACAAGAAATGATCTCCAAGGCTTTATATTTGTTTAACTGGGAACCTCGTGATTCTCCTGCTTCCAACCTCAACAGGTACCTGATATTTGAAGTGAATCCTTGGTAACTCTAATTTCAAATAGCTCTTATGAGTCTTGTTGTGTAAACAAGAACTGCTGGGTATGAGCTGTCCATTTACAGCTTCACCTCTGTCTGTTCAATAGCAATTTTAAATTTGGACCCTCTAATAATGCTGCATCATGTCCTCTCATATACACCAAGGCAGGGCAAGTTTCAGCATGAACAGCAAGCAGAGAGATCCCAAATAAGACTTTCTAGGCTTTGTAGGTACTCCTTCAGTTGGTACCTCTGGATTCCCACAGCTATGGACAGAACTGTTTAGCTTATTACCCACTGAAACCTGGGCTGGGAAAAGGATTTTCTACCCAGGGGTGTAGAATATATTCATTTTCTTCCATAGTTTTAGTGAGTTCTGCTTTTTTAACTATCTATTCTAAGAAAGGGAGACAATTTCAAACATTGAAGGTGGAAGAAATGAGTATGAACATCTGGGTGAGGGTCTTCAGTCACCATCTGAGGAAGGGGGTGAGGTCAAAGCACAGGTTTGGGCATAAACAGAGCTGTCTGAGCTTTTAGGAGAGACAGGTTTGCACTTCCCACTCCCTGTAGGGAAAACTGCATGCCAGGCCTTTGTGTTGGGGGGGATTTTTGCTCCTTTGTAGCTATTCTGTTGTAATTACTGATGCACTGATTCAGGAATTCTGATTATTGGTGTAAAATTTGCAGCAAAACCAGCCGTGACCATCTGGAGGTTCCCAGGGAATGACTGTAATTAAAGTGGGTCCTTTCCAACCCACTCCTGATGGGCTGCTCTGCAAGTCTCTCTCTCTCCATGTAAACTTTCGGGTTGTGCTGCCAGTGGGTTGAGCTCCTTTTCTACCTGTGCATGGAGGGGGAATGCTCTCCAGCTTCCTCCATCCCTTGTTGCTACATGTTTGTGTGCACACACCCACTGGAACGGCATTTGCAGGGTTAGGTGTTTGTCTGCCTTTCCCTTTGGATGCTGCTGCTTTGCCAACTGGTAACTCACCTGACTGTGAAACTCTTTGTTGCAAAGGTTTCCTTTATTCATGTTCTCTTTTGCATATGGAGGGATTAGGAGATGTGGGATTTGCACCGATGTAGGAAGCAAGGAGAAGGCTTTTCCCTGCACATGCTTTCAGTGTCTGATTGGGTTACAAATAAAACATCAGAGGTATTTCACAGCTCATCTGTAAAGAGAATTATGCATATAATTCCCTTTAAAGTTGAGCGCCATCCTGTGTAAATAGGACCTGAACTAAATGGATGACTAGCAATTTAAAAGGCTGCCTGAAATTGAGAAGTGGTGTGGACCATGCATGGATTTTGCTGCTGGCTGCCCCTCCTGGAAGCAGGGCTGTGCTGTGCTGTGCTGTGCTGTGCTGTGCTGTGCTGGCTCCCCCTGCATGCCCTCAATGCAGACTTGACATGATGCTGTAACTGGGATGTGCCCTGAGCCCGTGCTGGCAGGGGGACAAGGCTGGGACGTGTTTCGCCACACATCTTCATAGCAAACATTGTCCCACGCAGGGACAGGGCCCTGGGTAAGGTGGGGTGGCTGCTGGCAGTGTCCTCTGGGTGATGCTCCACAAAGGAACAGCTCTAAGGACAGATGTCAGTGCTGAGCAGGTGAACCTGGGCAGCTCCCAGGCACTTCCACGACTGAGAGATGAACTCCCTGTGCCTCTTGTGCAGTACAGAACTATTGCAAGGCAAAATTTGTCTTGCTGCAGTCATCCTGGTCTCCTCAGAATGCCTGTCCTGGCCCTGATGTCCTGCTTTCCCATGGCTTTGAAATGCTTGGATTTGTTGGGTGGAAGGTGACGTGTTTTCACTAAGTGGGGGTTATTTTCTTTCAGTAACCATTTGTGCTCTGCCCTCCCTTTAGGTGACAGAAATAGAACAGGGGGCATGGACAAGGTCAGTTTTCACATGTCATGCCTCCTAAATGCACTCCACCTTTATTTGGGGATGCTGCATGATGTCACCTTATCTGTGCTTTCCCTTGCACTGACCATCTTTCCCGAGAAGGGAGGGTATCCAAAGGATTCCTGTTGGTTTGCTCAGTTCCAGCAGAGTTTCCCTCTGTCCCAAAGAAGCCATGCCACTTGTTTGGTTTCCCCACCCACTCCCCACAGCCCACGGGCCTGAGAGCTGAAGGCACCAGAGCTTGTGAAAGCCTGAGGTCTGCAGAGCCATCCTCACTGTGGAAGATGAAAATACCTGGTGAAGGCAGGAGAGTACAAGTAGGTCACAGAACCACTAATATAAAACATATATAATATAAACATAGAACTCTAATGAACCACAGAATCACTGAGGCTGAAAAACACCTCCAAGGTCATCAAATCCAACCTTTGACTGATCTCCACCTTGTCAACCAGACCACAGCACTGAGTGCCATGCCCCATCATTGAGTGAACACCTCCGGGGTTGGTGACTCCACCACTTTCGTGGGAAGCCCATTCCAGTGGTTAATCACCCTTTCCATGGAGAAATTCCTCCTGATATCCAGCCTGAACCTCCCTTGGCACAACTTGAAGCCATTTCCTCTCCTCCTGTCCCTGTTCCCGGGGGGCAGAGCCCGACCTCTCCTCATCTCTCCCCTCCTGTCAGGGAGCTGCAGAGCCAGAAGGTCCCCCCTGAGCCTCCTTTTGTCCAGGCTGAGCCCTGCCAGCTGCCCCTCATAACTCTTACCCTGCAGACCCTTCACCCCGAAGGGGTGGTGACAATGTCCTTGTCACCTTTTGCGTGACTTCTGTTGTTTAATTGCCAAGAGTTGTCTGTGCCTGACTCATCTGCAGTGATGCTCCATGGTTACCTCCAAATGTTTGCCTTGCATTCACAGCTCCCGGTGCTGGCAGAGGTGGCAAGTTCAGGCTGTATTTACCTACCTGAAATACTCCCCCGTGATGAAATCTCTCTCATGTCGGGCTGTTTGACTTGGTCCCCCTCAGACACAAACCAGGAGGTTTTCCAGGCTGTTTGTACCTCCTCAGAGCTTGACAAGTAGAGCTGGTTCCCCTGTGTGACACCAGTTCCTTGTGCTGCTGTATGGAGGGATCAGATGCAGTTCATTGTTGAGGACACCCAGTTGTCCCCTATTCTTGAGGATTTGTGTGTCACCAGGGTTGAAGAAACTCTTTGAATCTGCCTGGTTTTGATGCCTTGAGGCACGTGGAGATGGGATTTGGTGTCCTCTCAGTACAGCTCTGAGAAGTACCAGCCTGCACTCAGAGGGATGGGGTTGTGGGCTTGAGTTTGGGTGGGTTTCTGGAAAGGGAATTAAGGAAAGAAACTCTGAAATATGGAAGTGGTTTTGAGGTGTTTCCCATCTGAACGGAGCTGTTGGCCTAAAACTGGCTGATCTGATCCATTCTGTGAAGCAACAGTGACCTCCCATGGGCACAGATGAGCTGCCACTGCATTGTGTTTCTAGTCCTCTGAATGGGCAAATCCATTATGGGATTGATCACCTAATCCCAAATGGTATGACACACTTCTCAGCATTCCAAATAACCAGCCAGGCATGGGCTCAACCTCCTTTACTCATCAGTTCTCTGGCAGAGACTTCCACCAGTCTCTACCTGCACAAATAGCCAGCAAATGGAAGGCAAAAGTTTAAATGTAGAGGCCTAATAAACACAGAGAGACAAAAGGGATTAATCTAATTATTTGGAGCATTGTGATGATTCTTCCTTTGGGCACTTCTCACTTGAACCAATTTTTCAGTGAGAAAGTTGTTTGTTCCGACTGATTTTGAAAAGGTGTTACAAGGAAAAAAATCAGATATTTCCCCTGTTTTTTGGCTTTTTGGGGTTTTTTTTCCCCTCTTCTGTTTTCTTTGCCCAAGAAAACCTTTGGGCACCCTAGAGAAGTACTTGAAAGCTGGTTCCAGAGGCAGCTTCTCTGTGCTTTCCCAGCTGATAAGTGCTTGCACATGCTGCTTTCTTAGCAGGGTGGAGTTGTTCCCCCCAGAGGACCTAAAATGTGGGTTAGAGAGTGAAATGCATCTCAGGCTGCTGCTCCACGGAGCTGATGGAGCAAAACATGCTGGTGGTGGCCAGCAAGGCCTTTGCTGAGCTCTAGAGGAATAAGTCAGATTTAGCTGCAAAAATTGGTCTGCATGTGCAGGCACGGGCAGGTTTGTGTGCTCACACCTCAGACTGGTTGGCTTTCCCATCTTTTCAGTGTGTTGGGGCCATCCTGGCACACTCTGGGACAGGGAATCCCCTTTCATTCCCCCTCTGCTTTCCTGAGCTCTGCATTCTGCCCAAGCAGCTGAGTCACTGTGACTGGAGGTGGGGAGGAACAGTTCCTCATGTCTCCAGGACGAAAGTCATGGTAAAACTGACCTTCTTCCTCCATCACTGCTGGAATTTGCAGGTTCAGGCTCTTCATATGTGGCTTGTTGGAAATCTGAATACTGAATGGGCCAAGCAAAATTATTATTAGAGCCTAGAGAGGGAACAAAGTGGTTTAAGATCTTTCTTTATGCCATGTCCTTGGGCCATGTTCTTGTTGAATTTTAAGAGGACTGTACAGAGTTCCACCTCCTGAGAACAGGGCTCTTGGATGCTCGTTCTTGGCATTATTTTTAATCCCCTCAGCACTGACACCTTCAGAAACAAAGCACATTTAGCTCTTGGGGCCAGAAATAAGTGATGATGGAGGAACTGGGGGTTATTGTGCCTCAGGCTGGACTGGCTGAGTGGAGACAGACAGAGACAGTGTGAACTGAACCCATGGGGCAGCTGCTTCTAAAATGAAAACCAGGCATTTACGCAGAGCAGTTGGCACAGGAGGGGAAGAAAATGAGCCACATCCATTTGTATGTGCACTGAATAGCTGTGAAATAAATTTTAATATTATATTGCAAAGTGACCGTGCTCTGAAAGGCACAGATGGTTCCTTTTTCCTACCAATAACCTTCAGAGTGTGGGAGTGCCAGCATCCAAGTGGGCACCAGGGCGGAGGGATTTCGGAGCAGGGCTCAGCACTTTCTGTTCCTCCTTAGGGACAGACTTAGGCTGCCTAAACTGCTCTGGGAGCTTCTGTGCAGTTATTTTGGTTGAAGGAGATTGGAGCAGAAAGCATGGGGAAAAAATGCAGTAATTGGGGTTGACTTTTAAGAAAGATTTTAAAATATTTTTGCAGAAGTGAAATTGAATTTTAAGAATTTGTTAATTTATTTTTTTTTGAGTTGAATAAAGCCTTTAGACCTGGTTTAATGAGCAGTGATTTCAGTATTCCTGGTGCAGCTCAGGAAGCAAAACAGTAAGTTGGTCTCAGTGTGCACTGTTTCACTCGATGATAATTGATTTGTATTTAATTGTTCATCATCCTTCTAATTTGTGACAAGTCAAAACCCAAACCAGGCCAGGAAAATCGAGAGGGAGCAGTATAAAATGCTGCCCTTATATCCCCAGTTGTGTCACTAGATGGTGCTGGGAATTAGACCGAAGGAAACCCTCAGAAACCACATCACATGCCAGGAGAGCCCAGCAAGGAAGAGAATTCTGAAGAGGGTGTGGAAATCTCGTGTTGAAATAAATCAGATGTAGGAGGATGGGGTGTGAGGCTTTCCCTGTGTTCCCAGTGTTGGGTTAAAATGTGCATCAGTGAGGAATATGGCAGAAATAGAATTTTTCTTGCTTTTCCCTCCCTGCAAAATTGAGGACTAAAATGTCTGCGTTGTTTTCTGGACTGGGTGACAGTTCCACCATGAGCTGTGACAAAAAGGTGCTGGAAGGGACAGGGCACTTCCAAAATTGAGGCTGGTCTTAGGTCCTGACTCAGAGCAGTTCAGGGGGAAACCCAGAGGAAATTATTAATCTGAAAAGACTCATGGAATTTAATTAAATGAGAGTTTTTCAGAATACCAGGACTTCATGGTACAGGTTCTGCCTTTCACTCTGAATGCCTTTCTGCTGTTTTGCTACAAATGTCACACCTTCTCCTCCCTTTATTTCACCATCTCCACATTTCTGAGTCTCAGGACAGAACTATCCTGCCATCCATGCCTTTGCAAATGTCCCCTTTTGCCTCTTGGTACCAGGTGGGAATTGAGTTTATTGCTGCACATCCACCCCAAAGCAACGTTTCAGCAAAACGGGGCTTCTCCTGGTTCAGGAGAGGCCAGGCTGAGTTTCAGGGTGCTCAGCCAAGGGTTAACATTCTGTGTCCACGAGCCAGAGCCACAAACACGTATTCTTTTGGGGCCTGGGTGCTTGAGCAGTGTTCTCTGCTTACAGCTGGCTTTTTAAAGGATCATTGCTGTGCCTCCTTGTTGAAATACAATGTCGTGGCTGGTGGCCAAGCAAAACACTGCCTTTCTCCAGCTCTTTCACAACGTTGTCTCCCTCACCTTTGGATTCCTGTCCCTGACAGACACAAGCACTTGGGATCTGCTGCTCCTTCTGTGTTGAGAAGTGAGTTATTGCACGTGAACAAAGGTGGGGAAGTTGAGCCCCAAACCCCTACATTTTCAGATTATTTCCACACAGTTCTTTTCTTTTGGCAAGTCCTTTCTCTTCATTCTCGTCCTGTTTCACCTGAGATGGTTATACAATGTTTAATAACTTGTTTTCTCTCATTTTCTGCTTAATCTCAGACTTGCTGGAGAACGTCCCTTAAGGACAGAAGGTTCCTCTGTGCCATGTCTTGTCCTGGAGCTGTGTCTGCTCTGGCAGGGATTCAGGAAAACACTTTACTCAGGAAGTTCAGTGCCAGCCTGACATAAACCACGAGCCTGTTGGAGTTTGGGGCCCTCACACCTTTCTGGGAGTGAAATATTCCCAGTTTTGACACCAAGCTGGGCATGCCCATGAAGATACCGAGTTTGCTCTTCAAAGCCATGTGATGCCTGAAGAACTGAGCACACCTTGACACCGGCTCGGGTCTGGCAAACACAAAAACCTGGGTGATTCTCAAACACTGAAATGCAAATTGTACAGGCAGTTGTTGGGATTTTGGTGCATATAATGCTCTGCACCAGTGCAAACTGTGCCAGTAGGTACAGGGGCTCACAGGGTGCCTCACAGGGTGACATGGGGACACTGAATCCCACAGGTGCTTTCTGGTCCCATTTACTCTGCTCTGCCTGGGATGGTTTTGGACCCCAAATCTTGTGGATCTCTGCTTGGTGGTGGGATATCAGATTTCTTTTCAAATGCCCCTCTGTATAAAGAGCAAGGGCTGTTTCAAGTCCTGCTGATATTCCCTGTAGGAATAAGAGCTCCAAGGTGCCTGTATTGGAGCAGAACTTTTCACAGTGAGGCAAAAATCACTTCAATTAACCACAGCTGTCTTTAAAAGGAATCTGAACTGCTTCTAACATTCACTGAGGATATTTGCCAGAAACTTCATGCTTCTACAACCAAATCCTCAACAAACCTCCCACCTCAAACAAAAAAAATCCACATTAGCAATGCTCATTTATATCTGCCTCTCAGGGAGTCTGGAGAGCAAATCAGTCAGAAAGCAGAATTCAGATGGGCCAAATTGCAAATCCCTCCTATTAACTATTATTAGCAACATAAAAATTTGCTTGTTTAGGGTTAATAATTAAAGCAATACATGAGCAGGGATAAGAAAACAAAGGCCCTACATGCACAAATAAATTGAAAGGCACAAACAACAATGGCTTCTAGTCTGGGGTCGGGTTTCAGGCTTTTTTCCCATACAGGCAGATTATATTTCATTCCCAGTGGCCTCCATCCAAATTCCTTGAGCATCGGGGAAACGACTCCCACTGAGGTCAGTTGAGGCAGCCCCACCATGGCTGAGTAAGGAAGGGCAGAAATTATTTTATACAGACACAAAAATGCTGTTTATTCTGGGGGGGGTTGGGTGCTGGATTGTGTATTATTGCACTTTGCCTGAAAAAAAAAGGAGTAAAAATACTGTTGTTCCTCATCCTTGACTTCAAGCAGTCGCTTTGCAAGTGGAGAAGTAATTTTGATGTAAAAACAAACAAACAAAACCCAACAATAAATAAAAGATTTCCTATAGGAATGGAAGGCAGGAATTTAATGGGATTCTGGTTGGCCTGAAAGGACATAGCAAAAAAAATCCAACCCACTCCTAAAGTCAGTAATCAAGCTCATGATACCCAAAATTAACCCTTAATTCTGAAATCTGATCCAGGCATTTCTATGCTGATCTCTGGATAAAAACACACTAATGAGAGCAGAACCCTGAAAAACAACTCTGGAAAACTCCCAAGATTACTGAGCTATTTTGTTTGTTCACTGTTGTGTATAGTATTGCTTTTTGGGGTTCCTTTAGTAATTGTGACAGCTGGTATTTATCTAAAAATAAGGAAGTACACCTTGTTAATCAGCAAGGATAAGAAATGCAGTGAGTGGCATTAAGTTCCTTTGTAGTGGAATAAACTAATCTTAAAGAGTTTTGTCTGCCCAGCTCTGCTGTGACACAGCTTTGATAGCCAAGTCTTTATGGTTTATTAAACTTAGGCACCCAATGTAAGGAGAAGCACCACAGTAAGACAGGGGTGTATGAGGGATCTCACTGAGGCCAAATTGCTACCCTTGAGTAGTTATATTTTACAGAAATGTACTTGTTGCTGATAGGAGAGATTTGCTGAGGATTATTCTTGCTACAGTTCCTGTCATTTGCTTGAGCCACGAATAAATAAATGATTGCTATGTCAGCCTTTGAGGATCAGGCTCTCTGACCAAACCAGTCCGACCTGGGCATTGTTTGGGTTGGTTTCTTACCACGTGTGTTGCTTTTTTCTCGAGCAGCAAGTTCCCATCAAAGTTCCAACACATTCCCCCTTGTTGGGAGTTAATATTTCATTAGCATAAATCATTTCATGTCTTGTGGAGTCTGACCTAATTCCTCCAGGAGCACAAACCTGCATCTAACCCTTCTTTGCTCGGTAAATTTGGTACCACTTCCTTATGCTGTCCCTAAAATTTCTGCCCTTAGAAGGTCTAACTCTTTGGCATCAGAGTTCCTACCTCTGCCAGCAAAGTCCTTTCACCTTTCACAGGCACAGAGGGAATGGTAACACAACTCCACAGTGTGAGGGTTTGGGGGTTTTTAGGGCCGTGCTGGTGCTCTCTTGGTGAGCAGTGACCAGAGGATGGAAATGCCACCAAGAAAACCTTGAATTCTCATCCAGAACATTAATGACTCTCTCTTCAGAACACAGACCGAGCTGCTTAAATTAGGGAATATGTTCCAGCAGGGCTTTGCTAACTGAGCCAATGTTTTCCTGCAGAAAACAGCCCCAAAAAATACACTTATCAGGGAGCAGATGATGCAACTTTCTGGGATATGTAACTGGCTGAGAGTGAGTTTGGGTAGGGAAATGAGAAAATGCAAAAATACAGGTGTTGCTTGGAATTTGCTCCTCTTTATCCAGGGTTAAGAGGCTCCTGGAAACACAGCTCACACAAGGAGATCTTGCTTTAAAAAAAAGGAAAAGAGGAAAGAATTAAATATTTACCTAGTAAGAGCCATGCCAATTGACACATTAAATATGCAGGTTCTTTGTTATCATTCCAATGATTCCAGAACAAAAAGTAAGAGCTGAAGGAGGAGCAAATACCTGGGACAAGATTTACACCTGTGCAAAGCAAGAGCAGGCTTGTCCTCTCTGGGGAGCAGAGACCCCCTCGAAACCCTGGGGTTCTTTCTCAGTCCTTCTGGAGCTTTTCCTGCTCCAGCTACATTATTTTACCCTCTTGCTCCTTGCATATCCTAAAGCAATTCATGAGAACAACCAAACCAGCAGAAATATCAAGGTGATTTCTGCATTAACAGAAACAGATCAGCAGGGTTGGACTGACTTTGAGGGCCTTGGACAGCTTCATGCCCTTGCTGGTGTGGTCACTGGTGCAAGTGTTGTGTGAACAGGCATTTCTGAGGCTTTTCTGTTAGTTTTGGCCTCTCCAGGAGCTCCAGTTTTATGTGGGATATTGCCTAAGAACCACAAAAGCCTCCAGATTTTTCCAGTATTCTTGAGCTTCAGTGAGTGGTGAATGCTTTAAATTTTGTGCTGAATGAAAGTTCCTGGAAGAAACTTCTCCTGTAGGTTCAGCCCTTCTCAGATTTCAGTGTTGCTTCAGCATCTGGATAATTCAGAAGTCCTGAAAGGGTATTCAGTGAGAAAAGGCCCCAAACATTTTGGGTTTTCTTCTGCTGTGTGATGACCTCCACAGCCCCTACCTGTGCTGGAGCAATTGTAGGAGCTCACACACCCCTCGTGTCCCTTCCCACGTGATGGTTGGCACTGGTGACCATCAGCCCCAGTGCCCTGGAGCTGTGAGCTGCTGGTGACAGCTTTTCATGACTCTGCATTCATGGAAAGAGCCCTTGAAGAGAAAGTGCTCTGTGCAAGCCCATTTGAGTCTGCATTTCCTCTTAGTAAAGAGCAGGGCAATGGTTCAGTCAGCAGCACTCAGTGAGGGAGATGTTCTATTTGTCAGGGTCCAAACCCGCCCTGGTTTTCAGCTTTGAGAGCAGAGTTTCTGTAGGTTTATAGTGCACTGTGTGGGGATGGCAGGCTCCCTTCCCAGGGTGGACTAGGGATGCTCAGAGTATTTTCAAGTCTCTTGATTCCTGCTCTGTAGGGAGCTGGAGGGTGGCGAATTGCTTTCTCTTTGACACAACATCACCTGAGTCCTCACTGCATGGGGAGCAACTCCTTGTGGGTAAAGAGGATTGCAGGGTGTGTGGCTCTGCCCTCCCTGGTGAATCCCAGGATCACTCAGGTTGCACCTCCAAGACAAACACAGTGTTTATGATACCATCAAACTGCCTCATTCCAAACCTGCTGCTCCTTAACCTGCCAGCTCTTTAACCTTAAGACACTCTTCTAAATGTCTGGATTCTTTGCATTGCTGGGGGTGCTGCTGTGCTTTAGGGAAAGGGGGATGATCGTCCCTCACTCACTGAACTTGGATAAGGGGGTTGTTGGGTCCCCATGGCTGAATTTCAGCTGCCTGAAAGTCGGGATCTGTAAGTTAAAGATGGAATTCTCAGCTGGTCACATAATTCCATTTACAGTCAAGACAGAGGCATCGTTGGGGTTCACCTTAACTCTGATGTGCTACACGAATTACCCGCAGGAAACTGCTTTTCTATGGGCTGTGTTTGGGGGTTTGGGTTTGGTTTTCAGTGAGCTCTGGTGCCCCTCAGGTGTCACAGACATCCCATATTTCACTGCCTGGTGTTTCAAGGGAATTATATTCCAGAAACAAACAAATTATATATAAAATGGCAGGGATGACAAAAAAACAGTCTTAGAGCACCTGGACTCTGCCCAGAGGTGTCTGTACATCAGTGATTAGCTCCTCTCCTCTCCTCTTCTGTGTCCTGTCAGACTTGGGAGGACCCTGAGTTGTGTTTTTTCCTCTCTGCCTTTTAACCTGTCCCCAGGGATTATGTTTGCATTGCTGCTGGATCCTTTTCCTCCTCCTGCTGTTGTGCTGTGAAGTGGATGCCATGAGAATGATATTTTTCCAGCTGCAGTAGCCAGGAAGAGTCAGAGACTGTGAAAGGTAATGACAGGATTCCACGTGGGCTTATTTTGCAGAGGAGTGTATCCATCTCCCCAAATATCACCAGCTTTAATACTCAAAGAACCCAAATCTGACCCTCAAAACCACAGCAGTGGTTTGAGATTAACAGGATTAAATAAACTTCAGTGTTTTCATATTTGGGGTCTATTCTTTAATGTCAAACACTCTTGTTTGCAAGTACTTCCCTGCAGCTTAAATCCCTGGGATTGGCCTTTCTTAATTAATTAAATACACTTACCCACTTCATTCCAGGTGCTGGTTCTTTATTATGAATGTTAAATTCCAAAAATTAAATAAACTAAAGCAGGTGAAAGTGGGGGGTGAAAAGTGAAACTCTTGGCAGCTCAGACCTGGCAATGAAGTCCCACAAGAGATATTTTACTTGCTCAGTGTTTCACCCACTTGTCTCGGAGAGTTTCCAATTTGTTCCTCTGAGGTTGAGCAAATCTCACCCTTCCTGTGGGATGAGTGCTTGTTTGCAGGCTGAGTCAACAGCAGTGAGGCTGCCTGTGCCTGGGGCTGGATGCAAGGGGTCAGAACAATGTGAGGGTCCCCATAAAACAGCACAGGGCCAGAAAAATGCAGTGGTGCCCATAAAACATGCTGTGCCCTGCCTCGCTCTGCCTCTTGGGCAGCCTGTGTTCATTGTCAGCAAGATCCTCCTCTGTTAAGATAATGAATGTTTAGGCTGGGAAATAATGGGTTTGTGTGGCCCTGGGACCAGTGTGAATGTTCCTGGAGATTTAGCTCACTGTGCTCCTCCAGAACAGGCATGAAACAGCCCAAGTCCCCCCTTGCTTGGGAGCTGATGCTCGAGAGAAATTGCAGGCAGAGCTTCTGTCCAACCAACCCAAGCAAAGAAAATAAAGCCAACCAAACCCCCAAACACAACACAGCAACCAAATCCACAGAGCACCAAGGGCAGGATTCAGGGGGAAGGAAACTAAGCTTAATTAATACCCTGACTTCCTCCTGAACAGATTCCTAAGCTTGACTCTGTCTTTTCCCAAACCTTGTTTTCCTGGGAATTTCTTCCTTTAGGTTTTCTCCCAAAGTAGTAAGGGCAGGACACAACCCAGGAATCTCTGTAGGTTACAGAGGATGGGGAGCAGGACTTAAATGCTACTGGGTGTGCATTCTAATCTGCTGATGGGATTGTCTGGCAAGGAGGAGTTTCTGCCACTGTTTGTGAGAGGGTTGTGATGGCAAAGGGCTGAAATCTCTGGGTGAGTGCAGGCAAATGACTTAAACCACAACCAGTCAGCCCTGAAACCTTCACTTCACACCATGGACCAGAGCAGGCTTTGATCCCAGCTAACACATCCCATCCTTAACTATGGCTCAGTAGGAATGCAAAAAAAAAAGAAAAAAGGTATTTAGTACCTTCATCTTTCAGCCTCTCAGTCCCTGTAATCACTTGGAGAGGAAAGCAGCAGTAGTGGCTTTTCAGTCTCATGAAGGATTACAAGATGTAACCTGCTGTCAACGGGGTTAAAATGCACAGAATGGCAACAAAAAATTGCTGTGATTGGGATCTCTGTGGAAAGAGATGTCACAAGAGCAGCTTAGGCTTGTAAACCGGCAGTCAAACTGTACATATTTTATTGTAGATTGTTAAATGAGTAAATAATTTCAGTGGTACTCATTCTCTAACTGAAAACAGCACTTTTCCTTGCATGAAAATATTTACCATCTCAGTTCACCTGTGTGTTTGTTTCTGATGTTTCATTCATACTACAAAGGCAGAGGAAACATCAGAATAATTGAGTCATAACACTCAGCTGGGAAAGTCCACATTTCCCTCACTGTAGCAACTTCTAATTGCAACAGCACGATGTGATTTGTTTTGTTTTTCTGTGATATTATCAGGACAGAAAACTTCATGCAAATGTGGGAGAGCCTTAAGCACCAGCAGCAGAATGCAGATATCTGTGCCCCGACCTCGTGCCTTCCAAAGGTTCTTTTTTGCTGCTGGCTGCAGATAAATTAATTCCTGGTAAAAACACACCTGATTTCAGCTGCTGTCTCTCAAGCTCTAGTGAATTTTTCCCTTTTCCAGGGCACAGTTTCAAGATGAGAGGAGAGGATGGGCACAGAAAGTAGGTGATGTACAGCCAAGTGTTTCCCATAGTTCTCAACCCAGTGTTGGCACCTTCTTCCTGAAAACTGCCTTTATTCACCTGGCCACAGCGTGCCTGCATTTGTGGTGCACTTGAACTCCACGAGACCCAGCCTTTGTGCCCTCACTGCCTGCAATTGTAAAGGAAAAAAAATGATTTTAACATTGTTTAATGTGTAATCCAAACCCCAGGGAGCTCTGTCCAATATGAAAATTCTGCCCTTCTGTAAACAGAAAAGCAACTTAAAATTCCTTCTTTGGAAATCACCTAGCTTTGTCTAAGCTGAAAAGAAAAAGACCCATGAAAACAGCCACCACTAATTCTTACTATTTGGGTTTGGGTCTCCCTAAAGGTTATAACTGCAGTTACAAGTAGTGCTGGTGCAAAAGTGGGCAGCTCCCACCATCACCCAAGGAGGATTAATGGGAATTTGTATGCCAGGGGATATCTGGGGGTTTAACTGGATGTTGGAACTTTTCAGTGACATAAGGGCACGGAGTTACAAGGGAAAAAACACCTTAATTTTAATGCACATAGAAGTTATTTCCATTTTTTACCACATTTTCTAGAATATTTTCAAAACTGGTTGTGCATTTTCCTGTTGCACAGGGATCACACTCAGAAATGTACATTTCTGCCTCTCTTCGCCTCTTTATCTTGACAAAATAATAGTTTCAACAACAAAAAATAACCCACCTATGAGCACAAATGAGTGACTGTGACAGTCATAACGCTTGAGGTTTCTAAATCTCCCACTGAGAGTGTAATCATTGAAGTTTCTCCGCTTTTTGGAGGTGCTGGGTCATACAGGGCTGGCATTGCAGAGGAGAGCAGGAGCTGAATGAATTCTGGCAGCCCCACCCCACGCTGCAGGTGAGGATTTTCTGGCAAGGTAAACTTTCATCATTACTCTTTCCCTGGCTCGAAGTGCCTTCAGAGGTGAAATTGTGTGGAAAATAAATAGCTGTAGAGTGTGCAGAGCCATTGACAGGTGAACAAAGGAGACAATTAAATGGAAAATTAAATGCTTTCATTGGTTCTCGCACCAGAATCATCAAGTTCAATTATAGCTGGTTTCTGTACCTCTGCTAAGTACAATAAAAGGTCTCCCAGCGAGAGTTCCACTCATTGGAAGAGAAGAGCAGAGAGTTTTCACAGCTGGGTCCTCCAAAAGGAAAGCCTCTGCTTTTCCAGGGAACTCTCTGTGTTCATCAGGTGCTTTCTGTGGCAGCAAATACTCTTATCTCTGCACTGCAAGAGAGAAGAGAGAGCATACTCAGAAATGGGTAGCAGGGGTGGTCAGACAGCACTGAGTGCTGTATTTTAAAGGGAATGTCTGCTCTGAGCATTCTCCTCAGATCTCTTTGCTGCTGGTGCTGATGGAATCCCCAACATCTGCTGTGTTTTAAACAGCCATTTTTTTACTGGCCTTAAATAAAAGCTTTACAGACAGAAATGGATAGCAGACTGCAAGCAGACTTTCTGCTTTACAGCCTGTGTTTCCTCGAATGTGCCATAAATCCTCCTGGAGATGCAGCAGCTCAGCTGAGTGTCCTGAGCAAAGCTCAGGGCAGAACAGTAAAGGTGTTTGCCCCAGGATGGTGCTGCTCTTCCTCCCGCCTTCGGCTGTGCCTGTTGCTGCACAGCTCCCTTTCCAAAAACTGTGATTTACTGGACATAAAATACAGCATTGAGGGGACACGATGGTGCCTCTGAATTATTTTTCTTTCAGCATTTTTCGTGGGTTTACTGCTGAATTCACAGCAGCAGAGTGTCAGGGTGGGGACCAGCAGGTGGCAGTTTCACCCAACTAATCCAAACCTCTTCAGAACAAATTTGTGTGTAAATACAGACTGCGAAAGTGCACAGCTTTGGGTTTTACCTAAATTACAGCCTTTGCTTGTGCTTCCTTGTCCCTTTTGTGAGGGAGTTTCAGGACAAGGACAGCTGTCAGTCAGGGGCTGACATGGCTCTTGCTGGGTTGTGCAGCACTCCGAATCAGTGCTGGTTTGTGCAGTCAGGGCACAGGGACTGGCTGCCTTGGGGGACCAGGCAGAGCATTCAGATGTTGAGATTCTCCTCTGCATCCAAAGGCTGGCACGTGTCTGAGTGTCTTTCTGAGTGTGCCTGCTGAAATCTTTCCACTGAGGTGCAGAAAGTGCAGATCACATCTCCCTGCACCCCTACAGGGAGCTGCAACCTTCTGCTCAAAGGAGGGGCTGATTTAAACACAAAAATCGTGGTTGGCTTCATGATATGAAGCCCCTTTCTCTCTAACTATACAAGGGAAGAGAAATATGTGACTGAGCTTGCTCTTGTGTCTTCTTTTTAATGCCAACTCTTTGCTTTTTTGGTCAAAATACTGTCACAGTAACCCCAACACTGAAGGGTGTATGGAGGATAGTGAGTATAGTATAAAGGTTTTTCTAATCCCCCTCTCCCCCAACTTCCTAATTGAGTCCTTTCCCCTAGCATAAGCAGAGAATGAAATTCTGGCTGAAGAGATGAGCTGAGGGTGGTCCTGCAGGTAGAGAGAGCTGTCTCACCTCTCATGCCTCTTGTGTCCTGGGAAAAGTAAACCTCCTGAGCTTTCAGAACCAACTGCACCCTCAAGGGGGGTTTCCCAGGTGTTTGAGGGAGACCACAGAAAAGTAAATGCTGAATGAAGCAATGGGAACTTTTGTGTACACTCACAGCTCGGCACAAGGCTATTGTTCTCTGTAGCTCTCTGCCCACTCCTCTGCAGTTCCACCTCACGGGTTTCAGGGGAAGACAGACATGAAGATGCTGCCAAAGCTGCTGAGTCCTGTTTCTCCTCGAAACTCTGGGGGCAAATGTGCTCAGAGAGTGCTCTCAGCATGAACACGTTCCAGAAGGTACCAGGCAATGGGGACTTGACTTTCCTTGTGACTCAGTGAGGGTTTAAGCTTCTGCCTTGCTAACAGCATCAAGGTTCACGTTCTAAATGAACCAGGTACAAGCAGCCTGAGAGTGGTTTGTGGCAGAAGATCTGATCTGATAGTAGAATATCTAGTGCCTGTTTCAAGCCCTTATCTTTTAAAAATGCTGATTGTTTGGTTCTGGCAAGCCTGGGCCAATATCTGAGCGTGAAAGGAGGTGTTGAAGTCCCTGGTTTGCTGAGCTGGGCCCAGGGCTTGGCTCAGGGTGGCTTTTGCAACCATTCATATTCCTGTTTGAGGGGGGTTTCTTCCACTGTATGGACTGAGCAGGCAGAGTGTGAGCTCTAGGGTGCCTTTCTAGGGCTTGCCTCGGTGTGGAAAAGAGGCATTCTCAGAAAACGGGTGCAACCTGAATTCCTGTCAGCAGTAAGAGGAATTTGGAATGAAACCCAGTTCTACGAACAGCGAATATAGGTCATGAGAAGAACCTCTGAGGTCGTGTTACACACCTTCCTTGGTCTTTAGTTTTGCTTCTGTCAGGAGAAAGGGAGGCCACTGAAATCATGGTTGGAAGGACCCCTGAAAATCATCCTTTGCTTTGGCAGACTCACCAAAGAGGGACTAAAGTCTTTGGGCAACCTGCGCCTGGCTTCTCTGCAGGCCAGGGGACAGAAGCCTGTTGGAGACTGCAGAGGGAACATGGAACAAGTGTTTCTGCTGCATTGCTTTCCTTGCTGATAACCCCAGGCTTCCCTGCTGGCTCAATTTCCCCACTCCCAGGGCCAGTCATGCGACTTCTGTGCGTAGCATTCACTGATATTCTTAATCCTGTTTCCTCCTCATGAATCATTTGAGATCTGGGGTTGATTTCTGTCACTGTCAGGTTTATTTTGGGGGTGGTTCTGTGTGTGATTTCCCAACAGGTCGTTCGGATGGGTGGTTTGCCCTGTGTTGGTCCAGGCTGATGTTCCTCTGTGACACGTGGAAGGGGACAGGTTGTGTGACTGCTCCCAGTGCCAGCTCACCCAAACCTGTCTGAGGGAGGCTGGTGAGAGCCATGGGCACGGTTTGAGCACCTAGTGCAGAGAGAAGCTGCAGTGGCAGGGATTTCAGAGCATTAGGTACATGGTGGGCTGCCTCTGGCTCCAGGTTGGCTTTGCAGGCAGGCATGGAATCCTGGGCTGGTGGGATCAGCACTGGTCTTGGTCCTCTTGCTGGCTCAGAGAGCAGGGGATGAGATCTCTACAAACAGCTTAAGTATTTAACAAGTGCTGAGGTGATTTGGCTTTTTTTTTGTGTGAATCAGTCACATCTTGGAGCTTTGGAATAGACCAGATGATCTCCTAAGGAGCATAAAGTACAAAAAAACCCTGGAAAGGGCTGTTCTAGTACTTGATGTGTGTTAGAAAACACAAGTGCTTGCTCATGGGAATCTCTCCTCTCTCTAAGTGCAGACAAATATGGTTGGCTTGGATTTTTTAATTTTCTTTTTACTCTACACAGTGTTACTCTAGAACTCAACTTTCTCAAGGGCTTCACTTAGAAGGTTTTGGAGGATTTCCCGCTCTCCTTTGTGCCTGATGTAAAGCCTGATGTGTAGGGGACACTTCTCTGTGTGAAAAATCCACGCAGTAACCCTGGAGAGGATGTGGAATGCCCCAGGATCAGCTCCTCACTGCCCCAGAGGTCCTGAGGGCTTTGGTGATTTACGCTGCCCAGGGACTTTAGCACTGAGAACATATAAAAGCTGCATCATTTGTTCCTTATCAAAGCTGAGGTATGAATCAGAGCTGGTTTCAGAGGGTGACGTGGGAGGTGTGAGGCTCACATCAATATTAAAAAACGAAAGAAGAAGAAAAAAAAACATCACAGAGTTTATTGTACCGTGCTTGTTTCAGTGATACTCCTGGTACTAAAAAAAAAAGGGTGATACACTCCTTGGGAAGCACATGATTAGCATCAGTCTTGTACACAAGGCTGTCCCCAAAAGCTTGGCCTCTGCCCCCAGCCCTGCTGCAGGTTCCTGATGTGACCTTGAGCAAAGCAGTTTTGATGTCCAAACACCTCATGAATCTACAGAATTAGGAGATTCTCTGAGCATTATGAAAAGAGCTCAGCACACCCCGAAGGTGGTTGGGCTTTGGGTGACCCAGAGCCCTGGAGATGCCTGTTGTCCTCCTGGCTGTGCCCAGGATGTTCACCAGGGTGCAGTGGGATGGTCCTGAGCTGGGTGATGGGATTTACATCAACTGCCTGGCACAAATCCAGCCCTCTGCCAGCTTCGGTTCGGGATCGTTTCTTGCTCTGATTTCACAGTCAGTGTCAAGCTGCAAAGTAAAGACCTGGGTTACAGAATTTGTAATCTGAAATAGCAAATATTTCCCTGTCATGTGTCAGATCTTGTTGGCTCAAAAGAGAGGCTCAGCTTTTCATTTCCTCCATGGCTCTTGATTGATTAGGAAAGAGTTATGAGAACCTTTTCTGAGCATGGTTGTCTCCTGAACTCTCACTCAAACCCACAAGGTAGAGATCCATTTATTCGTTTAGTTTTTGTGTCCTCAAAGGTAAATATTTGCGTTTGCAGACCACAAAGCTCTCTTAAATATCAAACTACTACTTATATAGTCCTACTTCTTACGGTGCGTGGCAAGATTAAATTGTGAATATTGACATGTTTGAAAACAAACCAAAAAAACCTTCCACACCCCACAACAACAACAAAACCTGACACCCAGGACATCTGGAGTTGAGGTTGTGGGACAACATCGAAGTTGAAGCTCAGGTTCAGGTTGACAAATACAATATAATCCAATGATCCAGGTTCAGGCTGACAAATACAATATAATCCAATGATCTCACAGCACTCCAAATTCTTGCAGGGCCAGGGTGGTACCAGACAGCAGGGGCAGCTCTTGGTTTTAGTTCCCCTTAAGAGCAGTGTCAGGCTTATGGTGTAATTTATAAACTAAATTTGCAGAGAGCCTGGCTGTGAGATTGCCAAAAAGCTGCCTTCTCTCAGTCACTTCATCCTGCATTTCTGTGCTGAGGGGAACCAGTGGCAGAGGGGTTTTAGGGTCTCTGTGACTCTGCCATGTGAGTGTTGGTGGATCCACTGCTGCTCAGAGGGGAGATGGAGTCTGTCTTTGGCATGTAAATAAGGAGGGATGGATTTGTCTGCCACATCTTTGAGGCTCTACCCATATTAATAGACTGAGAGGTTATAGCTGACAATGGTTCAAAATCAAGTTTATAGACTTGAATCACGATTTGCAGACAGTTGTCAGAGGAAGAGGCAAATATGATACTCACTAAGGGATGTTTTTCATCTTTCTCTCTGCTTTTGTCTCTTCCTTTGGACCTCATTAGTAAATGGTCGTTAACTGAATTACTTCTACAAAACGCATGAAATGAGAAAAAGCTCCTTTTTGGCAGAGTTTCTGTTTGGCTTGGTGTGGTGTGGGGTCACCAGGCTACTCAAACAAAGCCCTTTATATTTTAATGTGTAACCGAAGTTGCTTTTTGGTGAGTGATTCTTTGTTAATCCATCAGAAGTTTATCTGGTAACCGTGTGTAAAATATGGAAATGGAGGATTATCAGCCACCAAAACAGTGCTGGCTGTTTTATCGGAGGAAAACATGCCCCTTTCTTGCAACTTCCTCATTTTAGATGTTTATTACAATAAGACTTTATCTGCCTGGCTTCATATTTTTAAAGTATTGATGTAAAGACCTTAAAACCAGTTTAATCCTGAGTTATTTCATGTTATCCACAGCTTTTCTAAGCTCAATTAAAGTATAGTTAAGGGTGAGATGATAAGCATATATAGATCCTTTTAATATGAGTCTGTATATTTACTTTGGTGCATTATACAACCTGCCTTCACAGACGTGGTGTGTACAAATCTCAGACTGTGCTTGCTCTGCTCTGCAGAGCCCAAATGTACACAGAGCGTGAAAAATCAGCTCTTATTTCTGGCACAAACCCGCCTAAACCCTTGATTTCCTGTGCTGTGTTCCAGTGGCTCTGGGCTGTCAGAATTCAGGTGTTTCCAGAGAAAACCTCCCCCAGAGAACACTCCTAAGCCCCTCTGACATTGCCTCGTGCCCTTGCTCAAGCCACACTCCAGGAGCATCTCCCAGTGCCCCCTGACTGTGCTGGCAGCTTCCAGCAAACCTGAGGAAGTGATTGGGCCCTGGCTCTCAAATTTAATTCGGTGCATTATCTTAATTCTACACATTTGAGAGGTTTCTAAAATGAAGTTCCATCAGTTTAGGGAGAAACATGATATTGCTTTGGAATCCCAGCTAGGAGAGCCCACGGTTTCCTCCTGCTTTGGTGCAGCTTCAATATTCTTTGTCAGTCCTTTGGCTTGCCTGGGCTGGGATCTGGACTACACCTGCCTGCTCACCTCTGTGGCGTTAGCTAAGGGGTTGGCTCCTATTACTAAGCACTTCAGCAGCAGGGAGGATGTTGTACTGTGGGGCATTAATGCAGATATGCAAAATGTGGCTAAACAATGCCCTCGTGGCTGAGAGCCCAGCAGGTGGGGGCACATTCCTTATTTCTTCCCACTCTCCTTCCTTTGGCGTTTGTTTCTTTTTTTTTTTTTTCTTTTTGACAAATCTTTGAACCAGAGGGAGTCAAATTAACCATTTGTCTTACTCTGATGAAATCTGTGGTTTTCCATTAAATGCAATTTGGGGTGTTGCAAAATGGTTCACCAAACAGAGCCATTCCCAAGAGGGGTTCGACATTCCATTGAAAGGATAAAACTCCTTTGATAGACTTCTGGCCAAAGAACTCACCAGGGCCTGCCGTGCACTTTTCATGGGAAGAGAAATTTGTGACAGCAAGTTTTGGGGCTCTGGCAATTCAGGGATTAAAAACTGAGCAGGAAGATGGGAATGCCAGAACCCTGAACAACCTGTGCAGCCTCCAGCAAAGGTTTCTCCGGGAATGAAGCTCCTGAGTCAGTGTTACTTGTGAAAATTCATCCCAGTGCCCTGATTTTTAGAGGGAAGAGTGTTAGGAGGTTTAAGAGGTCGTGGTCACGGTGTGATAGGCAAGATATAATGGTGGTGTTAATAATGCCCTTAAACTCCTATGATGAGTGTCCCTCAGCCTTCCTTCAGCTTCACAAGCTATTTTGGAAGTGCTGTTTCTTCTTTAATGGGAAGTGTTGTATTTTGACAAAAACAAAACAGAAAAAAAAAAAAGGGGGGGTTCTTTTTTAAATGAAGGACGTCCTCGCTTAATGAGGCTTGAAGTGTTTACAGGTGTTTCCTCAGCAGTTCAAATTTAGTGGCCCCTGGGGAGTTGAGATTCTCATAAGGCAGGAGCAAACACTGCGGTTCTGTGTTTTAGAAGTGCTGCACGTTTAAAGGGCCAAGGTGTGGGGCTGGATTGGGGTGGGCACGGTGTGTGGAGACAGCAGTTGTGCCACCTGAAGCAGCAGAACGTTGTCTTAGTGAACCAAGACCATCCTTAGCGCCACAGAAGGTCAAAATTGTACTGAAAGACCCTTTGCTGCTGTAGAACCTTTTGACCTAATGTTGCAAATCTGTGGTAAAAGTCCCACAAGGGGCAGGTTCCACATTTGTTTGCTTAAACACACCTTGGGGACACAAAGTCCTTTTTTTTTATTTATTTTTAATGCATAATATCTTCCAGAGCCCACTGCTCTTGGAGGAACTGCTGAGCATCATGAAGAACAGCAGAGAGCAAGGGAAAATGTAGAAGAGGTTGTGGTTGGAGGATGTGATGACATCACAGGGCTCAGCGGGAACACGGGGCTTTTAAAAAGCTCAAAGAAACATCCTGACAGTCACTTGTCACATCCCCGTCAAGGAGCCAAACACACAAAGCCAAGTCATCTTCACCCAGGAGACAAAAAAAAAGGCTCCATCCTGCCACAGAATATGCACTGGCAAAAATGTAAGTGAGCTCTGATTTGCTTTTCGTGCCTCTGATAACACCTGAGGGTTGTGATGAATGGTGTGGAATAGAAGGGGAGATAATACTCATGCAGAGATGCTCAAGAGAGGCAAGTGATAAGGTGTGATGCTCATTTTCCAGCAGGGATATGAGCTCAGGGCATTGCTGCTTCATCACTATGAATCAAGTGGAAGACTATGATTCATAAAAACAATAACAGGATGCAGGTATTGTATCAAAGGTTACGGTGGTTACATACCAGAAAATTTTCCTTTTTAAAAGTGAAACCTGTGAGAAATCTTATGTCTCTGCCTTTTCTTGATATGTACTTTTTTTTTCAACTAATAAAAAAGATAAGGAACAAAGCAGTTGAGGGCAATACAGTTATGACTCTACAGGAAATCAGTTTTCTTGTTTTCAAGATAGTTTTGCTGCTCTGGGCCCACCTTTGCTCGAGCAGTTTACTGATCAGAACCCAGGTAGGTGTTTGCTCCTTGTGAGGTTTTCCCTCTGGCTGTGGGTGGGTCAGCAGATGATGCTCATTTCAGCAGCTGGGCTGCCATTCTTTGTGCTGTTCCATCACCCTGGAAGGGCACAACACACCTGAAAGGGACAAGTTGCTTTCTTAGACACCTGCCAGTGACTTACCTGACAGGGAACTAACACTGCTCTTCTTTCCACCACAGCTCGTTTTACTGTGCTTTTGCCTTTCTCATCCCATTAGCAGTGAAATCTCTTTTCTCCGTTGCACATTTCTCCTGATTTATTTTTCCTTTCCAGCTGAACACTTTGGAAGCTCAAATGTGTATTTGTGAAATCATGCAGTAGACTGTTCCATCCTTTAGCAAGAAGCTCTGGCTGCTCAGTCAATCATGTTTCAAAGTGTCTGACAAGGGAAAGGGAAGCACCATGACAACACACCTTCCCCCCTTTATCTTGTGCACTTTTCAGGATCAGTGGGTATAAGATGTGGAGCGAGCTGCAAGGTGATTACATTCAAATCTTCTATGTAATCTTCCCTCTCCAGTCCATTAATGGTTTGTTTGGGGTTTTTTCTCTGCAGTGACAAAGCAGTGTTAACAACCTGATGTTTTAGGTAGGAGGAAATTGGTAACTGAATTGGTATTTTTCCTTTGCTTTTTCCTTTGCCACGTGTGGTGCTCAAAGGGGAGCAGGAATTAGAAGTCTGCATGAAGAGAGATTAAATTGTCAGCCATTCCCTGCTGATAATTTCTGGCAAAACAATTTCTGTCAAATCCCTGCCTGTCCCTCTGTGTCCCCTGAGCTTATTAAGCCTTGTAGCAAAGTCAAAGTTCCTTTTTCCAACGTGGAGCTGTTGGAAACCTTATTTATCTTTATTAATGCTGCTTCTTTTTCTATACCATTGCAGTAATTATTTATGTGTGTTGGCTTTGCAGGCAGACAGGGAGGGTGTTCTGCTGTCTGGGAGACCCCTATGTGATTCCAGCTGGATTGCTTAGCTCAATACAGGTGTCCAGCTGCCAGATCCCAAAAGTTTCCATGGAAGTTGGACTTCCCAGGGGCTCTGTGAGTCTGTTTGGTGTCTCTGAGGCACCTCTGTTTCCTGCTGGTGTGACCAGCTGTGACCTTCTGTTTCCTGCACCATCTGGCTCAAAGCACCTGTGGCCACATGGATGTTCCTGTGGCCACATGGATGTTCCTGTGGCCACGGGGGAGCCACTGGATTTCTCTAAGATCCAAACTGATGCAGAGGCAGCCCAGGTGACCAGGGAAACTTGGTGTGTGCTTGCAGGAGCCCTGGGCTAATGTGGGAATGGCTCTGCTGCCTGCCTAGGAAATAGGAGCTTTCCTCTGTCAAGCAGAGGGGTTTAACAAAATTAAAATCATAATGAGCCACTCAGGTATTCTGATGAAAGGACATCCTGTGTGGATGGGCAATAAGCCCATGGAGAACTTCTGAGGGGTGAAGGCAGCTCTTCCCCCACTATGGGACAAAGATCCCACAGTCAGTGGCAAGTTGCTCGTGCCAGCAGCTGTTTTGCTTTGCACACCTGTGGGGCTGAGCTGCCAGGTAAGTGACACCTGGGCTGACACCCAGCCCTGCACGCCCAGGGGTGGGTGACAGGCTTTGGCAGTCCTCACCCTGCAGGTAAATTGGTCTAAGCTGTGGTTGCTCTGCTGTGGAGTGACCAGAGAAGGTGATGTCCCATGGAGACAACCTGGGAGAGCTGGGGATGTTCACCTGGAGAACAGAAGGCTCCAGGGAGACCTGAGAGCCACTTTTAGTGCCTAAAGGGGCTCCAAGAGAGCTGGAGAGGGACTTGGGACAAGGGCATGGAGTGATGGGACAAGGGGGAATGACTGCAGAGTCACAGAACAGGGTTAGATGGGATATATGGAGGAAATCCTTCCCTGTGAGGGCGGGCAGGCCCTGGCACAGGCTGCCCAGGGAAGCTGTGGCTGCTCCTGGATCCCTGGAAGTGTCCAAGGCCTGGCTGGACAGGGTTTGGAGCAACCTGGAATAGTGGAAGGAGTCCCTGCCCATGGCAGGGGGTGAAACGAGATGATCTTTAAGGTCCCTTCTAACTCAAACCATTCCACGATTCTCTGAAAACAGGAGGTTTCAAAAGGAATGGTGTCATTTCCATGTGTTTCCCCCAGCTACAAAAAACACCCAACGACAGCAAAAACACCAAAGAACAAAAAACTCCCAAACTGAGCTCACAAGAGTGACACAAGAGCTCATTCAAACAGGTGTGACCCCAACCTGAGGGCGAGGGCACCTTTTGCTGCTCCTTCAGGGGACCCTTGTGCAGGAGCAGAGGGAAAGCTGCTGGACTGATCTACCCTGGTCAGAGGCTCTTGCTCCCCAGGGAGTCTCGCATGGGTGGCCCTGAGAGCTGGAAATGGTTCCCTCAGGGTCACAGCACTGTGAACTTCTCTGCAGGAGAGGGGCCCAGAGCTTCCGCTGGGCAAAACCCCAGCGAGTGTCTCAGCCCGAAACATCCCCTCCCACGGCCCCGGGGAAGTGACTGCTCGGGGCTGCCCAGCTTTTGGCAGGATCCTGCTGGATGGATTCAGGCCCAGCAGCCCTGCAGGGATGGGAAATGCATGGGCAGCAACAGCTCCTTTCCTCTCAGGTGTCTTTGGGAAGGTCCTCACCCCGTATTAACATGAGCCTTCCATGCAGACAGTTTCTGTTCTGAAAAAGTGTGGAAGCAGGTTGAAATTCGGGAAGATTTTCATATCTAGGTGATGGGTTTGACAATGTCAAAGTGCTCTGGAAGCTCAGCTCCTGGTGCAGTCATTGGCAAGATGTTCAGCTCTTCAGCTGCTCCACTGCCTGCCCGGATTCCCTTGGCACTGAGAGATGTGAATTCACACCCTCAAAAATCTCTTCCCAAAGGCTTTTAAAGTGAGCAAAGGCTCTCCTGCCCACAACAGATGTGGGGCTGTACAGAGCCCCTCTGAAAGTACCAGCTAATGAGACCGAGAGGTGAAACTGCACCTTGTGAGTGACAATTTTGGTAAAACCCCACCAGGAAAGAGGGATAGTGTGAAAGCTGAGCCCATCCATGCTTTACAAAGCAGCTGTCAAACTCTACGAATGACCAGAGCAGCAATTCAATGGAAAACTTGCATTACTAAAATGGAAAGAGTATTATGGGCTGGGAGGAATCAGGACGTGCGGGTGAGACTCAGGGGTAAGGCACTTTCTGTCTATCTCAGCTTCCCCTTTGCAGGAGGGGTTCTCTTATTCTGAAACAGATAAGTTTTAATAGCCCTCACCACTACATGGCCAGTGCATCCAGCTTTTATTTGGCACTTAGAAGCCCTTTTTTGGGTTTTTTTTGGTTTTGTTTTGTTAGAAAAATCAGAGCAACGGGGATTACTAACCAGCCTTCCACGCTGTTTCCCAGTCTTCATATGCCCCCTCAATTTTTGTTTCTATCCAAGTGAAAAAATCCGAAGTTGACATTTTATTTGTCAATCTGCAACACTTGCCTTGTAAGGGAACAGAATGCAGGCTCTGTGTGGTGCTCTCCAGGCTTCCCCTGGTTTAGGGGTGAAGGAGACCTTTTGAAGAGGATGTTTCAGTGACTTTGGTAGCTATAATGGGATATCAGAGACCAAGTCAAACCCTGTCCTGAGTTGTTGGTAGGAAAGTGAAATATTTAGTCTATTGACTTAATTATGCTCAGAGCCCTCCAGAGTTCATTTCCTTATGCTGAGCAATGAACCATCACTCAGCTCTTTGCTCATACTCTGAGTCCTGTTTGTTGTAAAGCAGATTCTCTGCCCAGATGTTTATTTTGTGCTTTGCATTAGCTAAATCTTTATTGAGATACTCACCCATAGTGCACCAAACTGTATAAATGCTAATCCACTCCCATTTTCCTTGTGTTTCCTATAACTTGCTAAGGTGCATCTTGGTAGAAACAACTGATTTTTGTTCCCAAGGGCTTGAGTTGCAGATGGGTCACTTGGGAGTGTTTCACCTCTAAATAATTGCTTGGATCAAATAAAATAGGGACATACCCCTGAAGGATGCTGAGGGGTAGGGATGGAGTTGTAATGGAGAACCTTTCTCCTGAGTGACTCCCTGTCATGTTACTTTCTGGGATTTGGGACAATTAAATGCATTTCAGTGCTTTGTTTCCCTGCCCTGGACTTACCACAAAGCAAAGATAAAGATCACTCTGTTTTTTTCACTTTTTGTAACATATAGAGGGAAACCATGTAATTAGCCAGGAAATAAGGACAGGATCATGACCATGATGAAATGTTTAGTCCCTGGCTAACTGGGCATCGATGTGTCACTGTCAAAAGGTTTTGATTAGAGAATAATCATCCAAGCATCTACAAAATTAAGCCTCTTTCTTCTTTTTATTACCCAAAGTTCACTGTGTCTGATAAAAGTGTGATTTGGTCTTCAATATCCAAGCCATTAAGTCGCTAGTTTGTTAATTGAAATCTAAATTTTTCTTGTTATTCCGAGTTAGTGATTGCCTTTTGGTGTTACTGCAAACAAGAAAAAGTTTTCTATTGTGTTTCTTTCCAATTATTTATTATACTGGAGGTGAAAGAAGAAAAGGGAAAAATATTTACACTGTTAACACTGATCAATTGATAAGCTTATCACACGTCAGCGCGTGAGCAAAGAAACAGTAAATCTTCTGCAACAGGGGCGAGTGTGGCATTTGCTGCTGCAGGCAGGTAGTCCTGCAAGCTCTGAGAGATTAGCAGGGTATTTCAAACTGAAAATTGCCTGATGGGAAACCACTCTGACTTGGCTGAAAGGATGAAGGTTGAAACTGAGCTGCAGTTCGTGTGCGTGAAGGCCAGTGGTGCTGATGTGAAGTTTAGTGATCTGAAACTCGTCACGCTTCAGCACTTGCAGCCTTCCAGCAGCTGTTCTGCCACTGTCTTCCCTCCAGTTTCAGCACTGGTTCAACCAAAATGGGGAGGAAGGCACACTTTGAAGTTGCTTGGTTTAGGTTTTGGCAATGGCTTGGGTTACTTCTTTGTCTGGTCTTAGAGCAGCATTTGGTGGATGTGCTTAATCACATGACAACATACTCTCCTTCCAGGTTCTGTAGTGACAAGTATCAAGTGAAAATGGGCTGTTGTTGACAATGGCACTAGATGCTGGGGGCACAGAATCATAGAATTATTAAGGTTGGAAAAGACCTGCAAGGTCATCAAGTCCACCCTTTGACCAAATCCCATCAGCCCACTAAAACCACGCTGAGAAGTGCCAGCTCTGCCTGTGTGTTGGACACTTCCCTGGACAGTGACTCCAGCTCTTCCCTGGGGAGCCTATTCCAATGCCTGGCACTCACTCAGTGCCCAGCTCCTCCATCTCTCTGGTTCTCCAAAGCCCAAACAACTCAAGGGTCAGGTTTATAGGATTAGCACTCAATGCATTAGTCTGCTCTTCATTTTGCCCACCCATTCCTGAAGCTCATCAGCCCTTGGGCTGGGGCTGGAGCTGCTCCCCAAGAGCAAAGTGCAAGATTCCCACTGGCTGTGCCTGCTGTGTCCAGCACAACTTGGACTTGTATTCAGGAGGAAAAATTGTATTTACATGGTGTGATCACATGGGGATAACCCATGTAGAGAGAGGGGTTGTAACATTAATGGAGTTGTTAAATCTTCCTGCAGAGCCCACTGAAGTTGGCAACCTGGAGCCTTCTCTGTGCAGTCTGCACACTTTGGGCTGAGCTGCAGGGTGGTCTGCAATCCACCACCAGTATGGCTTTCCTCTGGTGTCACCTGCTCCCTGCATTTGGTGCCTCTCCAGGGGCTGTGTGTTATCCAGCCACTTTGAAAGGTTGTTCCAAAGCCTTCAAGGTTTGTGCTGGGCTTTTGTGGATGCTCAACAAATACAGTGAGTGATAACATTGATGGAAGGAGCCTGAGCCTGCACACGCAGCAAGGATTGGAGAGCCACCCTGGCAAGAGCATTGCAATGAGCCAAAAGAGAAGGTAGGGACTATCACAAAGCTCCCTCCTGGCTGGATTAGATTCCCTCTCTTCATTCTTGGCTTTTGATGCTCCACATTGCTCCAGGTTCAGAGAACAGCTGCCTCTTGGGGAGCAATTCTGTGGTCCTGGAGCCAGAGCTCAGTGGGCACTCTGCTCTTCCTTTGATTTGTTCCAATGGAATTTGGCCATGGACTTAAATGAAAATATAATTGAGTCTTGGTCCAAGGCAGGCTTCACAGTTTATTAAGACCTTGGAGTTGGAGACTGCTAAATCCAGGTACTTCCTTTGCAAGGATATTTTCTTTCTCAAAGTCTTCTGGGCTGTAAATGATCATTTTTCTTTGCTTGGTGAAGCCAGAAGTCATTTTGCTGTGGTTCATCTGTAATGCTCAGACCCTCTACAGCCCTGAACAGTGGAAAAGCAGCTGTGCTAGCATTATTTTTATTTCTGGAGGTCAGCTTGGGGGAACCGAAATATGTTCTGCAGACTTTGGTTTTTTACTTTTTTCTTATTATTTTTTTTTTGGTTACTCTGCTTGCACCGGAAACTCTGAATAGGTATATTTGTCAGCTTTTACAGTAAATTTCTTCTTTCCCATCCCCCAAACCTGGAGCCAGAAACCACCATCCTTCCCCACCCTGATTCTGCAAGGAGGCCCTTTGAAACTGGTGTGATGGCTCAGGGATCAGACACTCCCCAACAGGGTCAGTTCTGCCTCTCAGGCAACTCAGAGCAGGGCTCAGATTTGTGGAGCTGGTGTTTTCCTGCAGCATCAAGAACAGCACCGTTATCTCTTATTTGCACTCAAATTAATACAAATTAAATTTAAAAAGCGAAAATGTGACCTGTATTAAAAGCCCTTGTGGGTGTTTGTATGGAGAATTAAAGTGACCTTAATTGTCTCCAAAGACTCACTTCCAAAGCCACAGCATTCATGGGAATGCAAGTAGCCTGATTTAAAGTGCCACAAAGTATGTCCACAGAAAGCAAAGGTGGATCAGGCAAAGGCTTGAAAAATCAGGTATAAAGGTAACAAAGACAACAGTTCCACAATAAAGGTGGTGCTGTCTGGTACCAACAGGATTTGTCCTGGTCAATGAAGATTCCAGGATTAAATTGTATGCATTGAGTCACAAAGAGTCAGTGGAAGAGCCAAGTTAAGGGAAAGAAGGATTTAAATTTTAAGTAATTAGACAGAAATGTTTATTCTGTTAAATAATTGTCGAGGTTGATTAAGAATCTCTGTGTTTAGACTCAGTTTTTCTCCTCCCAGGAAGGTGTAACACAAACATCTCAGTGTGCATATAATCAAATGCAAGTGAGAGAGATGATCCAAGGTAAAAGGATTCCTCTTGTTCTGTGGTTTGAACCAGAGAGTGCAAACCTAAATAAATGCTCCTGGGGTGGAATAATATTTTCAGACTAAGATTTGAGCTGTGCTTCCTAAAGCCAAAGGCCAGTTGCAAACTTTAAAAATGGAATACTTATCAATCAGCATATTTACACACCAAAGTGCAGTAGAAAGGGGCAGGCAGCCACCACTGCTATCGGTGGCTTTACAAGTGCCAGGCCTCCCTGAGCTTTGATATCCCCTGCTTTCCTTCTGCTATCAATTGCCTCCAAACACTTCAGGTAAAATATGAGCTGTTAATATTGGCTTTTGAAGAAATGTGCTTCCTCTGCTGTCACTTGTCACAGGGGCTTGTGACAGGCCTTTATAGCTGGTTGTAAGCTTGAATTTTCAAAACAGAGCCGGGTTTATGGCTATGAGCTCTGAGGTGTGTTGTCAATGTGACACAGCTTGCCCAGTTACAAACCTCCTGGCCAGGCTACGAGCAGGCTGTCTGACACAACTCTGGGCCAGGCTGGCCCTTCAATACCTGCCTGTTCCCAAAATGAGGTATTCACATCCAGCTAATCATGTTTAAGTGGTTTTCCAAATGAGGATGTTTTTCTAATTTGGGTTGCATTTACACCTTGTGTCTCAACACTGAATAAAATGTATTTCTCTTAAATACCTAATCTCTACCTTTTTTCTGTTTCTGTCTTTTTTCCATCCCTACATTTTTATGTCCTCTGCTCTGTTATGCCACAGCCTAGATCTGTCCTGACCAGTCTAATTCATACCCCTGTTGGATATTCTCAGGGTATGCTCAGGTCAGTGGCTCTGAGAAACACCAAGCAGAGACACCGAGCGAGGCTGGAGGAATAGAATAAACCTGCTCCAGCCACACTGGCTGCTACAACCTGCAGCCCAACAGGCTGCCACGAGGATTTGGGCTCCAAGAAAGGAAAATAAATGTCACCTGCATTTTTTTTTTTGTCCCCTCTCAGCTTCTGGCCCAGAGCAGCAGCCACAGCCTCGCCCCTACCAAGGTGTCCGTGTTAAGGAGCCAGTGAAGGAGCTGTTGAGGAGGAAAAGGGGGAATGTCCACAATGCCAGTGCCACTGCAGCTGCAACGGTAGGAGAAAGGGCAAACACAGAGGAAACTATTCCTCAGGAGCTGAGTGATTGACCAGCCCCAACACTGCTTTGGCAATGAAGGAAATCTTTGCCTCTCCAAAGCATTTTGAAGGCACTGCAGCCTCACGTTAGCTGGCATTACCTTTAATATCTCCTTTAGTGTGCTGAGCACCTTCAGTCAGCACTGACTTAAAGGAAAAGGGGAAAAGGCTTTGCACTTGGCAGGATGTCATTCCTGAGGAACAGAAAGTGGCTTGGAAGTGAAGCAGCTTGTTCAAGAGCACAAAGAGAGATCAGCCAGAGCGATCCTTGGCGATTTGCTGCTTAATTTCAGCCTCTGCTTGTCCTCCCAAGGGGAAGCAGGTTGACTGCTCCTCTCTGAAGAGGAATTCCCTCTGCAACACTAGGTTTAAGCACAGTTCAAGGTGCCCTTGAGCTGAAGGGGCATGAACAGGGTTCATGTTGTGTGTCCTGGCTGCCAGGGTCACCACTTCTGGGTGGGAAAATTCAGACACTGACCTTGCAGTAGTAGCTGATAATCAGCTGATAATACTCAATATACTCTGTCCCCAGGTGCTTCTCTGAGGGAATGAATTTAATGCTAATGCTCTTAACCTCTGAATTTATTTTCTTCTCTCTTCCAGGTTGTTTTGCCCCATCAGCCACTTCCTTCCTATTCCCCAATGGGTAATGTATCCCTGACTCTCCAAGTGTTTGCTGCAGGGAAGGCTGAGCTGGGCTGGGTTTAATCCTTTCCTGTCTTTTCAGGCCAGCCTTGCATCGACATGGACGTTGCTGCCCCTGCACTCCCTGTCACAGATGAAGGAGCACTTGCTTCTGGCTGGCTCCCCCAGCCCTCTGCCACATCCTTGCAGCCCCTCACCCAGTGGACCCCTTACCCTGACTACGTGTCCCACGAGGCAGCCAGCTGTCCCTACACAGCAGACATGTATGTGCAGCCCATGTGTCCCAGCTACACCCTGGTTGGACCTTCTTCTGTGCTGACTTACACCTCCCAGCCACTCATCACCAACTTTGCAGTAAGTCGACAGCACCGAGGTGTGAGTGGCAGCTGATTCCCCTCCTTCCAGCAGGAGCCATGGGGGCTGGCTGCTGTGGTTAGGCTAATTTATTTAATTGTGTGATGTTGGGTGTGTTTGCATCCGTGCCATGCAGTTGTTCTAGCACTGGCTGGGCAGCACTATGGTTGGAACAGGGCAAAAAGCTGTGGTTGTGGTGGAATCAGGCAGAATTCACTGCACTTTTCCCAGCTCAGACTGAGGAGAAGTTCTTCACTATTTATCTCTAAGCTTAAAAAAAAAAAAGGAAAGGGGATTCCAGGAAACACATGGACCAGGTGAAGCAGAAAGAATGACTTTACAACAAATTTCTCAAGGATTGCTATTTACTGGTGGAAGAGGAAGGTCAAAATAGCACCTAAAGTTAGCAGAATATTTGTTCTCAGGATGGCCCAAGATAATTTGTTCCTCCTTAGAGGAGAAGGGCAGAGAGTTCTGTTTCAATGGAACTTGTCTGCATGTGCAGAATCCATGAATCCTTTCTGGATGGGAGGACAGCAGCGAAAATCTCCCTCTCTCTGCTTGCAAATGGACAGAGTAAAACACAGTTGTGAGGAAGGGCCATCATTTGGCTTTGCCTTGGAGGAACATCTGCTCAGGATGTTTCCGAGGCCAGAACCAGCTGCCTTGTGGCAGCAAAGTCAACCTGCAAGAGGCTGTCAGGAAGGCAGTTTCCAGCACAGGGTGCAACAGTCTCAGGGGCTTACAGAGAGGGTGGGAATGGGAACAGAAAGCTAGAGGGAACCTGACATGAGTGTGAGCTCGTGGCAAGCAGCACCTGGGACACCCACAGCCACCGCTCTCATGGGAGAAGTGTCACCCTCAGAGCAACCCCTCGCCCAGAGCGAGGGGAAAAGGGATGTTAGAAGTCAGCCCGAGCATCCCTGGTCTGTGTCGTGTCCTCCCCCTGCCCCACCTGGCCAAACTGATTGATTTGGGTTTATTTCTGTCCCCCTGCACCAGCCCCGAAGTGCCACCCCTGCCGTGGTGCCCCCGCTGGAGGTGACGGAGCCGCAGCCACCGCTCACGTACTTCCCATGGGCACAGCCCCTGTCTGCCCTGCCAGCCTCCCCTCTGCAGTACCAGCCAGCCTCTTCCACGCTCTCAGGGCCACAGTTCGTGCCCGTGCCCATCTCCATCCCCGAGCCAGCCCCGCAGGAGCTGGAGGATGCCAGGCGGGTCATCGGCGCGCTGCCCATCGAGAAGCTGCTCCTGGAAGACGAAGACAATGATACGTATGTCCTAAACCATGCTCTCTCTGTCGAGGGGCTCTAAGTTGCACACCTGGGGGATGGTCCTCACCTACTCAATGCTCCACCTGGCACCACGGAGGGGTTTGAGTACTGAGGAACAGCAGGCTTGGGTTGGGGGTGGGAACTGCAGCGCTCCGTGACTTGGGTGTTGTGTGAAACTTGCCTTGTCCTGGGGCTCAGCACGAGATTTCTCTGCTCTTGCAGCTCCTGCTGCCTCTCCCAGGCAGCCTTTTGATACTGCATACTTGTGCTCAGCATCAGCACGAGGTGACTTTCACCCTCAGGCACAGGGAAGGGTCTAAAAGGACATACTGTGGTGTAGCCTTGGCCATCTGTAGCATTTGGTGAGGGTGCAATTGTCAAGACTCACTTCCACAGGACTGCTTTTGTGTAAATGCCTTGAGTGTGTGTGTGTGTGTCTTTGCCCTGTCCATGCAGGAACTTCTACCAGATCTAGGCCACTAGAAAACATTTTTGGGCTTAAATCGACAGTTTTCTCTCCTAAATTGAACTGCTCCTTTGGGAATTAGGGTAATACAAGATGTAGTTTTGTTCTGCTGGTGCAGGTCAGTGCAGTAGTCCAAGAATAAAGCCACTACAGCTGAAGTAAATGCCAGTGCAGTCAGACATCCCTAGTTACAGAGCAGATGGAACACCTGAGCCCACACCAAGGTGTAGCTGGAAGGTGTCCCCTTGTCTGCCAGTGGGTTCCAGCCCTGTAGGTGTGGCTGGGGTTGTGCTTTCTGTGGTTCTGCACTCTCCAAAATGCACCTTTGAGAAGGGGGCTGCTTCAGTGGCTGGCTGGTAACACTCTGTGTTCTGCCAGGGGACAGATCCTGGTCCCACTGAAGCCACAGGAGCTTTGCCTGAGCCAGGATTGTGGCCCCATAGCAGGAGAGAGAAGACACACAGGGGCTGCCAAAGGCTGGGCTGCAGGCCAGCACGGAATCCCTGCCATCCCTATGATCTGGCAAGGTTTTTGCTTGCTCTGTAGCATTTGGGTGTGAAGCTGGTGATGATGTGCTGAGCCAGGGAACAGCAGGGACCTCTCCCGTGCCATGGAATTGTCCCAGGCCCAGGGGTGCCCACATTTCCTTTGGAGCTTCCTGATTTCCTTTCCTGGAGAATGAGTAGCTTCAATTCTTCCTCTGATGTACCTGTAAATATTTTGGTTGATGTTCAGGAGTGCCATGCCACGGGCAAATATATTTGCAGGAGATAAATCCCCTTCTAACTCTGTTGATTGTTTTCTTGATAAACAAGAGACTCTTGGCTGGTGAACACAATTTCTCTGGGTTTTTCTGCTTTCTAAAGCCCAGGAGCCTTAGGTGATTTTATTATTTGCAAGACTAACTGCAAAATAATTTATTGCACTGCTTATTACCTGGAGTCCAGTTTCCACCCAGGCAATATTTCAAGTCACTCACAGTTAATGCCTGGGTGAGGTTTACAAGCTCAGGTTGAAAGTCTTAAAGACTTTCCAAGCTTATTGAACATTGACAAATCTGGAAGACATAAGCAATAGATCATGTAAGTGATCATGAAGTGGTTGGAAAACAGCAGTAGCTCAGGAGCATTGAAAGTAGTGGCTTATATTTGCAGAAAAACCCAGCAAAGAAATTAATTGGAAGGAGCTTCATTCACCACTGCTTACTCCAGTTTTATAGGTACAAAGACATTCCATAGGTAAAACTGGGGTAATGCAGTTGTGAATCAAGCCTGTGGTTGCTAAGATTGCTTTTCGATTCCTTTCACTCCAGTGTATGTAAATTCTGTGTGTGAATATAAAACAACGATGAACTGTTTCAGAATTTCTTTCTGGGTTGTTCTGGTTAGAAAAAGACAAATTCTTTTTCTTTTTTTTTTTTTCTTAAATTTTCAATAAAGATCTACAGTAACTGTTCTATGCCTAGAGTGTTTTATTTCCTATCCAAAAGGGTGACCTGGCATTGGTTTAGCAATCAATTAGTTCAGTAACATATGTGCAGGCTAGAGCCACAGACTGGCTGTCAGATTTTGTGCTAATTTTGCACATTAAACAGACTGAGGAAAAATTCCACTATCCAGCTATGGCCTGGAGGCACTTTCCTCAAGCAGCCCTTGCTCCCAGCAGCACTCCTGCAGTTCAGATGTTAGTTCAATCTCTATTATCCTCTCCTGGCACCCCTGGGGATGTGTGGGTGTGCAGCCACAGCTAATGCTGAGCTTGACTGAAAATCAGATTAGCCAGAAAGCTGCATTTATACTTCCTGAAATTGCAAGGGGTGGCTCTGGGGCACAAAATTACCCAAGGAGAAAACGACTGCCTACCACCTTCTGACTGCAAAGCATCAAATAGTGCTGTCTGGAGCAAAGTGGGGCCAGGGGTTGCTCCAGCCCTGTGTAGGATGGTCCCCTCCTGTGCAAGGGGAGTGGCAAAGATACCTGTGCATTCACAGGGCCCTGGCAAGTAGGACCTGGGGGGATGGAAGTGGCTCCAGCCAGAGCCAGACAACCAAAACAAAGCAGCCAAGTGTTCTCTCCATCACAAGGGCAATGTCAGCAGCAAGCCAGCAACTCCCACAGGTTGTGACAACTCTTTGTCTTGTGCTCAATATAAGGACGTGGTCCCTCTCACCAGGAGGTTTGATAAGGAAGGAGCTCAACAGGTTGATTACAAATATACCACTGAGGGGTTGTTTGTTACCCCGAGGGGTGAGATTCCACCAACACATACACCCCAAAAAGTGATATAGCCCTACAATATGGCACACTGGGCCCCGACACTGGGTGTTGTGGAGGGCTTGGGTACCTCCCATGGCAAATCTCAGCTGAAAGAAAGTGCTGAAGTGGGAAGGAGGCAGCATGTCAGAGCTCAGGAGTGCTGAGGGCTCCTGGACACTGCAGGTGTTTGAGGCAGGAGCCCTTTCCATGGGAGCAGGAGTTTGAGGTCAAGCCCTTTGGGGCTTATGGCATGGATTTATGGAACACAGGGTGTAAAACCCCCCAGAGTGGCAATGCTACCCTGTAGAACTGTTCAAGGCCAAGCAGTGATCGGTGTCTTTATTTACTGTCTTAGAATTCTACATATTTATGCAGCTAAAGGTATGAGAGCCTATACGCTGGCAGCTGCAGAGCGCATGAAACCGCTGCGGAGACTCGATGCCAAGGAGCACAGAGGAAAGGTAACAGGGACCCCTTCCTCCTGCAAACAGCAGGGCTTGGGCTGGGCACGGGCTTTGCATCACTGAGAGCCACTGGCACCCTGAGAAACCCAGCTCTGCCCCTCTGTCACTGCGAGGGCAGGCTGGGCACTGATGTGCCTTGTTAGGTGGGATGAGAGGGAGCCTATTCTTCTTTCATACAGTGATCTAAGAAAACACCGGTCCAGCAAAATATGTGTATGTTGGCAGCAGTCTCTGAGGCTGAAGGTTTTATGAACAGCTGACTGATGCCAGGAGGGCTGCACCTGATGTAGTCAGTGGTTCAAAAACGCTGGATTTGGGTTGTCAGCCAAACCAGGGCTTGAAGAACACTAGAGTGGGTTGGTTTAGCAAGAGCTGGGCAGTGTCCCCATCTCACAGTGCCGTGGGTCCTACATGAGACACCAAATCACTCTTCCTTTTGGGCACCCCAACCCCTGGGATTCTCTGGACCTTTCCCCATTCCTTGTTTGGTGACAGAGTCTGCTGTCAGACCCTCACCTGTATGTGCTGTTTCAGACTCCTCTGCTGGTGGCTGTCACTGCCAGGCAGCCAGCCATTGTCCATGACCTGATCCAGGCAGGAGCAGACCTCAATGCTGTGGACAACAAGGGGCAGTCAGCTGTACACCTCGCTGCCACCTATGGCTATGCCCAAGTCCTCCAGGTAGGAAAAGCTTGGTGGGTTTGGTTGCCAAACCGTGTGCCAGCCCTGAACAGAAAATTAACACATTTAACAAGGCACTGTGGGAATTTTGGGAAGGGATTACATAGCAGGGATTAGTTGACATGTGTCTTAAATGCTTAACTATCGGCCACAAAATGGAATTATGAGAACATGCCTGCCTTGAGTCATGCCAGGGCTGAGCACAGGCAGCCTGTGAGCAGTTTTGTGGCTGCTGCTGGGGCTTCCTGAGGGCAGGGCACAGGGATGGGGTGCCAGGGGTACCTGGCATGTTGGCACTCCACGCCCAGCATTCGTTAGCTCTGCCTGGCACGTGCCCTGGGTTAAGTCCTGAGGGGGCAGTTAATGTATAACATGGACGAGTTCCTTGGAAAACAGGTGTTTCCTTCAGTGGGAAAAGGGGTTTTAATCCAGAGGATTCTAACAAAGCCTCCCAGAGTGCCTTGGGGGGGGGTTGTGTTTCACAGTTCCTTTGTTTGGTTTTTCTTTTGTGCCTTTATTTTCCCCCTTGTCATAAAAAGGGAAAACACACACAGACTTACTTCTCGGTGTGGTCAAAGCCATGAAAGGCTTTATGGTTTGTTTGTTTATTTTATTGGGTTTTTTTTTCCTAATGGATTAACTATCTAATCTCTAATAATGAAGCACCTCCAAGCTATTTGTCAATATTTGATCTGTGTATGTTTTATTGTTGTTATGAGAGGGTGAGTCAGGCCCCAACCGTTCTGGGTCATCTTTCAGCAGGAGGATTCCTGTGCCTTGTCTACCTTGACACAGCTCTGGATGAGTCACCGCACTGCAAAAAGTCTCACCCTTGTACCATGAACAACTGGCTTTATTCAACCAAGAGAAAGAAATGCATTATCTGTAATAATGCAGACAAGGAGCTACTTATTCATCACACTGAATCAATCACTTTCTTATATTATAAACTTCTGAAATTTTTATTCTCTTCATTTTAAAATTTTTATTTCTTTATTTTTGAATGTATAACCCAAGCTATGCTCATCTCCAGATCACTGTTTATGCCATTCCTAGGCTCTGCCTCCTCATTGCTGCTGCCACTGCAGCAAGCTGTGAGTTTAACTTCTGACACACTAAAACCAAAAAAGAAATAAATCCAGCCCGAGAATTGTCAGTGCTGGCAAACTTTTAGGTAGTAAAGATTTCTCCTTGTCAAGAGTAACTCAGGATAAATATGCATTGGTGTTACTGGTGTGGTGAAACTCCTGAGCTGGGGACAGTGACCAAATTTTACTGTTCTGAACTAAGATTCTGATATGATATTATGTTTAGGTGGGGTTTAGAAAACTAGGGAATGTGATCATCCCGTGTAACCCTGAATACCCCTGTGAGGAAACAGATTCACAGCACTGAAATTTAATGTCTAATAAGGGCTTTGTTTGCAGTTAAATTATCATTATTTGATTTTGTTTGATTTTAGGTTTTGTTGGTTTTGACTGATTTTGGCTTGGACTCTGTTCTGTTGAACTAAAATTTTCCACTTCTCTCTTGCTTCCAGGTGATACTGTCACTAGGCTTCCCTCTTGATTTAGAAATGAAGGATTTTGAAGGTAAAACCCTTTGCACAAATATTTTATAGTGGTAAGAAACCCTGTTTTGGCCATTCCATTGACAATGCTCATTGATTTGGGGGGCTGGGGGACCAGAGTGGGCTCAGAAACTGCCTGGGGGGAGACACTTGTGTCTGTGCCCTCCAAAGCCACAAAATTCAGCAGTGCTGATGGTTCAGTGGGGATCCAGTGCACCACTGGCAATGAATAGAGGCTGGAGACCCCCCAAAAGTGTCCAAACAGCCAGTGTGGCACCTTGAAAACCAGAGAAAGGCTCGTGCCTTGACAATGCACTCAAAGAGATGCTCAAGCTCTCAGTGCCAGCCCTGCCTCCCCCTGCACACCAATATCTCCCCTGGCACTGCCCTTACCTTGCTGCCACCCTTGCTTCTCCAGGCCATACCCCTCTGCACTGTGCTGTGCTGGCTCACAACGCCCTGCTGAGGGAGCAGGGCTGCCAGAGCCTCCCAGAGGAGCAGCAGAAACATCTCCAGCAGCAGAGCGAGGAGCTGGAGTCCTGTATCCACCTCCTGGTGCAGACTGGAGCCTCCATCTACAGCAGGGTGAGGGACCAGCCCAGTCAGCCCTGAATTCTCCCCTCCCTGCTTGTGCTGTGCTCAAAACATGGAATTGGAGAAGGAATGAGCTGCTGAGCCTGTCCCCCTTTCTAGTGACTGGTTGCAGAGTTGGGTGCTGTTTTTTGGAGGTACTTTCTTGAAGGCTGAAGCAAACACTGGGCACTCAGAGGATCACTGAAGGGGAGGGGATGCTGCAGAGCTGGCCTGGGTTTCCTCTGATGGGTTTATAGGATGTCTCCAGGTTGTTCTGCAGAACATTTCTTATTTTATGTGTGTGCATTGTTGCTTTTATTTGTTTTTTGTTTTCTCCTTTTGATTTGATTTTTTCCCTGTTTTTAAATAGGATGTGAAAAGCAATAAGACAGTTCTTCATTACACAGTGCAGGATGGGAACATCTCCCTGCTCAGATACTTCTTGGAGCTCAATGCTTTCAGGTCCAAGGACTTTGTCAACAACAAGGTGAGTCAAGGATGGGATCTGTGTGCACATCTCCAGGCAGAGGAGATGCTGAGAGCAGTGTGAGAGCTGTGCTGTGGTGGGAGGCTGAATGTGGACAGAGGCACTAGAATATCTGTGGCGTCCTCCAGAGTCCAGCTATTCTCTTCTCACACCCATTTTTTTCTCGAGGGAAAGAGCAACAGTTGTGAATCTGAACTATTTTTCAACCCCAAACTGCATTTTCCAATAAACAGACAATTCACCTGAACTCTGAGCTGTGTCCTGAAATGCAGGGCCCTCTCTCAGCAGGCAGGAGCTGACAGAATGAGGGCAAGATAACCAGGGGAGAGGAAAGACGTGGGAAGTGGTTACTTGAGGAGGAACATGAACTTTAGAACATTGGGCTGAAGACTGAGAAACCAGATCTGCAGTGATGCAATGGTTTGACAGCAGCATTAGCACTGAAAGGTGGCAGGTTAGGGCAGCCAGGTACCAATTCATCTCTCCTGCCAAACATGCCATTCACAGGAAGGATGGAAGTGATTGCTCCTCCTCTGAGCAGCAGAGGGAGAGGGGCAAAAGGTTTTGAGAGGGTCAGTGCATCAGCTTTCCACTTCAACACTTCAGTCCCTTAGCCTTGCTTGCTCCCTAGAACCATCCACAGGTTTGTGTCCATCAGAAAGGAGCTGAATTTCTCTGCCAACTCGGTTGCTCACTTGGGAGGCAGATTTTGGACATCTTCACTTCTTTTTTGGCCTGCAGATTTCTGTTGGACTGGAGGAAATATGTCTGGCTTTGTGTATGTGGGTAATGGCACTGAGTGTGTGGCTTTCTGGACAATGAAGGGCCTTGTGCCTTTTCACTGCATTCTTTCTGTATCTTTAGAGACCCATCAGGCAGGTGCTGGCTTGTCCATGGGAGTCTGCTCTTGTCTCTTGATCACAACCCTCTGAGAGCTCCCTCCTGTGATAGCATCACTTGGAGTCTTCAGGCTTGTCGGTGAGCTGTCTGGGACAGTGAGAAATGGGATGGTGAGGTTGTCTGATACCCAGCCTGGATTTTTAGCCCTTCCAAGTATGAAGAAGACAAGGAAACAGGCACGCTGGAGTCCATATTTTGGCTTCCCTGACTCACCCACTGCTTGTTGTGGTTGTCTCGCTCCAAATATTTCCTTGGGGATTTCACAATGAGGAAAACATTGTGGCCTTGGAGGTATTTTTCACCTGAAGGATTCCTAGGGCTCACACGTTGGTGCTCTGGACATTGTCTCACACAAGCCCTGTTAAAGTCAATGTGAGGCTTCAAGGTCAGGCACTGTCAGACCCTTGTTCCCTTAGCCCATGCCTGGATTTGGATGCTATCAAGTGCTCCTGCCACAAAGGTGCAGCAAGGAAATGTAGATGTTTCCATTTTAACGAGACATCCTGTAAAGAGCTTGTAACTATCCCTTGGCTCTCTGGTTAATAAAATTGACAAGGATCTGCTTGTTCAGGGCTTGTAAAACATGCCTCGTCTGAGAAGAGCTGTTAGGATTTTGCCATTTTAATTTCTGCTTCAATATCCCCTATACATAGGACCTGAAAACCATATGCATTCATTGGAACAAGTGGAATAGTAATACACATTACAATTTCTGTCCAACCATTCCCAGTTCACGACAAATGTGTGGTCGTTTCGGAGAGAAAAACAAGCAGCTGCCTGAATGAGACTCCTGCAGGCTAAAAATACCTCTCCTTATGTGTTTGTTTATTAGGTTTTTCTCATTTAAAACCGTTACCAGTCATAACTGACTAGACAGGGCACAGATTTCTACACGGTCTGGTGACACCAGAGCTCTCCTGCACCAAATTGCAGCCCTGTCCCTCCTGCCCCCCTGCCTGGCTTCACAGCCAGCTCTGTCCTTCCTGGGCAAATCCTGGGCCTGGAAAAGCTGCCCTCAATCCATGCTTAAGGAGGTGTTTGGCCTCAGGACTCTGCAGCTTTCTGGCCTTTTCAAGTGTTGGGAAAGGGAGCAGGGAGATGTGTGAGGCACAAGTGGGTCTGCTGCTGTCAAGCCTTGCATAGCCCGGGTGTGTAAGAGCATAATGCATTTTGTGCCCCTAAGTCTGACTTAATACTTCCCAGGGAAATATTTCCAGGCACAAACAGGCATGTTGCACCCTTCTCTTTTTCAAAGGACTCCTCAGGTCTCTGCTTACATGAGGGTATGATTTAGCAGGGGGTTGCAGAGCGATTAGGAATGTTGCTGGTGCAGGGTTATTTATCAGCTACACCCAAAGCATCAAAGCTCCCCAGGCTGTAGTTTGCTAGCAGAGAGAAAAACCTAAATCCATGAATCTCCTGCATGGGAGAAACAGAGCAGAGATCCTTCCTCACCTCCTGGTAACTTATCACAGAGGCTTCTTCAGCTCCCGTTTCACAAATCTCCATTTCCAGGACAATTCTGAGTAGGTGGCACAGCTTACCAGGAGGTTTATCTGGGCTTTTTCCCTCTTTTCCTTTCTCCCCCACTGCATTAGGCACATGGCAACACAGCCCTGCACATGGCAGCTGCACTGCCAGGTGACAAGAACCAGAAAGAAATCATCCTGCTGCTCCTTGAGCACGGGGCAGACCCAAGCATCCGAAACCTGGACAACGACCAGCCCATCCACATGGCTCCTCCCGGGAAAGCTGGGGATCAGGTATGTGGTGGCTGCTCACCTGCACACTCAGGGGGGGATTGGGATTGGTACCTGCAGGTGGGAAAAGGTTCCTGGAGCTCCTGGTACCCCCTGATGTGTTTAGATGTGTCTTTAGTTGCACATACCTATGTATATATTTGTGTCTGTGTGTTTGGGTTCACATGGTACTTTATGGACTTCTCCATGTTTTGGCAGGTCAGGCATTTGCTGAAGAAAGGGAAAGTTGCATCTGCATTCATTTCCTGCTGCCAAAATGCCAGATCCTAGAGTGCCTGCAATTCATGGCATGGCTTCAACTTCAGCTCAGGCCTCTCATAAAGACTGTGAGGTTCACCAACACATCCCTGCTCCCACAGGGTGGACAGACTGTGTTTCCCAACCTGTGGGCCACCAGAAGATGAGATTCCAAATGGCTGAAAACTTAATTTTGCTACCAAAGAATACTAATAAACCTCAAGCATTGCTTGCAAGCAACGAGGCAAGCAGAGCAAATGGCTGTTCTGTGGATAAGTAAATGTTTGAAGCACAGCCAGGCTTTGATTTGGTGGCAAGTGAAACCCAAGGAGGTGATGGAGCAGCAAGTGGTGGTTTGGCTATAAAAGGCTGAGAAATGCTGCTCTAAGACACCCTCAAACTGTGCCTCTTGTTAGGTCCTGTACAGAGGTGCTGGTTGAAATGCCTTTGTGATGTGCTGCCCTGGGAATTCAGGAACCCGAGGGGAGGGAAGAGGCTGGATGGAAGAGGTCAAGTCAGCCTGAGGAGACATCCAAGGCTGTATTTCACCTGAGGGAATGGACATCCAAACCAGGAGCCCGGGGCAGGTTCTCAGCAGCACAGGCTTGGGTGGCTCCTCAGTGCTTCCCAGTGCAGGGATTCCTCTTGGAGATGTCTAATCCAGCCCACATCTCCAGCTCTGATGGCACAGAATAGCTCAGCAAGCTCCTCAGGGTGGGAGCTGAACCCTCATCTGAGCCTGTGTAGGAGACAGAGGAGCCCTTGGGGTCTCAAAAAACTTTTAGGCATGGGCAGGGTAGAAAACCTGTGTGGGTGTGTGCACAGCAGGGCCAGAGTGCAATGGGGAAGTGCTCTCCTGTTCCCACTCTCATCTGAGGGGGTGTTTTAATGGATTCTTCCCAGTGTTTCTGTGGAATGATTCATGAATTGCTGTGCAATCGCTGCCAGCAGTGTCTGCTGGGGCAGGACACTGAAGGCAGTGCCTGAAGGGAGGCAGAGCCACGTTTGGACACCCCTTGGGCAGAGGGTGTCCCATCCTCAGGACTCTGAATTCTAGTTTGCTGATTTCACAGTGTTGCACAAGTTCTTTTCTCTGACAGGACGGAGCAGTGAAGTGAAGGGCAGATCTCTCAAATCACTGCAGAACTTCCTGGATCACCCACTGCCTGACTCAGTGGCGTGGGATTTTCTGAAGCACTTGTCAGTCTCACGGGCCTGGAGTGTTTAAACAACTGTTTAGCAGACTTGAACAAAAGCTCTTAAGAACTGCAGAGATCTCGATTTCCCAGCCCTCCCCTCTGCTGTTTTGCTCTTGCTTCCCACTACATCATATCTACGGACCTGCCAACATCTCTGACATAAAAAGCAGACGTGGATTTGCATGAGTTTGCATAAATTTGCATCTATCTGGGCATAGGCCAGCAAAAGCATGTGCTTTCTTACTTTGAAGGATGTTATAACAAGCCCTGAATGGAGTGATAACTGTAGCAGTGAGTCCATACCATGGGTCAAGACAAAATGATCAATAAAAATAGTCATCTCTTGAACTTGCCAGCAACAAAAGTGCTTAAGTATGACCAGCACGTGGCATGTGATGCACTGGGGAAAATGCCTAAACCTTCTTGCCATCTGGAAATGTCTATGAGATGACTGAAACAAAATACATGAGCTTTTTTTTTTCCCAGAGTGGCGTTTCTCTTCATTTGTGTCATCTGCCTGCTGCTGCCTGTCCATGCAGAGCAGTGTGATGGCTGTCACTGTTTATAGTTGCAGTGTGATCATCTGGCATCATCACCACCTCCAGAATATCAGGGAAAATATCCTTCTTGGGGGGGATGTGGCTCATTCACAGCATCACCCTGGCAGCTGGTGTTACTTGGAGATGATGGATGAGGTTTGCAGCGGGAAGAGCCCGTGACAGCCACAGGAAGGATTCCTTCTCTCTCCAGGTACATTCCCAAAGCTCAGACATCAGAGGGCTGCTCTGAAGCCACAATCAACAAGTTATTCATGTTGGCTTTGGACTGGAGCCACCAGACAGTTGGAGGCTGCTGCTTCCCTGTGCATGTAGAACACCTTTCCCCTTCCAAGCAGATGGTGTAACAAGACAATCCCTTTCAAGGCTCAAAGGTGCCCTGAGAATCTTCTGTACTGGGGTGAATGTCGTTGATTTAAACAGTTCACAGTTAACCCCCATTTTTTATGGCTTTTTTCGGGGGAAATGGAACTTCTGTACCTGGCAGCGTGTGATATCCCTTTATTTGAACACTTTATCTCTTCCTACCTGTGGCTTTTGGATAAGTTGCTAATAACAAAGGCTTGTTATCACCAAACAAATGTTCTGAAGTGGCAGCACAGAAAGGCTGTCAGTCGGCTGGCAAGCCAAACTTTTAGATCAAATACTATGCAACTCATAAAGAACCTGAAAATAAGAACCTTTTATTTTCTCTTTAACTGCAGGTTACTTCTGGAGTTATTCATGGCTTTGGTAGGCATGAGATGATCCTCATTTTTGTGTAAACACATGTTTATAAAGGCTGGCAGGGCTTCACCTGGCACGGACTGATGAAATGCCAGTTTCAATAGGGCTGTGCCAGCTCTGCTGGAGACATGGCCCAAGTTACTTTCCTTTGACTCCTTTTTTATTTTGGGGGGATAAAGAAGGGAAAGAATATGTTTCTCATAGCCAGCAAATGCACAATCAGCCTTTGAATGGCTCCTCTGTTGTGTTTTTTCCTTTCTTGTGTCAACAAGACCTTGTGTCAACACTCAGCAAGCTTTTACTTGCACTGCATGTGTGGCCTGGAGCTGTTGACATGGAGTTGGGAGCAACATCTCAGACTCTTTCCAGTCTGAGAGATTGCAAAACAACTGGGGAAGGAGCAATGGGAAGAGGCTGCAAGGGATGGAGGAGGGTGATAATTAATGGAAGCTGTTAGAACCCGGAGACCTTGGTGCATAGGAACATTTTGCTGGAAATATCCTTGTCCCAGTAGAATAGTTGGTAATTTCAGAGCTGCTGAGGCTACTAGATGTTAAATATCTGCTGTCTTGAAGAGCACACCATCTCAGGAGCTCAGCCACCCACAAGCCCAGGGAGTGAGGAAGGTCTTCCCCACTGAGCACTCTTTTTCAGCTCAGATCAGGCAACATCCAAGGAACAGGGATAAGAATGGGATGTAGGGTGGCTTGTAGTGCTCACACTGCTGGTGCTAAGGGGTCATGCCCAAGCAGCAGCCACAGGTTCAGTGATGGGCACAACCTCCCCAGTGCCCAGCAGAGCCTTGGCAGAGATCAGTGCTGCGTGGGGCAGATCCCTGCCACAAAATACTGGGAAATGGGCACCCTGCTAGTAATGAAACCCACCTGCCGTGGAGGTGAGGGATGTTGCTAGACTCTAACCCTTGACTTCCCTGCTAGAACTGGTGTGTAGACTTAGAATGCTGCTATCCTTGCTGTAAGATGTGTTAACAGAGGCTGAAGTTGCTCAGGGGCTGAAGCACCTGCCAGCACCACTAAAATGACACCTAACAGAGCGTCCCTGCACAGGGGTGATCACACCTTCAACTGCTGCAAAAATACAGCTGTTGGCAAGATTTCTGTGGCCTAATGAATTTATCACCTTGGCCAACCCTGAGATTAATTAGGTATCAACAGGGGAGAAGGAAACATATTATTTGAAGTTGTCAAGATAATTTAAAGCAGGTTTTGGGAAAAAACCAAAACCTGCTAACTTACATAAAGTGAAGGGATGGAAAGCTTTTCAGCTAAGTGTAGAAGTGTCTGGAGGAGGGGAGCATTCAGCTATTTAACTTATGGCTTTGTTTTCATAAGTGTAGTTAGTTTTTTTCATTTTTGTTGGATTCAATATGGAAAGATGCTTCTTCCTTTCCAGTCGGGGTGCTCAGCTGAGAAACTGAGTCTTGCCAATCTGCCTCACCAAGTGATATTAAAAGGAGGTGAGACAAAGTCTTAGAAAGGTCTGGGTTTATGCAAGAAACAGGAAATACTCAGGTATAACTTTCCCATTATTTACTTTAAAAAAAAATCATTTAGCTCCCGTTCAGGTCTTTATGCTGAAAGGTGCAGAAAAAAATGTTATCGACAGCCCCAGTTCTACAAAGGGCTGCCAAACTGCACCAGCCTCTCACTTCTCACAGGCAAGCTGGGGCTGAGCAGCAGCCAAAGAAGTTTGGCACAGGATTGCACCTCTGTGCAGCTCCGAGGGGCCCTGGGCTTGCGTGGAAAACAGGAGTTTTCCTTTCCTGCCAGAACCACTGGGAATGTCAGCAGGGCAGCCTGAGCAGGAGCAGTGGGTGAGGAGCTGCAGATCCATCAGAGCAGGGCCTGCACTGCTTTCTCTGGGGACAGTGCTGGGTCCTGGGACACTTTTTATAGGCTTTTTATTTAAGTGAGACCTTTCATGGCACTGAGTAATTGCTCCTTGTGCAGGTCCTCGCCTTTGTGAGAACAGGGTCAGCACAATGGGCCATTAGCAGAAGAGAAAAGCACTGACATTTATCACATAGGAATGAACAGGCATCAGCATGTGCACCAAATTATTTATTTGTATCAAAAAGAGCTGGCTTCATGATGTGTTTGAGAAGGCAGCTTTGGATTTCTTTAAAAAACAACAACATCAACAAAACAGACAGGAGGAAAATAAAACCCCAGACCACCACAACAACAACAAAACACCCCTGGCCATACAAGACAGGAGCATTAATGTAGTGACAGCATCATGTAAAAAAATGTGTGAGTAGTGAAGAACAAACTGGACTGTGTTAGGCAGCACAACTTTGCATAGTTCATGGGCAATTAATCTGATTTGGATACAGTGGATGTGTAAAACCACAGCCCCCATTAGCTGTAGCAGATGTCCCAGTTCCTGTCCCTCCTGAAGAAGTCCTCAGCCACGGCCAGGGGGGGCAGGTAGTCCATGCAGTCCGTGCTGGGGCAGGGGAAGCACTGGGGGAGCCTGCTGTCCATGTGCTGGGAGACACAGGCTGTGCAGCAGCAGGCAGGGCTGGGGAAGGGGCAGGGGGCATGGCAGGACCACTCCTCCCCAGGGCAGCTGTAGGTCCTGGGCTCCAGAGCAGGGACAGCTGGGCTGTGGGGCAGGGGGGTGAGAGGAGAGAGCTGAGGAGGAGAGCAGCTGTAGTTCACTGGGCTGGACAGATCAGCTGAACTGGGCGAGCTGGCAGCCTGGAGATTGAGAGACAGAGAGGGAGGGAAAGGGAAAAAAGGGAGAAAGAAAAAAAAGGACATTTCAGGGTGTTGTTTGGGGAAATTGTGGGATGTCTGGGCAATGTGGAGAGCAGCCAGAATTTCCACATATGTTTGTCAGGAGGGTCTGGCTACCCAGGGAGATGGTTTTGTCCTCGGAGGTCTAAATCCAAGAGACACTGTGACATCAGGGAGTTAGCAGGGAGTTTCTCTGGGAGTTAGACAAGCACTAGCAGGAACTGGGCTGCTGTTTGCAGAAAATCTACAGGGACAACCTGCAGGATGTGTAGAAGGAACATCCCCAGTTCTGCAGCCTCTGTCCTGTTTGGCTGAGCCTCCCAAGGGGAAAGCACTGGGAGCCCACACAAGCAGCCACTGCTGCTGGGGCTGTGCCCCAGTCCCCTAAAAGCAGCCACATTCCCAAACTGCTTGGCTGCTGCTCTGCCCCAGGATGTGACTCCCTTCCCCACTTCCCCCTGGGAGCACCTGTGGCTGCTCCCCTGGGACTCCAAGCTTACCAGACCCTGGTTAAAGCAGAGAGGGACTGGCTGGAAGGTGTCTGAGGTGTAGTGTGAGGACGGCTGGAAAGCACTGCAGGCTGGGTCTGAGGCTGCATCCGACTGGAGACAGGAATCTATCAGCTGCTCCAGGTAGCTGGGGCTTTCCTCACAGGAGAGGCAGTTGGAGAACTGCCAGGATGGACAGCAGTTGGGAACAGAAGAGATGGGCTCCGCATCAAAAGGGGCTAGGAGAGAGAAGGGAGACCAGAGAGGAGCAGATTATTCAGTGTCAGTCTTCACAGAGGGCAGGTTTAGCCCCAGGTCAGGTTTCAGTGCTCTCATATGTACAGCAGCCCTGTGGATTTAGATAAAGAAAAAGGTCATTCAAGTTCAGGGTGAATTGTCTAGGGAAGCAGAAACCAGGAGGAAGATGCTCAAAAACATGTGAATAACATGGGGAGACTTTAGCTCTTTAAATACTGTTGGAAACTCTTCTGGCCCCAGGCACTTTGGACTGGGATCCACAGGGAAACTCCCTCAGATTCCTGACCCTCCAGCCTCCCTTCAAATGTTTACAGACCTAGAAGTTTGCCATGCAGTGATTTATGCTCCACAGCCTGGCATATGGCTTGTGCCTGTGCTTCACCCATCTCCAGACAGAGGGCAGCTACATCTGCAGGAAGAAGGGGATAACAAGAGAAGAATTTCCTCTTTTATCCTCCAAACAGTCAGGCAAGGGACAAACTTTTGAGCAGACCAAATGGAGCAAGTCAGGGCTAACGTGGCACTGCCTGCACACAGTGTTACTGGCCCAAGTGTGAGTTCCTGGAAAGCTCACAGCAGATCTGGCTTTTCAGAACTGTTATCTTTTCATCCTGTGTTTAAATGTGGTTAAAAGCAAAGCCCTGTCCACGTGAAGGGCACAGGTCTGAGGGCAGTGGAACTGCACATTGCAGGTTCAAGGTGGCAGTGTTTAGCTGGACCTGGGGAGGAAGTGGGAAGCACCCAAAATACATAAACTGATGGAGGTTTTCCAGCCTGAAAAAGCTGTGGTATGTCTCACGATTCTTTATTAGCATAAGCAAATTGGTTCCCAACTATTGATGTTTCAATAATTCCCCTGCCCATGCCACGTGTACATTTACAACCTTTTCTGTCCCTGTGCTTTGGCTGAGGAATAATTGAAGGATCTGTGAGCCCAAAGCGCTATTCCCCCACCCCTTTCCTCTTTCCTTGGATATTCACACGCAGGAGGAGGAAACTCTTTGTCTTCTTGAGAACCTGACACTTCTCTCACTGCTAAGGGTGCTGCCAGGAGAGTGAGAGCAGAACAGAACTCAGCCAAGGGCTCCGGGGCAATCTGCCCTCTGTGCCCAGTCAGACCCACAGAGCACAGCCTGCAGAAGGTGATGCCAGCAGCGTTATTCCCTAGGGGATGTGCATCCCTTCCCGCAGGGGATCTTGTTCCCTGCTCTGGGAAAAATAACCTGCACAAGTGAGAGCATGTGAGAGTGTTCCTGAGCGGGGTAATGTGCACCTCATCTGCATTTCATGGGCTCCTTTCAGGTGCTGATTGGCTGCACTGCAGGTAATGCCTGACTCAGCCAAGGGCTGCAAACACTCTGGGCTCTGGGAAAAATTGGGAAGGGAGTGGGAAGGGACATGTGCATGGGCTTTGTACCAACCTGGGTGAGGCAGAGACACAGACTCTGAAAACTGGATGCTGCTGCTGCCCCAAGAGACCTGGGCAAAGAGAAAGGAAGAAGAGGGCACAGGGGAGAGCAAGGTAAGTCTGGATTTTGGTGTAACCTATTTATGCAAGCCCTATTTCCCTCGTGGCTGTGACTTGGAAAACTTCCCTAGCATTGACAGAACTTTAGATTAATGTGCATAACATGATTTTCCCTGAGCCTGTGACAGCGCAGGAGAAGAACACCACCAGCCTGGTGTAAAGCCCTTGAATCAGCACCCTGCTGGTGTGCTTTTCCCACTGCGTTACTGACTCAGCAGAGGTTTGCTTTGAAAACTAATGTGTGTTAAAACTCATGCCTTTGAAACTAACGTGTGTTAATTTCCAGGACCACGAACCCCCCAGTGGAAGGATCCCAAAGAATTCGTAGGGATGGATATTACTGAGAATTAACTAAAGACAACTGCAGGTGTCCCTGGCTGGGCACCCGAGTGGATTGCTGTGCTTGGTGTTGATGTTTGAGAACGAGCTCTGGCACTGCTCCCCCCTCCAACACAGCTCCGAGCTCTGTGAAAAAGGGATGTTGGAAGCTGAAGAGGACAGATCACCCGGTTCTAGGAACCTGGCCTGCTGGAAGGGAGAAATGCACCCCAAAAGCAAGAGGAGTTTTGCTGCTTGTTGTTTGGGACCAGGATTTTACCCTGCAAATACAAGTACTGGGGTTTTTTCCCCCTCTCAGTTTTAATTGATACAGACCTCAACTTCGTTTCCTTTATTCAAAATGCTCTCAAGAGAGAGGCTCATCTCCCTGGCAACAACTTCCTAGCACATCCCACACATTTAATTCATGAAAGAGTGGCTCCTCTGGGCTGGGAGTGCCTGCAGGACTGACCACCCCTGTCCCCTCTGGCTGTGACAAGGCAAACTCTGGGGTCTCTCCAGGACTGCACACACCTCGTGCAGGGCACCGAGGGAACCCCTGCACTGCCACTCCTCACTTCTTCCTCCGTGGGCACAACAGGGGTTGTGTAAACTGGTGGTGGGAAGTGAGAACCAGTTCAACTCAGCCCTGTGACACCTGGCTGGGACCAAGAGGCTGCTGCTGTCAGGGCTGCAGGGGAGGAGAGACCCAGCATTTCCAAAGCCTGGCAGTTCTGTGCACTGCTCACCCAGCCCTCTCTCATCAACTTTTTGTGCAATCAGCTGCAACAAGGTACAGGGAGCTGAAATCTGAAAGCCTTCCAGAGCTGTAGTGTCACGAACCAGGAAGAAATCCTTATTTACCAGCCTCTTCATGCAAATCCCTGGAGTGGCTGGAGCTAAAGGCTGGAAGTGTGAGTGAGTGAGAGTGGACACGTGTGTGTGTGTGTGTACACACAGACCTCCATCCCCTCCTCTAGAGGGTGAGCCTCCCATCCCAGAGGGAGTGATGTTTCTGGAGCACCAGCTCTGCTTTCTCCCTGCACAGATTCTCACCCCTTTAGATCACTGGCTGAATGGGTTTTTTCCCCCCATCCTCACCAGCCTGTTACTCTCAGACTTTGGTAGTCATTTTGGCCCAGAGATTACAATCTTGGCAAAAAAACCAAACACATGAAGAGAGAAGATACAAAACAAACAACAGAATATTTTTACTTACTGCTGAGCCAGTTGCTGCTTGTCGTGCTCTTCTCTGCTGCAGTAACTCCTTCACTGTAATCTTCACTCTGACACCCTGATACACCTTGGGCTTTCCTGGAAGAATTTGGGGAATAACACCTTACAGGAAGGGAGACTCTCAGAGCAAACAGCAAATCCAGCATGTTTTCAAGCATGCTCTACACACACTACTTAGAATTAACATGATTAACTGGTCACTGTCAAGTCACTTGCAATCCCAGTTTATAGCCCTTTTGAACCCCTGCTATTCAAGCTTGTGACAAGCAGACACTGATCAAAAAGTTGGTGTTGATAATATTTAGTAGCCACACATGTTTTATTCTTCTCTTTCTCCTTCTTCCCCCTGCCCTCCCTCCAGCTTTGCTAGTAGCAAGCTCCATCTGGTGCTGCTGTTGAATTTATTTAAATTCCTAACATATTTGCCTCTCTCAGGACCTGAAAATAAATGTGGGAAGCACTTCATCTGGCAGATGAGGACTAGGAATAAAAGAATGGAAATATGTGGGTGGTTATTCAGAGGGCTGAACAAAACACAAATAAAGTGATTGCTTTCATGAACCACATCTTGCAAAGCCTAGATTATCTCTTTACTTTGGCCATGTACAACTCCCATTTACTTCAAACAAGCATTTAGGATGTCTTTAATCCAGCCAAAACCACTCAGCAATCACCAGGCACTACCTGATGAGGGATTTTTAATACAGGAAATGGCAAAGAATTTAGTTATTCTGAAAAATCACTTTCACTTGTTGTACTCCTGGTACAATCCTTAAAGCCTCTGGCAGTTGTTTCTGTCCTAACTTTCTGCTGCTGTTTTAATCCAAATCACATGGCAAAGGACAATGAGCCCAGGCCATTCTCTGTACCCAAAAATGCCAGAGCAGGCAGCAGACAGCCCTGAAGGAGGCACCAAAACTAAACCCACAGCAGGGAAGAAGAGTGCCAGAGGTAAACCTGGCCTTCCAGTGCCACCTCTGGACGTGGAACAACACCCTCTGCAAGGCAGTCACCAGCTGCAAAGTTCCAAGAGATCCTGGCAAGAGGACAGGGCTGGATTTGCGGGTTCTGCCCACATGCCCAGGAAATCCCACACTGTAGGCACTGTCCCCTTCTGCCACAACCTCTCCCAGTGCTGATGGATGTACAGGGTCCTGCCCAGCCCTCCCAGTGTCCCCGTGGTGCTCTGCTTGAGGACAAGCTGTGACAGGCACACGGGTCCCTCTGGGGAGGTGACAGGCTGAGCCTCCAGGGCAGTTTGCTGGGCTCTGCTCACCTGGGGATTATTCACCTCGTATTTTGATGGTTTGTTTGTATTCGACAAAGAGAAAATGGGGGAAAGGAGGGGAGGGAAGGGCTGAATTTATGGAGATACCAGGCCTCCCTATAGCCAGAGAGGGCTCTGAGACAGCAGCCCCTTCTGCAAGTTTGAGCTCATGGTGTCTACAGCCTCTTAGCATGGGCAGCTGGACAGAGCTCAGGCTACACTCTGGGCAACTCAAAGACAAAGCAGCAGGTGAGGTGTGGGCACACCTATCCCCCAGGGGCTCTGTCAGGCAGCCCCCACCCCCAGCTCCCATGGCAGAGCATTGCTCCCCAGGATCTGGCTTTTCTGGCACCCTGAGGCACCTGCCTGCAGGTGAAGCATCCCGAGCAGGGCCATGGGCAGCTCTGTGGCACTGGGCAGGCTGGGGATGGAAGGGGCAGGGTGGTGAAGGTGGGCTGGGGGGCAGAGAACAGGGTGATGGGGTCAGGGGTCAGGGAGCAGGGTGGTGAGAGTGGGTTTGGGGTCAAGGGGCAGGGTGATGGGGTTGAGGGTCAGGGAGAAGGGTGATAGGGCTGGGGATCAAGGTGAGAGTGGGCACAGGGTGGTCAGGGCCGGTGGGGAATCAGGAGCAGGGTGACAAGGACAGCTTGGGAGATGGGGTGGGCTTGGGGTAAAGGGGCAGGGTGGTGAAGATGGGTTTGGGATTAAGGGGCATTGTGGTGAGGGTGGGCTGGGGGTGAGGGAGAAGGGTGATGGGGCTGGGGGTCAGAGAACAGGGCGATGGGGCTGGGGGTCAGGGAGCAGGGTGATGGGGCTGGGGGTCAGAGAACAGGGTGATGGGGCCAGAGATGACGGGGCAGAGTGGCAAGGGTGGGAACAGGGTGGTCAGGGCAGGCAGGGAATCAGGATCAGGGGGACAAGGACAGACTGGGAGTTGGGGCTGGGGGCTCCAGGAGCAGCGTGCGGGGAGGGCACACAGAGATGCGCGTTCTGCTCTCCCTCCGCCCCGCGGGGATCGCGGCGGCAGCGCTGTCGGGCGATGGGCGATGTGCCATGGGTAGCGGGCAGTGGGATATGGGCTATGGGCAGTGGGCAGTGGGCAGTGGGATATGGGCTATGGGCAGTGGGCGATGGGCAGTGGGCAGTGGGCAGTGGGCAGTGGGCGATGTGCGAGCCGGGGCTCCCCCGACGGCTCTGCCCGCCGTGCCCGTCCCCGCAGCGCTGGCAGCCGGCGGGCAGCACCGATCCTTCCCCTGCCTCCTCCCTCCCTCCTCCCCGCCCTCCCCCGCTTCCTCCTGCCTTGGCAAGGCAGGCTCGCCTGGCTCGCTCGCGGAGTGACCCCGGCGAACCCCGAAAGAGCCCCAAAAAGGGGGTGTCGGGGGGCGCGGCGGGGCGGACGGAGCGGGGCTTACCCGACATGGTGCGCTGGAGCGGGCAGAGCCGCAAAGGGTGCCCGGTGCGGCAGCGGGGTGGCCACGGCCCCGGCCCCACAGCTGGCCAAGGGGGCAAGAGGAGACAGGCTGGAAATTTGGGGGGTGAAGGGACCTGCTTGCCTGGTGGCAGTGGCAGGTGGATCCCGACAATATTATTGTTTTATCCCTACGGGTATAAGTTTGAGTTTTTCTCTCCTAATGCCAAGTATTTAAAACCTCTAGAAACCAATGATTTGACAATCAATGATTGCGCGATACTTTCAATTTGAATATTCAAAGGCTCCACAAAATGGGCTATCTTTTTGTGAAACTGAGCACATCCCCATCTAGCAGAGGGTCTGGGGGAATAAGATTTGGTGGGGCCACCCTCCCCACCCTTTGCTTTTGGGACATTTGCAGGGTTTTATCCATCTTTCCCAGAATGAAGCAGATGCCTCAAAACCGGCTCGGTGTTTTCCCCTCAGATGCACAGGCTGGGCTCCAGCCCTCTCATATTTCATCTGCTACCTGCAGAGAGGACTCTGCAAGGGACTGAGTTGCTTTTTGCCCATTTTTGCACATTTTAAGGCCAAATACTAAGGGTTTGGGGCCAAAATGGCAGTGGGGCGGGCAGGGCGTAACAAAGAGGCTGCCCTGGGTCCCCAGGTAGCTGGAGGTACCTGCACCCCACTTCTTGCCACAGCAGTCCCTCCCTCTGCCCACATGCTGGGCTCACAGAGGAGTTTATTTGTGTTTTTCCCTAATTCAGACTCTTTCCTTTTGCAGATGGGCCTCTCTCTTTTCCACGCCCCAGCACTGGCCTGCCCTGTGAGCTGCAGCTGCTGGGGGTCAGTGTGTGCAGGGTGACAGGCTTTTGGGATAAACCATACAATACTGGTGGGGTTTTTAGGTTGCTTTTGAGCTTTTCCCTGGGGATCTCAGCCTCTGCAGTGCTTGGGGGATCTCTGGCTGAGGCAGAGAGCAGGCCAGGCTGTTAATGATCTACCAGCAGCTCAGCTCGGCTGTTGTCACAGCCCAGTCTTTCCTTCTCCTTTAAGCTGAACAAATACACTTGAGTTCTGTGGGGAGTGATCACAGCAGAGAGGCTGTTCTTGCACTGAAATGCAAGCTCTGGTAGGCCAAGCCTTGCTCAGGAAGGCTGTGCAGGGACACATCCCCTCTGGAGTGGAGCCCTCTGCCCACCTGCCATGCAGCAAAAGGAGTGTGCTGTGCTGGGGGGGCTGCAGAGAGGGGTCACAGGGGAGTACATTGCCCTCTCCGAGCAGTTTGGGACCTGGAGCCCTTCTATTTTTGGGGCTGCTTCCCAATGAGGCTGCTGACCTGGGTTTTGGAGCATTTCCAGGCTCTCAGAGACTCTGTCTTGGTTAAGAGCTGAAGGCTGGAGTGGGTCAAACACTTCCAAGACAGCTCAGAAACCTTCTGTCCCTTCTTCTCTCCCTCAGAGCCTGATGGCAATGCAGCCACAGTGGCCTGGTGTCCCTGTCCGTGCAGGGAGGAAGGAACAGCTGAGATAAGTGATGGTCACTGAGGTTCAGCCTGGCAGTGGTGCCAGCTGAGGTGTGGAACAGGGCTGGGGGCTCATGCAGGACTCAGGTTTGGGGGCACAAGGGCTGGATGTGGGGCAAGAAGACCTGGACACACCCTGAAAAGCTCTGGAGCTCCTTGGCATGTGCTGGTCTGTGGTCAGGGAAGCATCTCTGGCTGAGCAGGTGCCACCCCAGGATGCTTCACACCTGCTGCTCAGGAGAACCTGTGGTGCCCACAGACCAAACTGGGAGTAACTGGGCTCACCTTGCCCCTTGTGAGTGGAGGAGCCCTGCCTGCTGGCTCTTCCCCTTGGCTGAGCTTTCCCTGTTTCTCCAGGGCCTGACCAGCAGAAAGAAGGGCACAGCTGATAGCATGAGCAGAGGGGACATTTGAAGCACAGAGAGCCTCAAATTCAGAAGTCCAGACCTTTTCACGCAGGTCTGAACAAGGCTGGGGAATCAGGAAGCACCAAGAGGGACCCCAGCCCAGCCAGGACTGGGGCTGGGTGCTCCAGGGTGGCCACTGGTCTCTGCCTGAGCTGGGGCTCCTCAGTCCTGGGACAGCCTGGCACAGCTCTCTGCAGTGTTGCTTACAGGGGTCTGGTGTCTCCACCAGTGTCCAGGTGCACTGCTGGCCCACGCTCCCCACAGAGAGGTGCCTGCAGGCAGCATGGCATGGAGTGATGCTCTGAGCCCCATCCTGTGCCCCCAGTGCCATTTAGGATCCCTGCAAGGTGCTGTGAAGGCTCCAGATACCCCATCAGCCCAAGGATTTGGGGAGGAAAGACAAGGAGAGCTTTAAGGCATCTCATCACTACATATTCCAAGGTGCTGGAATGCTCCTGTTCGTCCTCAGAGAGGCTTTTGTCGCTGCTGCTGTGGGTGCCAGGCTGGGGGCGAGATGGGGCACATGGGGTGGCCCCTTCCAGGGATGGAGCAGTCGGGATCCGCCGGGTCTGTGAGGGTTCCACAGGGCTCCTGGGTGTGTTTGCGTGTGCAGAGCTACCTCTAGTGGCCACGGGACCAGGGCTGGCCCCGGGACTGGAGATCAGCCCTGTCCCCAGTGGCAGCCCACCTGGGCGCTGGGAGCAGCCTGCCCTCCTGCCATGGGCACCAGGCATGTGTGGGTCTGGTGCAGGCAAGGAGCGAACAGCTCTGGCTTCCTGAGGGCAAAAGGGATGTTGGGGAGGGTGAGTTTTGTGCATTGCACGTGGGAGGGATGGTGAGGCCAACACCCTGTAGAGCCATTACATCCTTAAGGTTGGAAAAGCCCTCTAGGGAGTGAGTGCCTGAAGTCCTTGCTTGCAGGAAAGGCCCATAAGGTGCAGATATTTTTCAGGCTGTGTATTTTACTTGTAGCACAGTGGGACTGTGAGCAATGACTTTCATAAGGCACTAGAAGGCACCACTATAGGCTAAATGTGGTATTTCCAAGTGATTGTATTTCTGAACAGAGCATAAAGCATCACACCCTCTGTTTGAAGCACCAGCTTTAGAAAAGAGTGGACAAACAATTAATTTGCTTCGATAATGGTCCATTTTTCTTTTTCCTCCAGCTCTCCTCGCTCATCAATAAGTTCTCCGGCCTTCATAAGTCCCCCAGAGGGCACTTCCATCCTCTTTTGCCCAGGCAGGGTTCTCGTGGAGGTGTGCTGTCTCCTGGGACTGCTCTGGGCAGAGGTGGCTCATCCTGGAGGGCGGCTCGTTGCCCACGGCCGTGAACGATGAGAAGGCATAGGGTGAGATGGGGGAGTAGTGGGCATCTTCCAGAGGGTGCAGAGGGTAGGGCTGGGCTCCAGGGATGGCTGGGGTCCAACCTGAGCCCCGGACAGGGGAGACAGCTCCGGGGTCAGGCGAGGAGAGGCAGCTGGAGCCGGGAGGCAGCGCTTGCAGGGGCTCTGAGCACACACCATCCGACTGGCTGAGGCTGTCGGGAGAGCTCTGCTCCCAGGGCTCTCTCTGCAGGGAGCAGGGAGAGAAGGCAAGAAAGACCCTTAAGAATAAAAGCTTGTCCCAGAGGGGATGGTGTTTCTACCCCAGGAGCCCAGCTGGGAACACTCAGAATCCCATTATATGCTTAGTTGGAAGGGACCCACAAGGATCATTGAGTCCAACCCTTAGCCCTGCACAGGACTCTCCCCAAAAGTCACATCCTGTACCCCAGAGGTTCATCCAAATGCTCCTTGGGCTCTGGCAGCCTTGGGGCTGTGACCACTTCCCTGGGGAGCCTGTTCCACAAGGGTTTCTGTTGCTCTGGAGCAATATTTGAAAGGAAACATCCATCCTGTCCGTAGTGGGCAAGCCCTGGAATAGGATCCCTGTGGGACTGACTCGCCCTGATCCTACGGGGTGCAGGAGCTCTGTCCTGGGGGTGTGACAGGAGCTGGCTCCTGGGAAGCAGCAGGGATGGGGATAGGCAACAGCCTGGAGGAACCAGAGGATGTTTCTAGAAACTTAAGGAGCTTAATGGAGTAGTTGATTTGGGCAGCAGGGAAGGTTGTTAGTTTAGGAGCTGGCCTTCAACAGGAAGAAGGGAGAATTAGATGGGAGCAAAGGGAAAAAGCCTTCCCCCACAGCCTTGCCCCACCTGCTGGGGGCTCTGCTGTGCTGCCTCCTGTACCAGCCACATCCTTCCCACATGAGCCCCCCAGAGTTAACCCTGTATTTAAATCGGGTGATCCCTCCTTGGGTGACAGAACCATAGACTCACTCACTAGTAAGAAGTGTCCCGTGTCACTGGGGAAGGATGGCAGGAGAGGGGGCACAGCAGAAGGGCTGAAGAAGGAGCTGGTGCCGGCTGTGAGAGGGGGAGCACGGTAATCCCCATACTGGTCGGTGAGATACGGGTCCAGGAGTGCTGGGTAGCCCTGAGAGGCAGAGGAATCGCAGGAGAAGGGCTTGGACCCCAGAGAGGATGAGTAGACATCACTGGCAAACTGCTTTGTGTTGTGGAAATCCAGCTCAGCTGTGAAGGATCTCCTGACACCGTAGTAACCAGCAGTGGGGGGTGAGCCTGGGGTGGGCAGAGAAAAGGCTGGCTGAAGGCAAGCTGTGACAGCAGCACCTGGGAGCCATGGACACCTCTGGGGGTGCAGACTAGAGCCCTTCTCTCTCCAGCATCACCCAGGGCAAGAATCAAGCCTGTCTTGAAAGGGGTATGTGAGCCCAAGTGCTTCTAACATCCCAGCCTGCCCTGATCCAGCCCATGACCTCCATCTGTGGCAAACCAGATGTGTTCTGGGAGGCTTGAAATAGGAGGCCTCCTTTTAAATAGGGACATTGAGGCTGGTTTTGTCAGCCTCTGATTCCTCCTTGTTCTGCTACAGCCCTTGGGGAGGAGGTTCCAGCCTCACTCCCCTTTCCCTGCCCAAGAGTTTAAGGGACAAAACAGGTCAGCTCCTGGTTTTGTACTCCCTCTCTTCTGCTCCAGGGAAAACTGGAAGATGCAGAAGGAAAGGAAGGGATTCTGTGTGGCTTCTCTACCAAAAGAGGTGGGAACTGCTTTAATTACTTCTCTTTCCTCTCTTTGGGAATTTTATACAAGATTATTGCTGTTCCTGTTTGGACTCTCTTAATTACTTTCCTCCTGGGCTCTCTCTGAGGGGTGGCCCTGCTCCAGGGCTCCTTTGCTTATTCCTGTCCTTTGGAGGAGAACAGACAGGGCTGTGTCAACCATCCCACCTGCATGGAAGGGATTTATCTGTGGAGGAAAACCTCACCTGGCATTTGGACAAATGGTGACTGTGGTGTGTTGGTGCTGCCCTGCAAAAGATAAAGGTGTGTTAAAAAAGTTGCCTTTTCAAAGCAGAGTGGCTCTTTGAGCACATAGTTTGGAGAGTGTTGGCATAACTCAAATGCACTGTTTGAGCCTTGGTGCTATGAAGAGCTTAACTACATGATTTCAGGCCTGGGGCCTCTGGGGTATTAGCAGATGTAGGCTAAGAAGAGATTTTGAAGGTCTTGTGTAGAGCTGATAATAGGAGAAGTATCAAGATAACTGGCTCCTTTCTCATGTACTGCAGAGTCCTTTAATGCAGGCGGAATGCTGAGCAGTCTTTTTGGTGTTGGCACAAAACACGTCTCAGTAAACTGGTATTTGAGCCCTTGACTGGTGGAAATGGGCAGATTCTGCACTGCCCATGTTCCAGCTCAGCTCACCTGTGCTGCTTCACCTGGCCCCTCAGGCTACATGTGTAAAGGCAGTTGTTTCTAGTTCCTTCTTGTGTCCTACAGCAATCCTGGTCATCATAATCTCCTCTTGGTCCCCAGGTAATGGAGAATTAGCCCTGAGTGACCCTGGTGCTCACAAAGGCAAAGGCATCTGCTGCTCTGGAGCAAAGCTCATACCTGAGGCTTCACTGACTTCTGGTTTGGGACCTCCAGAAGCCCATGGCTGCATTTATTTCATCTGACCCCTGTGCTGTCCCCTGGCCACTGCTGGTGGCAGGCTATTTTCAGTTTGCATAGCACAAACAGGAGGTTCCTGCCATAGCAAGCAACCAAATTTAGAGGTTTAGATTTGAATTAAATTTGCCAGTGCTGGGACTTCCTTTTGCTGCTGAGGGAGGTTTGCAGCTGCTCCCTGCTCCGTCATGAAAATGAGCTGTGAGCCTGCACAGGTTACACGGGCTGCAGAGGTGACAGGAGGGGTCAGGAAGGAGCCCCTTGGCTTGTGGATGAAGAGGAGTGTTCGTGTGCCAGGGTCAGGGCTTGCTCCTGTCTCCAGCTGGGCCATTTTTGGCTGCAGACCTCAGGGAGGATTCTGTCTGGTGGTGCGTGTGCTGCCCTGCAAAGCTAAAGCCTCCACATGCAGCTCTGGCCTCTGCAGACACCCCTCTCTCAGCATCCACATCACTTCTAGAGGAAAAAGTTGTGTTGGGAGGTGCAGGTGGCACAGGTGCTGCCTGAAGGACAAAGGGCTGCAGTGCTGAGAGCTGGAGGGCCAGGAGGGTCCCTGGGCACAGCTGCCAACCTCTAGCATGGACCATTTCCAGTTATCAGTGCATCTGAGTTAATCTTTGATCCCTTCTGTTTAACAACCACAGAAACAACCTGGCTGTGTGTGCCAGGCAAGACTGCAGTGCCCACACCTATGATGGGTGGTCACAGAGCTGCCAGGGCTTTACTGCCTTAATTCAGCTGCAAAAGCCTCTGCTGCTGCCCATCGGGGCTTCATCAGGGCAGGCACCCATGTGCTTGCAGAGACCTGCATTTCATTCCCCTCCTCGCTCCTTATCAGCCGATGAAAGGCTCTGCTTAATTGAAACCCATTAGTTCATTTCCTCCCTGCCTTGCTTCCTTTCTGTGGGATTGGGGAGGCTGGATCCTCTGCAGCCCATCAGTGTGTCTGTCCAGCATCCCCCAGGCCCCGCAGCAGGCTGAGCTGTTCCTAAGCTGGGTCTCAGCCTGCCTTGCACATGGCCAGGCAGAGATCCTGGCTGGACACACTCCAGAGAGCTGGGTGGCTTCAGTGCCTTGTGACCCACCCACAAGGCAGCCTTGGGTGGGCTCAGTGTAAGGACCCAGGTCAGAATAACGACCTAGTCCTGCAATGGGGACTTTTGGTGCCCTTTGGCAATGCTTTGGCTTCAGTGCATCCTCTGTCTGGGCCCAGTTTGTAGAACAGCAGCTGAAGTAATGAAAATTCACATTAAAAGCCAAGCTCAGTCTGAGCAGGGCAGCTTGTTGGTTTGCTGGGTGGTCTGTCCTCGCTCCCTGAATGCTGCTGGGCACTCAGCACAGATGCCCTTTAAAGCAGAGGATTGCAGTGCTTCCCCTGTGCACCTCTCCATTTCCACTCTGAGAAAAGATGGGAGCTGAGTGGAGTGATTCTTTGGGGAGCAAAGATCACGCTCAAACAAAAGATGCAGCTAAATTACACAGCATCATAAATACACAAAGGGGTGCTCAGTGATCTGCCACTTGCTTTGATTCTGGGTTTTATTCTGCCAGACAAACAGATCTGCACTTACAGCTGCTCTTTTCATGATACGTTCGAGCAAATACGGATGTTTGCCCTGCACAATAATTTTTTGTCTCTCCTTGGGAATTAGCACCAGGCCTGATTTTGCATTAGATAGACACGCAACTGCTAAGCTTTGGAACACAAAGCCAAGGGCAATAAAGCAAGCAGCAAGTGTTTTACAGTTCCTAAGGCTTTTCATTGCAGCTGTTGAAGCTGCTGCCTCCAGAAATGGAGCAGGTAAAGCATGATATCATCAACCAGGAGCTGTTTTCTCACTGAGTGCAAACAGAGCAGTTGCTTTCTGCTGCTCCACAAAGCAGGGTTCCTGAATATCTGCCTGGTGGGAGCATGACTTTGCCAGTGACTGTCGTGGCTCAGGGGGTCTCCTGCCTTTCTGCAGCAGCTGAAGGCTGTGAGCATCTCTGTGGCTGGATCTGGCTGTGTTTGGTAAAGCCCAGCCCTGGTTCTCTGCCTGTTTTGCTGCACAGATTTAATGTGCATGGAAGCCACAGCGAGAAAAATACATGCAAGTGTTTTGGACTTGCAAATTTCTTTGAGGTTTCTTCGTTTTGCTGAAGGCAAAAAGCCCAAGGCAAATGGCTTGTGGGGAAAAGAGCACTAAAACTCCTCATATATGTCTTCTGCTGCCAGTAACCTGGGTTTGTGCTCTCCCTCCTTCCTTCCAGGACACAGTTTCAACAGCTTGACTGCTCCTCTTTCTCTGTCAGTGTCCCATTGCTCCCAGGGAATGGAAGTGAGGAGCTGCTGTTCCTTCAAGGTGAGTCTTGGGAGCACACAGAGAATGGTTTATTGTGCCACTGGATGCCACGAGCTGGCACTGCAATATTCTGTCCTCTTCAATTGCTTTGCTGGCTGGCCGTTGAGAAAAAAACAATGTAGTGTACTAGAACGTGACTTAGGTTTCCTGTTGCCATAGAACCACTTTAGGAAGAAATCATCTCTTACAAACTGCTGCTTGGCCTCTTTCCAGCCCATAACATCACTGCATCTCCCCTGGTGTGCCAGGGAGGAGCTGGAAGGAGCACAACATTCGGGGAAGAACATCTATTTTTGTGGCACTGACTTGTTCCAGTGTTGCTCCTGAAAAAAGGAAGTTGACTTGGAAAGGTGTCATGTGCAGGATGTGAGAGGAATGAGAAATTTAACATTACTGATATGCTTAAAAAAGAAAGGAAAAAAAAAAGGACTTTTAAGCAGTAGTTCACTGATGGAAAAACTCAAGGAGCCATCAGTGATGTTTTGGAGCAAGCACTAGTGTTGCAAATGTTTTTGCTACTTTCTGTTGATATTGGAAGTGCCCTGAACTCCATTTGAAGGCTCTTTAAAGCAGAGGATTGATGACATGACTTTTTTATGTGGAAAAAAAGGGGTGGGGGGAGTGACTTACACTGAAGTGGGAGCCACTGCTCTGCCTGGAGCGTTTCTCAGCAAGAAGGTCTTTGACTGTGTGTTTCACTCTCACGCCTTGGTACACCCGCTTGCCAAAATCTGTGGGGACCGAGGGATTGAAATGAGCATTAGGGTTCTGTGGGAGCCCAGGGCAGCTGGAAGAGGTTGTTACACGAGAAGCAAATCCATCACCTCTGTAAAGCAAGTTAGGAAGGAAAACCTGCAGTTATTAATACAAAATCATCTCTTTGGAGCCCAACAGTGAGAGCTGCTCATCTGCAGGGAAAGACTGAGGTGCCCTACCCTGTGTTTCTACACTGGGTACCACACGGATTTCATGCAGGTCCCTCTGTGGCTGATGTGGCTGCCTGATGGTTTTTGGCTTGTGTTTTACCAAAGGCAGTTCTAGGGGGTCCTACATTTCCCCTCTGAGTCAGCAAAGGCTTCTTTAACCCTTTGGTTTCAGCAGGATGCTGTATCCCTCTGCCAGCTCTGATCTCAGTGCAGCAAAGGTGGAAACACCCTGGGATGGCTGGAGTGGCTCCTCTGAACACTGATGTGGATCACAGAAAGAAAAAGGAGCTGCCTGCTCAGCCTGCTTTGTCCTCACAGCAAATACAGCTGCAGGGGCTGTTTTATCCAGGTTATTCAGGAAGGCACAAGTGGGTGAAATGTCTCTGCCATGTCACCCCTGAGGCTGCTGGGGGGTCTGGCTCCATTTTTTGGCCCCACCTGGAATACAGCACAGCCTGAAATAGGGTCTGTGTGACTTTGGCATGAGGCATCTGTCCCCTTCCTCTGCCTGGATAACGTTTTGTGGGATCCTGTGAGCAACATTTTTGGCACAAGTGAGTGTGGAGAGCTGTGAGGTAACAATAGCAGGGACAGCTCTTTTATCGTGGCAGGCTGTGCCTGAACACAGAGCTCACACCTGTAGGGCCAGGGAGGAGTTTCCATATTGGCTTTTGTTGAAATCTTCTGGAAAAAAACCCCAACCCTTAACTTTGAAGTTAATCCCTTGGAAAACACACAGCCACGTTCTCCTGAGGGAACACAATCTGCCATTCCACAGCTGATGTCTTTGATGTCCAAAATTTATCATTTGGCCCTTCTGCTTTTCAGGGTATGTCATTTGACTCTCATTCCTGTGACATTGTGTCCCCAGGTGCATGCACACACACAGCTAGAGGTTAGAAAGGGAAGGGGAGAGGGGTTAAACAACACAAACTCAGTGCTGGCTTGGGGTTACCCCAAATTCTGTCTGTTGGGCCGTAGAAATTGCAGTTTTGGGCAATTACTACTTGGTTTTGGGCTTTTGAGTGCTAACCAGAGACTTCAGCCAAGAGTGGGAACAAGGTGAGCAATTCAAGGGATGGTGCCCCAAAGACAGAGGTGGACTCCAAGTCTCACATCAACCAGTGAGTCCCTGGGGACAGAAATGGCCAGAAATGGATATCAATTCTTACAGCTGAGAGAAATCTACACACTGAGACCAGGTCTTTCCCACAACCCAAGGAAAACTCTGCCTCCTGGGCTTTTTCTGCCCAAATTGTTTTAATTAAGCAATGCAATGGCTCGGTCCTCTAGCCCCATTTGTAAGTTTTCAGCCCAGCTTCACACTACTAAACCTGTTGCTTTCAGTGAATTATTCAGCAGCAGCTGATGCTGAGCTATTAAAACTTCAGATAACTCTGCTATTGGCAGCATTGTGGAAAGAAAATGCTAATTTAGGCCTGAGTTTATATAATTTTCAAGCAAATTGAATCATATTTCACATCACTTTGATCTAACAGCCTTTTGAAAAACATTGCACTGTGAAGGAATATAAAGTCACCCTAGAGAAGACAGAACATGCTAATTGATACCATTAAATTCTTCAGACACTCAAGATGCCACATGTTGATTTTAGACAATTCTTTCTGATTATTTTTTTTTTTAATATAACCCTCAGAACAGCACAGAATGTTCTGTCCCTGGTAATTCCATGAGGATGCATCTTGTGAAAAGCCAAGGTGCTGGAACTCACCTGTTTCCATTGTTGCTGCTGCTGACAAGTCCCAGCTCTTGGATCCTGCAGGACTTTGGAGAAGGGCTGTGTCTGTCATGAGCTTCCCAGGGCAGTGAAGCCTCTGCTCATATTCCCTGGTAAACTTCCAGCTGAGCCTGGGGGAAATGTGTTTTCTCCAATTCAGGGATGTCTCCATGATACCTCACTTGGGATTTGCTTAAATGCAAATGCCTGGATCTGTGTTTCGCTCCAATTTGCATGGTCAGTGTGGATCCTTCCCAAAGAGGCTCCTTCCTGCCTCACCTGACATTTCATGGATGAAACCTGAGGTTTAGGGACAGAAAAACCTTGGGGTAAAGTGAAAGGCTGGCAAGTCCTGCAGGGATGAGCCATTTCCTTACAGGTGGGGGATGTGGCTGGAAAATCAAGGCTTGGGACACGAGGATCTTCTCGTGTGTGAGAGGGAGATACCCATGAGCTGTAGAAGACACACACAGCAGACCTTCTTTGGTCAGTAATTTTGTCTCTCTGGGACCCCACAGTCTAGTTTGTGCTTTGCAGAATTAAAATTGTGTTTTGGACACTGGGAACCCAGGAGGCTCTGCCTGGAATCCACAGGCAGCTGCAGGGAGAAGGGACGGAATGTTCATGGGACCAGCAGGAGTATCCACCAGCAACCCCTGGGTTTGGCTCCCCATTATGGGGCCAGGTGTCCCCTTTCTGAAGGGTCAGTTTGTGCTCCAGGGAGGCACCAGGAGGGGGAAGAGCAGCCAGGAAAGGAGCTGTTTTACACCACTGCTGGGCCCAGAATGAAAGGAAAGCTACAGCCATTCCTCTGTAGGTAGCTGTTTGTGCAATACCTGAACCAAGGGGCAGAGTTAAGCCTTTAAACTCTTCTTTAATCACTGCAACACACATCCTACTTCTGAAACATCTCCCTGTTTGCTGTAAAGAGAGCATTTCCCCTGCCAGCAGGGCCTGCCAGTGCAGTGCAGGCTGTGCTGGGGCAGTTGATCTCAGGAGTGGTTTGGGTACAAGCAGGGAGGGCTGATGTGCAGCATTTCCGTGCTCATCTCGCAGGAGCAGGGCAAGGCTGGCGCCAGCATGTTCCTCCTAATTCAATATCTCTCCTTGTGGAGTCTGCTGCCAGCTCGTGGGGCCATTAGGGAAGATCCCTCCCTCCCTGCAATTCCATGTGCTTCCCCCAGCATTGGCCAGGAGATTAATTTGGCCTGCCATGTGACGTGCCTTGCTGGGGTTTTTAAAGTGTGATCACTCTTTTCCTTCAGAGGGAATAAAAAATACAAAGAGCAGCAGCTGGAAAAGGCTGTGTCTGTGTCCTCAAGGTAGAGCTGAAGTAATATCCTGAATAAATCCCAATATTCTTAACTTGCAGGACCAAGAGGACATCACACAATCATGGAAGATTCCAGCTCCAGTGTAGAGCCTTTCACCACATGTGTAAAACCCTTTTATCTATAAATACAACTCTTATTATGGCCCATCCATTCTTTTCCACCCCTTTCTGGTCCCTGCAGGTGTCCAGGATTTGGCTGAGAGGTGATAAAAGGGGTAGGAATCTCCAGGTGGGTCAGGGAAGCGTGGGCAGATGTGAAATGGCACAGAAGGGGGTTGTCTCTGCTTGCTTTGCCACCTGGAGCTCTGCCCGGGGAGTTTTGTCTCCTGGGGATGAATATTTGTCTACTTTTCTGGGGATACACATGTTAAACCCCAGCCCCATTCAAGCTTTGTACTGTCCAGCCAGTCCAGGTGTTTTCTGTGCTGGTTGCAAAGGAATCACACTGCAAACAAACCAACCTTGCAGAAAACAAACGAACAGATGAAACAAAACCTCAGCCAGCCTTCTTTGAGGTAAGATCCACCTCTTACCTCGTGTTTTCACTTCAAAAAGCATCACACCCAGGTTTCCTTTGTAACTCTGTGGGTTTGGGCACGTGCTTCCCATTCACAGCAAGGGCAGAGTCAATGCGTGTGTGATGGGAGTGACAGAAGCAATTGTGCATTGGCATGGCACGTTTGGGGGCACCTCAATCATACATTCATACATTCATACAATCATACATTCATACAATCATACATTCATACAAATATACAATCATACAATCCCACTTGGTTTTAGCAAGGCATCTGCCTGTGCCAAAGCAAACTCTGAGAACTGTGTCTCTCTTTTGGGGCACAAAACCAAGCCCAGGACAGCAGAAGTAAAAGCCAGTGGAGGTTTGTTTAATTCAGACTGTCCTCCCAGCCCATCCTCTGGGGCCGAGTAAAGGGAATTGGTTGTGTTATCTGCCAGCTCTAGTGGGGTTTGTGTGGTCCTGGTGGGGTTTGTGTGGTCCTGGCGGGGTTTGTGTGCTGCTGGCGGGGTTTGTGTGGTGCTGGTTGGGTTTGTGTGCTGCTGGTGGGGTTTGCACCAGGAGGGCTCCAGTCTGGGCAAGGAACTGTCCTGCAGGCACCAGAAATCAGCCCAGGATGGTGTGGGTTGGGAGGGACCTTAAAGCCCATCCAGTCCCTTCTGCTATCCCAGGTTGTTCCAGCCTTGGGCTCTCCCAGGAATGGAGAGACCCTGGGCATCCTGTGCCATAAGGTAAACCACAACAAGTCTATTGGAGAAACTGTTGTCCCAGCTGCGTGGAGAGGAAGGACCTGCTTCTCTTGAGGGGAGTTTTGGTGAGAATTTATTGTATTAGTTACTTATTGAGCTTTTCCCTGAGTTCACGAGTGTGTTTATCTGTTTTGTTTGGGTTTACCCATTTTTGTCCCATTTCCCTTCCCTTCCCCCCCCTTTTCCCTTTTGGAGTTGTTTGGGGTTCTTATTCTGCAGATTCATAGTGTTTGATTGTATATAATTGTAATATATGTGAATATATATATGTGTATATATATGCATGTATATATATTTATATATATGCATGTGTATATATATATACATATGTATATGTATATACATATATGTATGTATACACACACACACACACACACACACACACATATATATATATATATATATATATACTTTTACTACAATTGTGTTTGGGTACTTTTTTCCCTTCTCTCTCGGGAGAGGGGTGGAATCTGTGTGGCCGGCAGCTGGGTTTGGCGGGGAGCCAACCCAAACCCCCACAGAGCTGTCCAGATGCCCCAAGGGATACGAGTTTTCCCAAACCCCACCAGGAATTCATCCCGAGGGGTTTTTTGGGATCGCCCCCTCCCCTGCCGGGGACACAAAGCGCGCCGGAACCTTTGTGCGCTGGCTGCGCTCCCCGCCGGGCGCGCCCCGCCGCGCGCCACCTCCCGCGCTGTGATTGGCCGGCGCGCCGCGGGCGGGCGGCCGCCATTGGCTGGCGGGCGCGGTCCGTCGGGTCGCGGCGCCCCCCGCGCGGCAGAGGCGGGCGGAGGGGCGGCGGGGCAGGGGGTGTCGCCCGCGCTGTCTCCGCTCCGGCCCCGCTCCCCGAGGGTCCCGCCGCGCCCCTCGGCGCACACGGGAGCCCCGGGCGGCTCCGCGGGGCCCCGGCCATGCCGCCCGGGCGCGGCGGGGGAAAGGGGGCCGTGGTGCTGCAGTGCGAGTGGCAGCAGTGCGCGTTGGTGGCCGCGGGCATGGAGGAGTTCTGCGCGCACGTGGGGCAGCACCTGCAGCAGCACCTGCACCCCGACCACCACGACGAGCTGGACCCTCTGGGTGAGCAGCTGCGGAAGGAGGGCCGGAGGGCACCGTCTGGCTCTCTGTGAGAGCCGGGGGGTCGGGCTGTGCTCCCAGGGAACAGGGGCAGGAGGGGAGGGGGAGGCCTCGGGCTGGGGCAGGGACAGGGACAGGGGGGACAGCAGGAGGGGTTGCTTCACTGGAGGGGCTGCCCAGGGAGGTTGGGAGGCCCCAGCCCTGGAGGTGTCCAAGGAACGCCCGGCTGTGGGACTCAGTGCTCTGGCTGGGGGACAGGGTGGGGATCGGGCACAGGGTGGCCTCTTTTCCAACCTGTTCTGCGATTCTCTGAGAAGAGAAGGTTTCTGGCCCTCCTCCTCCCCTCCCTGAGCACAGCAGTGCTGCCTGTTGCGTGTGCTGTCCACAGCGTGGGCCTGGAGATTAATTTGGCCTGCCATGTGACCTGCCTTGCATTTTTAAGTGTAATTTTCTCTTTGCCTTCCGAGGAAATCAAAAACACAAAGAGCAGCAGCTGGCAAAGGCTGTGTGTGCTCTGATAAAGGCTGCGTGTGCTCTGACAAAGGCTGTGTGTGCTCAGCCCATCGGGGCAAGCGGGGAGGCACCGAGTCTGGGATCTCAGGAAAACAGCCGTGGTGTTTCCCCACCCGAGCACTGGGCTCAGTGGTCCCAGAGGCCTTTCCCAGCCTGGGTGGTGCTGTGCTGAAGGCTGGGTGTGCTGTGTGTTGCAGAGGAGTACACATGCCTGTGGCAGGACTGTGGCTTCTGCTCCCCAGACAGCCCCTCCGACCTCGTGCGCCACGTCTACTTCCACTGCTACCACACCAAGCTGAAGCAGTGGGGGCTGCGGGCCCTGCAGGCCCAGGGGGACGTCAGCCACTGCCAGCTGGACTTCCAGAGCAGGAACATCATCCCTGAGATCCAGGAGAACTTCCTGTGCCTGTGGGAGTACTGTGAGGTGAGGGAGGGAGGGCTGCTGCCCTGCGCCCCCCCGCACACCAACCTGCTGGGCCCTGTGTGGAAGCACCTGAGCTTGTGCTGAGCTCTTCACTCTGTTTTGTCTGTCCTTCCTCCCTCCAGAGATCATTTGATAACCCCGAGTGGTTCTACAGGCACGTGGAGGATCACAGCTTCTGCTCCGAGTACAAGGCAGCAGGGAAGGAGAACCACGTGGTGGTCTGTGGCTGGAAAGGTTTGTGTGTGGAGGCAGGGCCCTTCCAGAGAGCTTTGCACGGGGCTGGATGGCACATGTGGCACAGGAGAACACTCTGCTCCTTGGGAGGGTGTCAGACCTCCAAAAATATGTGTGTGTGGTTCTGAGCTGACAGTGAAAGGTCCTGCAGAGTTTGGTTCAGGGGATCCAGCTGAGCACTTATCACTGGACTTTTATTAGTACCTAGAAGAGTTTATTTTTTTCTATACTTTAGAGTTAGGGTTTTTTTCTGTAATTTCCCTTTGTGATTGTGCAGTTGCCTCAACTGCTCACAGGCCATAGGAGGAGCTCGTGGCACTGGTACAGCAGTGATCTCCCCCCGCTGTGCCCCTGCTCTGTTGGGTTTTTGCTGCCCAAAACAGAAGATACTCAGGCTGTGCCTCATGGCCCACTTGGGAGGGGTCTCATTGTGCTGTTTCTATCCAGACTGTGACTGCACCTTCAAGGGACGCTGCAAACTGCGGGAGCACCTGCGCAGCCACACGCAGGAGAAGGTGGTGGCCTGTCCCACCTGTGGGGGGATGTTTGCCAACAACACCAAGTTCTTCGACCACATCCGCCGGCAGACGGCCCTGGACCGTAAGCCCCGGGGGCAGGGAGGGGGCAGGGGCTGGTTCTGGGGCTGGGATGTTTGGGAAAAGCCCCCCAAGGTCACCCCGTCCACGCTGTGCCTGATGCCCACCTTGGCACCCAGCCCAGAGCACTGAGTGCCACATCCAGGCATTCCTGGGGCACCTCCAAGGGTGGGGACTCCATCACCTCCCTGGGCAGCCCCTTCCAGTGTTTTAAGAACCCCTTCCATGCAGAAATTCCTCCTGATGTCCAACCTGAACTTGAGGCTGAGTCCTTGCAGAGGCAGGGTTGGAGGCTGGCAGGGCTCACGCTGCTGCAGTGAGTCCTCCTGTTCCTGCTGCAGGGCTGAAGGCAAAGGCAGCAGCACTGGGAATTGCTGGTTGAACTCCCTGTGCTGACAGTGTATGGTGGTTGCTCCCCAGTTTGTGCACTGGGAGGCTGTGCCAAGGGCAGACAGGCTGGTCTTTGCAAGTGTTGTTTTGGGGGCTTTTTTCTTTGGCTCTGTAGTCCATGTGTGCTGTCTCTGCCTGCAGAGCAGGGCTTCCAGCTCCACTCTAACTGCCTCTCTTTCTCACCCACTGCTCTTTGTGCTGTTGTCTCTGCTCTGGTCTCCTTTCTCACCACCCCCTCCCCTTCCTCCCTGTCCCAGAGCAGAGGTTCCAGTGTTCCCACTGCTCCAAGAGGTTTGCCACGGAGCGCCTGCTCCGGGACCACATGAGGAATCACGGTGAGTAAAGGCCCCTCCTCCCAGCTGAGCCTCTGAGAAGTGAATGCCCTCCCCTGCTTTGGGGTCACGTTTGCCCCTGTCTTTGGCACAGTGAACCACTACAAGTGCCCTCTGTGTGACATGACGTGCCCCCTGCCCTCCTCCCTGCGCAATCACATTCGCTTCCGGCACAGCGAGGAGCGGCCCTTCAAGTGTGACTACTGTGACTACAGGTGAGGGCCAGGGCTTTGCCTCTTCCCAGAGGCACCTTTGTGTGTGTGTGTGTGTGTTCCAGTGTCCACAGCTTATTCCCTTTCATTTCCCTGCAGCTGCAAGAACCTCATTGATCTGAGGAAGCACCTGGACACGCACAGCAAGGAGCCGGCGTATCGCTGCGAGTTCGAGGCCTGCAGCTTCTCTGCACGGTCCCTCTGCTCCATCAAACTGCACTACCGGAAAGTGCACGAGGTGGGGAGGCAGCAGGGCTTGCATCCCTCCTGATGCCTCACATCAGCCTTCTCAGAGAAGCTGGTTCCTCCCTGCATGCACGTGTGCTATGCTGCAGGCAGGTTTGTGGTGCTCACAGCGCTCTCTCTGCCCCCCAGGGTGACTCCGAGCCCCGGTACAAGTGCCATGTGTGTGACAAGTGCTTCACACGTGGGAACAACCTCACTGTCCACCTCAGGAAGAAGCACCAGTTCAAGTGGCCCTCGGGGCATCCTCGCTTCAGGTACTGCCTGTCCTTAGCTCCTCACTCCCTCCTCTCCAGGGCAGGGGACAGCTGTTTCTTGCTGGAGCAGACACCTGGCAGTGCTTGGGCTCTGATGTTCCTAATGTGCTCAAGGCCCTTTACCCACTGTCTGGGAGGCACTGGGCAGTAAACATTCAGTAGGATCTGGCACAGAGACAGAGCAGTGCTGGGTGGCAGCTCCAGCAGTGGGTCAGAGATCTGGGGCAAGGGCAGCAATGGTGCCTCTAGTGGGGCACTTCTGAGCTTGGCAGGGGCCAGGTCCGGGTGTCCCCTGCTAGAGAGAGCTGCTGCAGATCAACCTCTCAGCAGGTGCCTCTGCTGCATCCTCTCTGGGAAATTCCAGAGGGTTTCTAGAGCCTGAAAGCTGGGAAGGGAGAAGAGGATGGACTTGAAATGCTCCCAGTGAAGCAGAGTGGTGGGAGGAGATGGCCTGGGGACTGGGAAGATGATTGAGGCTCGTGGCACAAAGCTCAGAAGCTGCCACATGGGTGTGGTTTTAGCGGTGGGGACTGAAGGCTTTTTATCTTACTTGCACAGTATTATCTATGCAGCCCAGGGCTTTGAAACCTAGAATCCCCCTTCCTTGGCTGTTCCCTGTCTCCTGGGAGTGGCTGTGCCCATGCCCTGTCCGTGTGTGCCCAGGTACAGGGAGCACGAGGACGGCTACATGCGGCTGCAGCTGGTGCGGTACGAGAGCGTGGAGCTCACGGAGCAGCTGCTGAAGGACAAGGAGAAGCGTGGGGAGGCCCTGGAGGGCTCAGCCGAGTGTGTGGTGCTGCCTGAGGGCGAGGGCAACCTGCAGGCCATCATCCTGGAGCCCCCAGCAGACACTCCCCTGGCAGAAGAGAACAAGGGCTCTGAGCCATGCCCGGCCCCATGCTCTGCTGACAGCCCTGAGCCAGCACAGCCCAGCACCTTCCAGGGAGCTGCATTATCCTTGGAACAAGAGCCCAGCACCCCCAGCAGCCCCATCATCCGGGTGGTGAACAGGACCAACGAGCATGGGGAGAGTGAGACTGTGTATTATGTCATGGCCAGCACGTCCCCAGAGGAGCAGGGGGCAGCTCCTGGAGGGCTGGCTGCGGAGCTGGAGGAGAATGTCATGGACAGGCTGCAGAAGACAGCAGAAGAGCTGGGCATCCAGATTGTGTGAGCTGCTCCCTGGCCTCTTTGTGTGAGGAAAATTTGGGTCTCCATGGGATGTGCTTGGGGGGGAAGGTGGGGGAGTGCTTGGGAGAGAGGGCTGAGCTTGTCTTCACCTGCCTGCAGCTGGCTGACTCCTCCCTGTGCTGCCCCAGCCTCGCTGGCTTCTGGTCAGCATGGGGAGCGGGGAAGCACAGGTCTCTCATCTGTGAATCAAGTGATCTGAGCTGGGAAGAGCTGTCTGTCTGCTCCTTTTGGGAATTGGGGACTAGCAAGCCTGTCCCACCCTCCCAGGAGGCTTGGCCTAGGCCTGGCACAGGCCCTGTCCCTTGCTGAGCCTGTTCCTTAGCCAGGACTGCCCAGGCTGGATGGTGTGTGGAGCAGACACTGGTGCTGAAGCCTCTTCCCTGGGGAGATGTGTTGCCCTTAGCAGGCCTGTCCTGCCCCATCCAGGGTTTCTCCAGGGAATGGCATGCCTTCATCAGCACTTCCCTGCACATCATCTTTCCTGGCTCAGCTGGTGGTGGTGTTTGCACCCCTGACCCCATTAGCCAGTGCTGGTCTCTGGGGCAAGAGGGCTGGAGGTGCTGTCCCTTGCAGGCCACTGCAGCACTGGGACATTGGGAGCTTCATCCTGCTTTTGTCATTCCCTGGGTTTCCTCCCCACATTGGGGTTTGGGCTCCTGGTTGGGCAAAGTGTACTTTGGCAAGAGAAATAAAGCTCAGGCTGCCAGGCCAAGCAGTGTGTGGTGTGTGTTTGAGCCCGTTCCCTGCCGGCTGTGACGTGGTGAGAGGATGAAACCGTGATACTTTGGGCCTGCAGTGTGGGAGGTGGGCACTGAGGAGCTGCCAGGATCTGCTGACCCCGTGCAGCTGGCACTGGAGTGTGCTGCTCCAAGTCCCCAGAGGTGGCACTGGAATGCCAGCTTCAGCTCTGGCACTTTTGTTCCTGCTGTGTGTTTGATTTTTGCTGCCTCCTCCAGGGCTGTCTGCGCCTGCTCTGGTGTTTTTTGAATAGAGGAAGTAGTCTGGCCTTGTGAGCAGAGCCAGTTTGTCCTTTGTCGAGTGATTGGACAAGGACAGTGAGAATTTGGCATCCCTGGGGTGACACTTGGGTCCTCACTACCCTGTGTGTGGACGTGATGAGCCCAGAGGGAGAAGGGGAGGCACTGCTGGACACTGACTTTTTCTCCTTGCTCCTTTCTCAAGGAGCTTGAGCAAAAGCTGTTGGAATTCCAGTTCAATGGAGGAAATCCCTTTATCCTAAACCCTTGGCCATCTGCTCACTTTCTAGTTGCACCCACTGGGTGTGGTTTGGTGGCTGTGCCCTCGGGACAGGGTGATGAGCAGCCCTGGGTGAGGGGCAGTGAGCTGTGCAGATGCCATCCACAGGCTGGGCACAGAGCAGGGATGAAGTGGGCAGAGCTGCCTGAAGGTGTCCTGGGGCTGGATCCCTGTGTCAAGGGCAGTGTGCATTCCTGCACCCCAAAACTCCAGGAGTGTGGGGCACTGGAACACAGGCAAGGCCATGCAGTGAGCACCTGGTGCTCAGGGGGAGGCAGGGGGCTGTCCCAGCAGCCCTGACAGCACAGAAGGCCAGAGGGTTCTCTTAGATCCAGGCAGAGCATCCCTGGGCTTGGCATGCAACAACCAGCCATTACCCAGCCCTCCCCTGCCTGCCTGGTCCTTGGCACAGCTGGGCCAAGGATACCTTCGAGAGAAGGGCCCTGTGCCAGCTTTGCATTCGCAGCACTCCCAGCCTGGCCCTCTTTCCAACATCGTGCCAAAGCCACGGCTGTGCCTGCATTATGTTGGATTGGGTTGGGAGTGCTGGGAGTGGAGGCGAGGCTGTGGTGCCTGGGAGTTGTCCCTTTAAACTCCGGGTCCAGGCAGGGTAATCTGCCAGAGATTATCTGCTGGGGGAGAGGATTGGCATTAAAGGGAATGTCTCCTCCCTTCCCCCATGTCCTACAGCATCCCCTGTCCTGTGTGTGTATGGATGACCAAGTTCACTTTCTCCTGGGAGAGCAGAGAGGGGGGTCTGTGGTTTGAGGGGCGAGGGGAGGAGGGTAGGATGTGCACCATGGCACTGGGCCTCCTCTTCCTCGCCGTGCTGGCCACGCTGGTCTCCTGTGAGGACCCAGAAGGTAACAGGGGGTTTGGGGGATGAGGGGCTTACAGGGTGCCCCAGAGCTGCTGGACCAGTCTTCCCCAGTAAGGAGCAAGGCTTTTGTCACACACCCGTGCTGAGGCTTGGCACAGGGCTGGGGTCTGTGAGGGGATGCACTCACCACAGTGAGGGTTGGGGTGGGCTGAGAGGAGCCTTTGTGGGCTCCCTGAGGGACTCTGAGGGCTGGGGAGCTGGTGGGAATGGTGGTCTTCACCCCCCAGCCCAGCTCTGCCTCGCTCTCTGTGGCACCAGGAGACCTGGATACCTACTGGTCTGGCACAGCCCCCATCTGCGTGGGGGGCTGCAAGGGGAAGCACAAGGAGCTGAAGAGGAGCCAGTGTGGGAATGGCAGCTGCTGCTGGGTGGGCTACAAGTCCTTCTGCAGAGGTAAAACCAGAGCGGGGCGGGGGCCCTGGGGCTGCTGCAGGGCTGGGCACAGCCAGCCTGTGCAGGGCAGGTTTTGTGCCACACACACGTGTGTGAGTCCCTCCGGCAGCTGGTCCTGGGGCCACGCAGGACACGTCCCTGGGGTGCAGCCAGGGTGGCAGCAGCCAGGACCCTCGCTGTTCCCAGTGAACTGCGGGCGGCCCGAGGCGGATTTCAGCTCGGTGGTGTACGGGAACGACTGGTGGGTGGGCTCCGTGGTGCGCTACAGGTGCCGGCCGGGGTTCCTGCTGCTGGGGGACCCCGCCAGCGCCTGCCAGTCCGACGGACACTGGACCCCCAAGCCCACCTGCCTCCGTGAGTACAGCTGGGGTCCCGCTGGGCACAGCCTGCCGGGGTGGGGAGCAGGGCTGCAGCCGTGCCCCCAGACCCTCTTTCCCCCAGTGGGCACCCCGTGACCGTGCCCTGCTCCTGCTCCCGCAGGGATCTGCCTGCGGGGTCGGATCGAGATCAGCGAGTGGGACATCAGCGGGACGTGCTCGTCGTCCTGCAGCTCCCAGACCCACCTGGGGGCCTTCCTGAACCGTGGCTGCATCAAGATCTCGTCCTGTGTCACCAAGCAGTCGGGCTGGGCCCGCTGGTTCCAGCGCTGTGATGTCTGTGAGTGCGACTGCCACGTGCCCTGTGGTGAGTCCCGGGGGGTGTCAGCCCACCTTTGGGGCACTGCTCTGTGGGAAAGGTTGGCACTGACACCTGGGTGTGCAAACAGCTCAATATCTGCTGCCTTCCCTCTCCTTGCAGGCTCCTCCAGGTAGAGCTGGGCCAGCCAGGGCTGTGGCCCCACAGTGAGGGAGGTTTCCCCTCTGAATGTCTGCTTCCCTTCACCACGTGTCTGCATTGCTACGCTACTTCCATAAGCTCCATCTGTCCCAAGGCTGCCATCTGAGAGAAGAGGAGATGTTCTGGATTCACTCCATCCAGGCTGCCTTCCTGTCTGACCCCATCCCAGGACTCTCATCCCAGGGGCAGGGGGTGCTGGGGGCTGTTTCCTGCAGCTGGACTTGGGGATATTGGTGTCTCTTTGCCTGGCTGCTCCCTGGAGGAGGCTCACATCCCCTTTTTGGGGGAGGTAGCACATGTGGCTGTGCCTGTTGCAGAAGTATCTGTCCCATCCGTGATGCAGGTTGTGATTTCTTCATGCCAGGGATTCCCTGCACACAGGCAAGGGGCAGATGTGCCCTCTGTGTTTGCTGCAGCCCTCGGGCAGAGCTGGAGTGTGGCATCTGCCCACTCTGCCTGTGCCATGGGCAGAGCTCTTGGGCAGAGCAGCCTGGCCGGGGCTGAGGAATCAAGTGGGTGAAACTGCTCTGGGGCCAGCACAGATAACTGTGGGGAAAGGTTTCAGTTCCCAGGTGCAAAGTCTTTCCCATGGGCTGCTCCGCACCCTGACTGCTGGGCTCCTTCCAGGAGGTCTGTGGTCCTGCCCTGAGAGCTCTTTTCCCCAGGGGCTCCTCTCCCAGCAGCTCGGGGCCACAAAGAGAAATTTGTTTCCAGCCAGGAACAGTCTTATGCTCCCTGAGGATTGCCCTGGCTCCCTATGAAGCAGCAATGGAAAAGCCAGAATTTCTACTCCCCTAGGGAAGGAGAAGGTGGTCTGGAGTTCATGTGATGGCACTGCTGGGGGAGCTGGATGATCAGCAGCGCCGCCATGGGTAATTAAAAATATATTTCCAGGAAATCACACTGGTTTTCCCGTCATGCACAGAGGTTCTGCTGTCTGCTCTGTCCCTGGAGTCCTGAACATCCATGACAGAACCAGGACAGGCTCCCTCTGCCACTGATACTGTCCTGAAAAGTGTGTGAGCCACCATGGGGACACAGCTACAGTGTGTAGGAAGGGCCTAGCTGGGGACTGGATGGATGCTGAACGTGCCCATGGCACTGCCCACCAAGGGTGGCTTGGCACTGGACTCCATCCCTGCTTCCTTCCACCTTGAAATGACTCCACAGCAGGATGCTGCAGCAGTTTCTGGTTGCTGCATGGCCACCAGCCTGGGATCAGGATCTCCCAGCCCTGCCTCAAGCAGCTGACCAGGAAGGGGCTCAGCATCAAGGGGATCCCTCGCAGGCCCCCCTCATGCCCATCTGCAGGGAAACAGGGCTGTTTGGCACTGCACACAGAGGGCTGGGTTGTGACCTGCTTGCTCATGGGGAGCACCCTGGGCACGGGAGGCAGAAAGACCTGGGTGAATCCCATGTGCCTTTTGCTCTTAAGACCTCCATGGGGAGCTTGGCTCCGTGGCTACCTCCTCATGCTCTCCCCTGGCCCAGCCCTGCCCTATGGTCTCCTCTGACTGGATCCTGCTCTGCCAAGGGGCCAAACCCCTGCCCTGAGCTCCGTCCCAGCACAATGCTGGCTGTGGGAGGGGGAAGCTCTCCTTGGCTCAACAGATGGGTTTTTAATTAATACTCCTGTTAGTGCCACTCATTTCCATATGTCTTTCGTGCTTAAGTGCTGTGGTGGGTGAGAGGTGTGAGTAACAGTGAGGATGGAGCCAGGCATGCTGGAGGTGCAGGGGGATGGCAGATCCTGCAGGATGAGCTGCAGAGGGGAGTGTGTGCTGGGGATAAACCCCTGGGGGACCATCCCCCTATCGAGACCCTTTGTGGCCAGTTGTCACCCCATCACCTCTGGATGCCTGGGGTGGGTTTTCCCAGGGCATTGCACCCCTGGTTTCACCCAGTGTCCCCACTGGGGTGGCTGCACGGGGGTCAGTGCAGGGCTGAGCGGAGACAGGAGTGGGTTTAGGGTGCGTTGGGCTCACTCAGAGGGTTTGGGGCTGAGGTGACAGCAGCGGGAGCTGCGGGGGGCTGTGTCCCGGGTATGAATGGGAGCAGGCAGCGGGGTGCGGAGGCAGGGCTGGCAAAGCCCAGGCGTGTGTGCTAGGGATGTTTAGGGCCTGTTGGCAGGCAGGGAGAGGAAATAGGGTCGGTCCCTTTAAGAGGATTTTTCGCTGCCTGGCAGCGCTGCCCGTCCGGGCAGCCCATCCATCCATCCATCCATCCATCCATCTAGCCATCCATCCATCCATCCTGCTCCCCGCCCGGCAGCACCGGGAACGGGGCTGGCGGAGAGCGGCACCCCCGAGCAGCGGGGCTGCTGCTGGCCACTGCGGGGGTGCTGCTAGCCACTGCGGGGTGCTGCTAGCCACCGAGGGGCTGGGGCCGCAGCGACCCCTGCCCACCCAGCGCGGCGGAGGGATGGGGAGCGGAGCCCGGCCGGGGACCGCGGGCAGCGCCCGGCGCGGCTGTCGCTGCTGAGAACCGCCCGCCGAGCCCAGCCCAGCCGAGCCCAGCCGAGCCGAGCTGAGCTGAGCCCAGCCGAGCCGGGCCCCCGGGCAGCGCCCCTTTGTCTGCGGAGGAGGAGGAGAAGGAGGAGGAGGAGGAAGCGAGGCGGGGACGCTGCGGGAGCGCCCGCACCCTGCCAGGTGAGGCTGCGGGAGAGCAGAGCCCCCTCCCCGGGCCGGGGGCAGGGCAGGGCACGGAGGGGCCGGCGGGGAGCGGGGATGAAGGGAAGAGCATCCTCGGCAAAGCCCTGCCGTCCCCACCCCGCGCCCCGGGGCTGGGCTAAGCCGCCAGAGCCGCTTGCGGGGTTTAGCGCTCCGTGAACGCCCAGCCGGAGGAGTCAAGGTGAGCCCGAGGGCGCTCCGTGCCCCGTTGCCCCCTCCCCTCCCCGAGCCCCCCGTGCCCGCACCCCGCGGAGGCTGAGGGGGGATCCGCGGGATGGGAATCCTCACCCCTGTGCCCACCTCTCCCTCCCCGGGGCTGGGCTGGGTTCCCCCCAGCGCTGGCAGGGCCGTGCCCGCAGCGGGGCTGGGCTGGGGGCTCTCCCGCAGCCCCCGGCCATCCCGCTGTCCCCGCAGCGGCAGCCGCAGCCCTGGCAGAATGTAGGTTAGCGAGGCGGGGGGACCCCAGCCTGGGAGGCAGGGTGGGTGCTGGGCACAGCCCAGGCTCCTTTTCCTGCTGCTGGAGGGATGCCCGACCCCCTCCCAGTCTCTGAGACCTGGGGTTTGTGTGTTCCCCACCCTGCTTGGCTCAGCATCCCCCAGCACCGCAGAGTCCCCAAGCCAAGCGGACACACGAGGAGCTGGGCTGTGCTGCAGCCGGCTGAGGGAGGGCTGCAGGCAGAAAAATGTTTGGGCAGGTGGGGGGATCAGCACTGTGGCCCCAGATAAGTGCTGGCCTGGTCTCTGAGGCTGTGCTGGGAAGAGCCAGGAAGGTGAAATGATGATCCTGGGGAGGCAGAGAAGGATTGTCACTAGCAGGGCCCCCTCCCTGTTCTATTAAGACTATCCCAGCTAGCCCATGAGCCCCCCGGGCTTGGGGTCTAGTCTAAGCAGGACAGCTCTGCCCCAGGAGCCTGGGTGAGGCACGGCAGGCTTTGTCCAGTCACCCAGCTGGAATAGTCAGCTTGCTTAGCATTTCATATCTGTTTCCTGAAGCCAGGCCAGGAGGGGGTAGTTCCTGGTGAGCCCTTGGGGACATCCAGGCATAGGGCAGGGCATCAGCTCTCCCACCTCCCATCCTGTGACAAACAGGAGCAGGGCAGGGAGCCCAGCACCCCCGGGGCTGGGAGAGCTGAGCACCCTGCCAGCTCTGCTGCCAGAGCCGGACCCAGCCGCAGGAGCTGCATGAATTATTGACTGTGGAGCTGATCAGCTGTTCCTTGCCCTGAGCCCCTCGGTGCAGGCTCGGCTGCCCTGGCCGGGTCCATCCTTCCATCCAGATGTGGGTGCTGGACCCAGCTGCGCAGCGTATCACAGGGCAGGGCGGGCAGTGAGGCCTGCAGCCAGCAGGAAAGGGTGAGAGAGGACTTGCTGTGGGCTGGTCCCTGCAGTCCCTGAGAGAGGGAGCCCGCTGCGAGCCGATCCTGTGCGCTTCCCACAGAGCAGCAGGATGGCGGAGAAGGGCATGGATCCCGCCTGTGTCTCCATCGCCCTGGAGGACACGGTGTGCCACGCCAGCCCCCCCGATGCCCCGCTCCTCACCACCCACTTGAAGAAGGTGGAGAACCACATCACAGAGGCCCAGAGGTTTTCCCACCTCCCAAAGCGCTCTGCTGTCAACATCGAGTTTATCGACCTGTCCTACTCTGTGCGGGAAGGATCCTGGTGGAGGAAGAGAGGTAGGAGCTGGCGGGTGGGGAAGGGCAGGGGAGGGACACCCTGCTCTTGTTCTGCATGCCATGATCTCACCCTGCTCTGTCCGAGTGCCAGGGGCTGTTTGCAGCCCTGCTGTGTCTGACTGGTCGTGCTGGGTACCCATGGGAGGAGGGAAGGCTCGTGTCCCACAGCAGTTGCTGCATGTCTTTGCTGTGTGATGCCAAAGGAAAGCAGAGCACATTCCAGGGAAGCCTCTGGCCAGGGCTGCCTGGGGAAAGGAGACAGATATCCTGGGGCAGCCAGGATGGGTGGGTTTCCCCAGCGCTGCTGTTTGGGGGATGATGGCTGTGTGGGATGTGCTGGCAGCGGGAGACCCCAGGGGTGCCCCAGCTCAGAGCCTGGCAAGGACAACGTGTGGTTTGCAGGGGATTTCCTCTCCAGTGGCTCCCTGTGCAGCTGAGGTCATGGTTCCCTTTCCTGTGTGTGACTCTGGCCGAGAGCTCAGGGAGGGGAGAGGGGAGGCAGATGGCGGCTGGTGGGTGGTAGTCTGCTTTAATTAGCGCTCTCAGTTAATGGGATGCCAATCAGGCAGCCCGATAAGATGGAGGGGGAGCTGATCTGCAGAAGCTGAAGGCAGGCAGGGATGAGCAGGGACCGAGGTCACAGGGGTGCTGAGGGAGGTGCCCTGCCAGCCAGGAGTGCTGGATGGAGCCTGTGATCCTGCCCCCAGCCAGGCTGTGCAGCTCGGGAACCAGACCCAACATCCCCCAGGGCATGTTCACCTGTTTATCTGGGATGCCGAGGCAGCATCATCCCGGGAGGGCTTCGCCGGGGCAGATTGTGCTGTAGCACCCGGCAAAGGACCGGCTGCTTGCCTTGCAGGGAGGGAGGGAGGGGGAAAACCTCGGGAAGCTGGACCACACAGGAGATGCTGAGGGGTACCGCGGTGCCCGGGGTGGGCGGTGGGAGCGATGCCGGGAGGGATGCCCTTGTCCCCCAGGCCGGGCGGAGGCGGAGGAGCTGTCGGGGGAGCGCTTGTCCGCATCCCCGCGGTCCGGCTGCCCCGCTGTGCGAGCAGGAGGTTACTGGCAGTCAATGAACGCGAGTAACCGCTGCGCAAGCTGCAGTGCCGCCGACGTGAGCAGCATGCGCGGTGCGGGGCCGTGCGTGGGGCACGGGGGGTGCCGGGCTCTGCCGCCACCCCGCACAGCCCCCCGCCCGCCCCTCGCTGCCCCTCGGCCAGCCCGACCCGCTCCCGAGCGCAGGGGGCAGCGGGGGAACTGGGGATGCTGGTGATGGGTGCCCTGTGTTAGGGATGCGCAAGCCAGAGGGGCTCCCCGCAGTGTGGTGGGGTTGTGAGTGCAGGTGGGTTTGCTGCCCTCGTCCCGCACCACCTGCCCCCGCGTGGGGCACAGGAGGGGCACATTTCCATTAGGGAGATGCTCGGGCTCGGTCAGTGGTCCTAACACCCTGTTATCCCATTGTTCTGCCAGGGCTGCGTTTTGGGGGCAGCTCCTGAGAGCCTGAGGCTGCGCTTGTTCCCTACTCCCGACACATCATGTTCCTTCTGCCAGAAAATGCTAATCAGCTGCGTTTAAAGCGGAGATAATTCCAGGTCTGATTAGCAGTGGCTGCTGCCGGGCATCACAGCGTGAATGCCAATGAAGGCAACAGCCGGGCTTCCAGCGGGACTGGGGACTCTGCCTGCCCTGCTCCTCCCTGGCCCCAGGGATCGGGGTCTGAAGACGTGCCCAGGACTAATGTCACAGCCCGGTAATCTGCCTTAGCAGCGCTGTGACCTGACCCAGGGATTTCCCTGATCTTTGCTGCGATCCCCCAGGATCTGAGGTCATGAGCTTCTTCAGCACTGGAAATCAGTGGGATCAGCCAAGGCACAGGGTCAGGGATCATGCTGGAGGTGACAGCTGCAGTGGCTCTAGCCCTGGGGAGGCTGATGGAGACAGGTTCTGGGCACATGCAGCCCCTGGCACGGCTCATGGAAACCCTGAGGTCCCCCAGGGGCTGGGATGGCATCGCAGTCCCTGCAGCCCTGCTGCTCTGGGAATCCAAACCCCCACTGCTCTCTCCCTTCAGGGTACAAGACTCTCCTAAAATGCCTGTCAGGGAAGTTCTGCCAGCGGGAGCTCATTGGGATCATGGGCCCCTCGGGTGCTGGGAAGTCCACCCTCATGAACATCCTGGCTGGTTACAGGTGAGGCTGGGAGGAAGCCAGAGGATCTGGGGGAGCAGACTACCCTCTGCACTGTGCTGCATTCCCTCACACCTCCTTTCCTGCAGGGAGACTGGCATGAAGGGGCAGATCCTGGTGAACGGGCGGCCACGGGACCTGCGCACGTTCCGCAAGATGTCCTGCTACATCATGCAGGATGACATGCTCCTGCCACACCTCACCGTGCTCGAGGCAATGATGGTGAGCCAGGCAAGGCAGGAGCCTGCTGGGCTCTGTGGGCATCTGTGGGCTCTGTCCTCGGGCACTGAGCCCACACTGACATCAGGCATTGCCAAGGGCTCTGGGATGCGGGAACAAAATCCTGCTGTTCTTGCTCCCTTCATCCCAAGCCACTGCTCTTGGCTCTTGGCTGGGCAGGGATGGGGCCACAGTGCTGCTGGTTCTGCTCCCTATATCTGATGGAAGTGTCTCCCTGCCCTTCTTCTCCCTGCAGGTCTCTGCTAACCTGAAGCTCAGTGAGAAGCAGGAGGTGAAGAAGGAGCTGGTAAGTACAGAGGAGGGTGGGCCCAGACCCCCTCAGTGCTCCCCAAGGTGGAGACAGCAGGGAAGGGAGTGCCCTGAGGGGACCTATGGATGCTGAGGGGCTCCCAGTGAAGGGAGGTGGCAGGGATGGGATGATGGGCCATGGAAGTTTCATTCACCATGGGTTGTCTCACAGGTGAACGAGATCCTGACGGCGCTGGGGCTGCTGGAGTGCTCGTACACCCGCACCATCTCCCTGTCGGGGGGGCAGCGCAAGCGCCTGGCCATCGCCCTGGAGCTGGTCAACAACCCACCCGTCATGTTCTTCGATGAGCCCACGAGGTGAGGCCACAGGGGCCAGGGCTCCCCGGCACTGCCCAGCTGGGCTTCCCCTGCCAGGGACACCAGGGGGGCCAGTACCCCCTGAGGGTGGGATGGGACTGTGCCCAGGGGCTCCAGGAGGGCTGGGCTGATGCTCTTCTCCATCAGTCTGAGAGGAGGGTACCCACAAGCAGGGACATCTTTAGGATGCACTTCTACCCTTCTCAACTCTTGCCTTCTCTCTCTGCTGTCTCTTTCTCCTCTGCCCCTTCCTGCGTGGCCACAGCGGTCTGGACAGTGCCTCCTGCTTCCAGGTGGTGTCCCTGATGCGGTCCCTGGCTCAGGGTGGGCGCACCATCATCTGCACCATCCACCAGCCCAGCGCCAAGCTCTTTGAGATGTTCGACAAGGTTTGGGCTGGGATAGGACACAGGAATCTTCAGGGGTCTCTCTGGCCCCAAGGCCAGGAGAGAGGCCATGGGAAGGGTGGGCTGCAGGCACTGGACCTGGGGTTTGTGTGGCACACAGACTGGCAAGGGTGGCCTGTGTCACCCTAGGACAGGGAGGTGGGTAGGAGTGGGTGACAGTACCCTGGCTGCTCTGCACCTGCCATATCCTGGCTTTCTCTTGCAGCTCTACATCCTGAGCCAGGGCCAGTGCATCTTCAAAGGCGTTGTGACCAACCTCATCCCCTACCTGAAGGGTCTCGGCCTCCACTGCCCCACATACCACAACCCCGCTGACTTCAGTGAGTGCCCCTTCCCCAGCTGGGTCTGTGATGGGGAACAGAGGGTGGCAATGCCCAAACCCAGAGCCCAAGCCCTGGGGGCTGCCCCGTTGCCCCAGGTTGCCCAAGGGAGATGCCTGTGCCCTTCCCGCTGGGTGCTGGCTGGGGAAGTGATGGCAAGGGCTGGCTCAGCGCCTCTCAGGGGTCCTGTCCTCCTCCACAGTTATCGAGGTGGCCTCAGGAGAGTATGGGGACCTCAACCCCGTCCTGTTCCGTGCTGTCCAGAACGGTATGTGCACCATGGCTGAGAAGAAGAGCAGCCCTGACAAAGCAGATTCATCCTGCCCAACACACTGTGGGACGGTGAGTGGGGTCAGAGGAGCCTCCTGCAGGTAATGGGGTGCCCACCCAGGGTGCTCTCCTAGCAGGGAGCCCATGATGTGAACTTGACCCACATCCCTGACTTGCCTGTGGCCTTGCAGGACGTGGACCACATCGAGAGCCACACGTTTGCCACCAGCACTTCCACTCAGTTCTGCATCCTCTTCAAGAGAACCTTCATCTGCATCCTAAGGGACACGGTGAGGGCAGGAGAGGCTGGGCCTGGGCTCAGGGTATGGGGTCTGCTGGTCACCTGGGGCTGGCAGAGACAAGGATTTACATGGGGGCTGGAGTGGGGCTCACTCTCTGCCCCCTCTGCCTGCAGGTGCTGACCCACCTGCGGTTCATGTCCCACATCTGCATCGGGGTCCTCATCGGGCTGCTCTACCTGCACATCGGCAATGACGCGGGCAAAGTCTTCAACAACACCGGCTTCCTCTTCTTCTCCATGCTCTTCCTCATGTTTGCCGCCCTGATGCCCACCATCCTCACCTGTAAGGAGTTCCTCTCCCCCAACACCCAGCCCTGCTCCCAGCCCTTGGGGTGCTCCAGCTGTGTGCTGGGCAGTGCTGTGGGCAGCCAGATGATTTGGACAAGAGAGGTGAAAAAAGCAGACAGAAAAAAGTCAAACAAAGAGGAGGAGGGAAGCTTCTGTTTGTGTGTGTTGCAGTTGTGCCCTCTGTTTGGCTTGTAGGTTCAAAGCAGAATGCTGGGGGTTTTTTTCTCTGATAAACTGTATGTAAAGCTTCATTTTCAGCCACCTTACCTCTCTTTCACTTCCTCAAAAAGTTTGCCTAAAAGCCCCCGGCTAAGCTGACTTTTCCATGCAGAAAGTTCCCAAATCAGTGTCTGGGGATTTTTTTCCCTGATGAAGATTTGAGCACCCACTCGTGGCAGAGGCAGGGTGTTATCTGGAGCTCTGTGCTGGGGCAGCATCACTCCTGCCTGCACCAGGATGGCTGGGAGTGGGGCTGGAGCAGCCCAGGGCACTGCTGGCTGCTAACTCCTTGTTTCCACCCAGTCCCCCAGGAGATGACTGTATTCCTGAGAGAGCACTTGAACTACTGGTACAGCCTGAAAGCCTATTACCTGGCAAAGACCATGGCAGATGTGCCCTTCCAGGTGAGGCTTCAGCTGGACTTAGCCATGATCCTGATGTGCCTTCCTTGGCACAGCCACTTGCCCGGCTACCCCAGTGCCCCAGGGTGGGCTTTGAGGGGTCCCTCCATGCCCTAGGAAGGGTGTGTGGGGTGAGGATGGCCATGGGCCCAGCAGAGTGGTCTCTGTGCCCCTGTGCAGGTGATCTGCCCCATTGCCTACTGCAGCATCGTGTACTGGATGACAGGCCAGCCCCCCGAGGCCACGCGCTTCCTCCTCTTCTCCGCCCTGGCCACCGCCACGGCCCTGGTGGCCCAGTCCCTCGGGCTTCTCATCGGAGCTGCTTCCACCTCCCTGCAGGTCAGATGGGGCTTTGCCTGTTTCCTGGAGACAGGAGGGTTGCAAGGGGTCCCAAGAGAATTTGGGGTGGAGGGATGTGCTGCCCAAGGGCGGCTCACCCGCAGGCAGGGACTTGACACCCAGTGGCTCTGCTCCCCAGGTGGCCACCTTTGTGGGACCCGTCACTGCCATCCCTGTCCTGCTCTTCTCGGGCTTCTTTGTCAGCTTCAAGACCATCCCCACCTACCTGCAGTGGAGCTCCTACGTCTCCTATGTCAGGTGGGATGCCACGCTCTGCCCAGAGCTCCCTGTCCTGGGTTCCCATGGGGCTCACAGTGACTCTTGGGGTGTGCTCTGCCCTAGGTATGGCTTCGAGGGCGTCATCCTCACCATCTACGCCATGGAGCGCGAGGACCTGGAGTGCCTCGAGGACTTCTGCCCTTTCCAAAAGCCCATCAAGATCCTGCAGGAGCTGGATGTGGAGGAGGCCAAGCTCTACCTGGACTTCCTCATCCTGGGCATCTTCTTCGTCATCCTGCGGCTCCTGGCTTACCTGGTGCTCAGGTACAAAGTCAAGTCAGAGAGATAAAGGGGCCATGTGGCCCCGGTGCCGTTCCCGGGCCTGGCCTGCTGTGAGAGACGTTCTGCAGATGGACACGGTGCTCCTGGCAGGGCACGGACCATGGTGGGGGCACCGGCGGGGACCAGCCAGGCCTGGCTCAGTCGAGAAGGGTTTTGAGACATCTCGGAACTGTTTTAACCTTTCCACACACACTCTTCATTGCAAGACGTTTTGTACAGCCCTGGCATGTGCCACCCTCTCTGTCCCGGGACTGCTGAACCCCATGGAGGCTGGGTCCCCTCTTGTCACCCCTGGGACACCAGGGATGCTCTGAGGAGGTGGCTGTGCTGAGCAAGGCTGAGAGGAGACGATGCTCCAGGCAGGGGGGAGCAGGGCTGGAGCTGGGAGGAGAGAGCAGCACATGGCCCCACTCCTCATCCTGGCTGGCACCACGTGAGACCATGCTGAGAGGAGCCCAAGGATGCAATGGGCCAAGCTGCACAATGCTTTAGTGTTTCCTGTAGCCACAGAGACTGCTGCATCTCCTTTTTCCTTCAGCACAAGTCTTCCCTCTTTTTTTCTTTTTATTCTAGTTTTTCTTTCCTTTTCCCCCCCCCCCCCAAACCCCACTGCATTCCAGAGGGGAAAGGGAGCCAGCAAGCAGAGAAGGACTTGGGGCTCTGTCTCAGATTTCTGCTCTGGTGCCATCCTCAAAGATGGGATCTTCAAACCTGGCAGAGTCTGCAGGAATAGGACAGTAATCTCAGACCTTGGGGAGTCTCCTGTTCAGCCCCTGTTGTCTTTGGAGTCCGAGACAAGAGAGTCTGAACCAAATCAGCCAACATGGAGAGAATTGACTGCTCTCTTCAAGTGCTTGCATGGAGCAAGGAAGATTTAGGTTCCCACACCTTGCCAGTGCCGGGCAGCCTAAAAACAGGGCTGGGCTCAGCTTGGCCATCACTGGAGCCTCCACTGCAGGAGAAGAGCTGGCCCTGAGCCCTTCCCTTGCAACTTCTCTTCCCCCGGCACAACTGTGGCTGTCTCAGCAGGACAGGGCGGACGAGCCTCGCTCAGCACTGGCTGTGCAAGGAGAGGGTGCCAGGGACACCCAGCCTTGTCACAGTGCCAGCCTCCCAGGGTGACACTGTGCAGAAGGGAGTCCCAGCAGTGCCTGAACTGGAAACCAGGTGAGATCTCGGAGCGGTTTGTTTGCAGTGGGTGTGACCTGGACGCTGGGAAGGGCTTTGCACTTTCTGACTGGTATCAGGAAAATGTCCCTTTTGGCAAGTGTCTCTGGTGGCTCCTCCAAAGTCACCTGCCTCTCCACACACCTTGCAGAGGGAAGGTATTTTGGCACCCTGCTGGCTCTCCAAAGGAACTGAGCTGAGCCCAGAGCTGGTGGGGCATCTGCACATGCTGCTGTGCTGGGAACACAACATGCTGCTTTGCTACACAGCACAGGCTCTGTGGGTGTGCTGGCACTGGTGCCACTGGGCTGCACTGGTCACCCACGCACATGGGAACCCACTGGTTTTTAGTGAGCACGGATGTGGGGAAGGCAGTTCTGCCCCACCCTGGCATGCTGGCCCTGGTTCAAGTGCAGCCTGGGAGATGCTGCTGCTGGCACTCTGAGCAGCCAGGGATTGCAGGGCAAATGCCAGGTTTCAGCAAAATCCTGGAGACTGATCTTTGATTTTACTGGCTCGCGTTGGGACTGCCCAGCAAGGTCTGGCTGGCCTGACACTGATGCTGGGCACTCAGCAAAGCTGAGCTTCCCCTGCCTGAAGAGCATCGCTGCAAGGAATGTTTGGCCATGGGGTCTGCTGCACAGAGGGTCTGAAAGCAGGACATACCCTGATGCCCTTTCCATGCTGAGTGCTGGGGTCTTCTGCAAGGGGCTGTTGTCTGACTTACCACTATCCCTCACAAAATTCCCCTCTGCTCCTGGATCTTCCTTCACTGCCAGCCCCGTGCCATGCTCTGCATGGAGCTGTGCCAGCTGGGGGGCTGCAGTGTCCTGGGCATGATGCTGACAACCACAGCCACAGGGGCACGGTGGAGTGGGGAATGGTCCCCATGTCTGCTCTGCCACGAGGTGGATGGGTGAGCAGGGAGCCAGGGGGATGGTGAGGCTGCAGGCTGTCACCCTTCTCCATCTCCTTCTCTGTGGAGCCAAGGGGACTGATGCCCTGCTTCTGACCTGCTCCTGGGCTGGGACTAGTTAGGCTGAGGGTTTTCCCCAGGTGGATACTGAGCTGGCAGGAGGTGCCAGTGGGGCAGCTCTGCACAGCTCCTGCCTGCTCCCTGGCATTTGGGGCTCTCATGATGGGTCCTGCTTCCCGTGCACTGGAGGCACCGCCGTCCCCAGCTCTGTGTCCTGCTGCTGCCTGCACTCAGAAGGTACCACCTGGACACGCCTGTGCCATCACTGCTGCTCCCAGGAGGACTAGGACAAGATGGACTAGTGATGGAGTGGAGCAAAGGGGCTGCCAGCAGGCACCTGTGACTGCCACCGCCCGTGTCCCCCACGCACAGGGGTGCTCAGCACAAGGCTGTGTTGAGCAGCCTCTGCTGCTTGCAGAGAAACCCCTTGGGACAGGCTGCCCAAGCTTGGAGGAAGACTGCTGGGGCAGGTAGCTCCTCAGGTGGCTGCTGGGACCAGCCTGACTGGGATGGGGCAGCTGGAGCACCCTCAGGATCTCCAGGAGAGCTCTGCACAGCCTGGGCCTCTTGCACTGGTGAGTCACTGTGTCCCAGCTGAGCAGGGACATGGCCACTGCAGGGCAGAGGGCCAGGACAACGCCTGGAGCTGGAGGATGGCTGTGTCCCCAAGCTGGGCAAGGACACTGGGGAGTGGGGGTGATGGGGCAGGCACCCCTCATCCCCAGGGCAGCAGGAGGCACGTGAATGTGTTGGTACGAAGGGGCTGTGATGAGTGAGGGATCTGGGCACTCTGTAGCCAGAGACAAAGGCACCTTCAGTGCTGCCTGAGGAGTGAACCGAGCCAAGGTCCCTTCCCTCTCTGCAAGGACAATCCCAGAGATGGTGGAAGGCACAGGGAAATGCAAAGGGAAGAAGCCTGTTTGCACTGAGCCCCCAGGCTGGTGTGGCTGGGCTGAGCACCCAGGTTTTATTGCCCCTCTGCTGCCTGGGTGGGCACTGCCCTGCAGGAGCAGGGCAGGAGGGGTTGTCTCTGCCCTGGCATGGCAGAGGGACGGGGTGCAGCCATCCTGCTCCAGGGGGCACTTGGTGGAGCAGCAAGGATGCACTTTATCGGAGCAGGGAAGGGGAGCCATGGATGCTCCAGGCTGCAGGAATCCCACGAGAGAACGCGTCTGGATAATCATGAGGAGTGTGATGGAGGAGAGCAGGCTTCTTCCCCCACAACTCCTCTCCTCTCCTGCCCCTGCCTTCCCTTGTGATGCACTTTGAGTGGATGAGGATAGAGTTCAAGCTGTGGCTCCAGCTTCCCGGGAACCAAAAACTGCTTCAGCACCTTCAGCCCACAGGCACAGCTGCACCAGGTTCTGCCTCTCCCGGGTGCTGTGGGTGCGGGCAGGCAGGGGGATGCCACTCACCTCCATGCATGGCCAGGCCACCTTTGTCACACGCACAAGAAGAGCAATTGCATCATCACCCGGCTGAGGTTTGCTGGAGGGGAGACTGGGCTAGAACAGGGAGGAGATGGGGCTTCTCCCAGGGTTTCACCCCTCTCCCAAATCAGGCAATAAAACAGTGTTTCCTTCTCACTGTGTGTGGACACCATTTGTCCTGTCCTTCTGCCACGGGCAGCCTTGTGGCTGCCTGGGATCTCTGTGTCCTTTCCATGCTGGACCCTGTGGTTTTCCAGCCTTTGCTGTGCCAACACGTGCACTACGGGCTGTACAGTGGGGTGCAGGATGTGTGATACAGCAGTGGGGGACATGCAGAGAGGTGCAGCCATTGCAACCCACATTTCCACGTCACCACAGGTGGGAACTGCATTTCCCCTGGACAGTTTGCCAAAATAAGATGCAGGTAACAGCTCAAAGGCCGAGGGAGGGTATCTCTGCTGTGACAGCTGGTCTGGGTGGTGTTTGCCTGGGTCCTTCTGCCTTGCTGGGAGGAGGCTGCCAAGCAGGACCAGGGCACTGCTGCCCACAGCTGCAGCCTGGCAGGAACCAGGCAGGGTGGAGGTGAGGCCCTGGGCTCTCCAGGCTGGGCTGCACACGCAGGTAAGTGCCCCGCAGGGACGGGGTGCCAGGTCCCAGCTTGGTGCTGGCGCTCACCAGTGTCCAGAGGGTCCCAGGAGCTCTTGGGCAGGAGGAGACGTTGTGGTTTATGTCGGTGTTTCTGAGATGCCAGCTGTACTCGTTGGATTTCACACATCAATAAAACTTATATTTATAGTGTACTGCCTGGTTGTCTCACATTCCTGAGCATCTCAAGGGAACACGGGTGAGGGGAAGTTGGTGTGCCCAGGTACAGGGTGTGAGGGGATGCCGCGGGGGGGTAGTGTCTGGGTATTTGGGGTGCAAGCATCGGTATCCCAGGTGTGACCCCTCGGTCCCAGTGCTGCTGGGCTGGGCTGGCACTTCCCAGGGACTGACCAGGGGGGATGTGGCCACACTGGCACGGCAGTCCCTCGTCTCATCAGCAGCACAGCAGATCTGCAAGCAGCGAGAGGGTAGGTATAGGGTTGTCTGTGTGTCTGTGTGTGTGTGTGCATCACGTGTGCTACACAGCCAGGAAAAACCCGGCTGTGCTGAGGTCCGGCTTCCCCCAGCTCCTCTTCCTGCTGCTGCTGTTTTATTCCGTGTGAGAGGGGGGCAGCCGAGCTCGGCGGGATTCGCTCCGGAGCAGAACCCACCCTCTCCGGCTCCAGCTGCGCAGCCGGCACACAGCTGGGGGCGCAGAGCCGCCAGATGTGGCGGGAGGAAACCCCGGCGTGCCGCACATCTGGAAGCACCCCTGGCCCCCCAGCCCGTGCTCGGGGTGCCGGTGTGTCCCCCCCGGTCGCTGTCCCGTCCTGCCGGGGGCGAGACGGGGCGGGATGGGTCGGGATGAGGTAGGACGGGGCGGGATGGGACGGGATGGGTCGGGATGATGTAGGACCGGTCGGGACGGGAAGGGACGGGGCGGGACGGGACGGTACGGGACGGGATGAGAGAGGACGGGGCGGGACAGGATGGGATGGGGCGGGACGGGGCGGGATGAGGTAGGACGGGGCAGGACGGGGCGGGATGAGGTAGGACGGGGCGGGATGGCGTCGCAGGAAGTGGGAGCCGCGGCAGAGCCGGGAGCAGCCCCGGGGCTGTGCCCACCGAGCTGGGCACGCTGGCTGTGAGCACGGGACCTGCGGCATGGAGGTAACCCCGGGCTGGGGGAACTCGGAGCTGTGCTCGGCGCTGCCCGGCGCTCCGTGTCCCCGCAGCGACACAGGGGCGCTGACACAGGGGCAGGGAGAGAGGGGTCCGTGCGGCAGGGAGGTCCCGGGGGTCCCTGGAGGGGGTCGGTGCCAGCCAGGGGCTCTCTCTGCTCGGCAATGGGGCTGGGAACGGGGCACGGCACACTCCGGGGTCTGCTGGCTGCACAGGCATCGAGACAGGGCAGCCCGGTTCAAGGTCAGCCCGGCTGGCCCTGTCCCTGTTCTGTCCCTGTTCTGTCCCTCTCCCTGTTCAACCCCTGTCCCTGTTCTGCCCCATCCCCGTTCTGCCCCTATCCCTGTTCTGCCCCATCCCTGTTCTGCCCCATCCCTGTTCTGCCCCTGTCCCTGTTCTGCCCCATCCCTGTTCTGCCCCTGTCCCTGTTCTGCCCCTGTCCCTGTTCTGTCCCCATCCCTGTTCTGCCCCATCCCTGTTCTGTCCCTGTCGCTGTTCTGCCCCATCCCTGTTCTGTCTATGTCCCTGTTCTGCCCCAGCCCCTGTAGTGCCTCTGCCCCTGTGTCAGTTTCTCCATCTGGACACCACGAGGAGGGGCTGTGAAAAGCCCGGGCTGTGGGAGGTGTGAGCCCAGCCGCCGCTGTTCGTGTCCCTTCCTGCCTGCTGGGGTTTGCTTACACCCTCTCCCCTGCTGTGCCTCAGTTTCTCAGGATGTTGTGGGCTGTGAGCACAACCCGTGCTCCTGGAGGATCACCCTGCTGAGCCGGGGTGGGAGCCTGAGTCAGCACCAGCACAGCCGGTTCTGCCGGACTGGACCCTAGTGGGGCAGGTAAGGCTGGGCAGGGCACTGCTGCACCACAGCCCGTCCTCCTCTGCCCACGTGGCACAGCTGCTGAGCCCCTCACCCACCTGTGGACATCCCCTCTCTTTCAGGTGAGGATGTCCCGGGCCATGCAGTGCCAGAGCTGTCTGCACTGGGGCAGCTGGGTGCAGCTGCAGAGATCCCTGTCCCCGAGCAGAGGCACCAGGGGTGTCCATGTGTGTGCTGCTTCAGTGCCAGGTGAGATGGGCTCTGTGCCTGTGGGAATGTGCCCCAGCTCTGTCCTGCTCCCAGGGAAGCCTGTCCCTGTTGGACATCCCTCCACAGCTGTGCACTCTGTGGGTCACCCAGCAAGGTGTGAAGCCAGTGGGTTGGGTGGGCTTAGTGTTGGTGGACTGGAGAAGTCCATTCCTGACTATGTGTGTTTTTCTTCCCCTTCAGGCACTGCAGGCAGCTGCTTCCTCAGGAAGATCCTTCGCACCAGCAGCATCTCCCTCCCCAGGTATGGTGCCACAGGGCCTGGGGCTGTTCACCACAGGACCTGGGTGGCTGAGGTGGCTGCCTTGGGACCAGCGGGGCTCTGTGGGCAGAAACACTGCTTTGCTTCCACCTAGAAAAGCACCCAGACCCAACTCCCTGCCTGCTCTGCATTCAGCCCAACTCCTGTGCCTCGCTGTGGGTTTGCTGGGGATGCACAACACATGCCTTGCTGACCTGCCTTGTGTTCCCAGCCGTGCCTGTGCCCTGGCCCTGCACTCTCCCTTGGTGTGGGGGAAGGAAGGGGTGAGCTAGCTCCACTCAGCACTGTGATCTGCCCACCCTGCCCCAGACAGGGCTTGGAGCCCTCCTTGTGACACTCTCCCTCTCTTGCAGGGGCTATGTTGTCCACCAGGGAGGGTCTGGGGAGAATTCTGTCCAGCCCAGCTCCTCTCGCCACAGTCAGTCCCAGCTGAGGAACGTGGCCTCTTCTGGTAAGCTTGCAGCCCTGCACTGGATGGAGGGTCCTACACAGTGGGTTGGGGGCAGCTGCAGCAAGAAGTGGGTGCTGTCCCCTCTCTGCAGCCACCTCGTTGCAGTGGTTTGAGGTAGGTAACTTCCTCAGTCCCCTGCCCTTGTCTTGTTAAGCACCCTCCTCTTCCCAGGTGCCATCAAGAAACACCAGAAGAGCCTGTCTGCATGGTTCAGCCACCAGCCCAATGAGGAGAGGCAGTTCGGCCCTTCCTTCTCTATGGATGCAGTCCATGTGGACCCAGTGATCCGGGAGAGCTCCCTGGAGGAGATTCTGAAGCCCTCACCTGACCTAACCATCCAGGAGCAGCTCCAGCAGCCCTGCAGGCAGGTTATCAGCCTCCACAACCTTTTCGACGTGGACGCCTGCGGGCGGCAGGTGAGGAACGTGGTGCTGTATGGCACTGTGGGCACGGGGAAGAGCACCCTCATCAAGAAGATGGTGGTGGACTGGTGCCACGGCCGCCTGCCCCGCTTCGAGCTGGTCATCCCCTTCTCCTGCGAGGACCTGTCCCACAGCCATGCCCCCATCTCCCTGCGGCGCCTCATAACCAAGAAGTACCAGCACCTCCGGGACGTGGTGCCCGTGCTGGGCGCTTCCAACCTCAAGGTGCTCTTCATCCTCAATGGCCTGGAGCGCCTCAACCTGGACTTCCGTCTGGCTGGCACGGAGCTGTGCTGTGACCCCAGCGAGCCCGTGCCTCCCTCTGCCATCGTGGTCAACCTGCTGAGAAAATACCTCTTGCCCGAGGTCAGTGTCCCCCTCCAGCTCCTTCATGCTGGAGAAAAGCTGGGGGTGGGCCCTGAAGCATCATAGACACGGTTGTTGGGATAATTAAGTCCAGTCTGGCTAGGAATGAACAGGCAGTTCCTGGGCCAAGGTGACCTTATGTCACTGTTACTGGGTGGTCTCTGTGGGAACTTTGGGGAGGCCTGGTAAGGTAATAAAGGCAATCTGTTAGGCTGTGGTCTCCCAGATTCCATCCATGTCTAGCAGGGGATGGGCAAAGTTCTTCTGTCCCCTCTGCCTGAGCCAGATTTCATCCCGAGCCCTTTGGGCAGCAGCGTCTTGAACTGGGTGGGGTGACCCTTGTGCACCTCTGCGTGGGTCATGCACCCTGCTGGGCCCCTGCAGGCTCAGCCAGCCCTCTGCTTGCAGGCCAGCATCATCGTCACCACGCGCCCGTCGGCCGTGCGCCGCATCCCCGCCAAGTACGTGGGGCGCTACGCCGAGATCTGCGGCTTCTCCGACACCAACCTGCAGAAGCTCTACTTCCAGATGCGCCTCAGCCAGCCCGGCTGCAGCGGGGAGGGCAGCAGGGAGGGCAGCTCGGCCGAGCAGGAGAACCTCGTGGAGATGTTGTCGAGGAACTTGGAGCGCCACAACCAGATAACGGCTGCCTGCTTCCTGCCCTCCTACTGCTGGCTGGTGTGCACCACGCTGCACTTCCTCTACTTCACCAGGACCGTGCCCCCCACCCAGACCCTGACTGGCATCTACACCAGTTTCCTGAGGCTCAACTTCAGTGGGGAGGTGCTGGACAGCACCGACCCCACCAACATCTCCATGATGAAGTACGTGGCCAAGACGGTGGGCAAGCTGGCCTACCAAGGGGTGATGTCCCGCAAGACCTGCTTCTCAGAAGATGACCTGCAGCAGTGCTTTGAGGTGGAGATGAAGACTGAAAGTGAGCTCAACCTCCTGGAGGTTTTCCGCAGCGACGTCTTCCGCTTCTTCCTCAGCCCGTGCGTGCAGCCAGGCAAGGAGCACACCTTTGTCTTCACCATCCCTGCCATGCAGGAGTACCTGGCAGCCCTGTACGTGGTGCTGGGCGAGAAGAAGACCCTGGCACAGAGGGTGGGGAAGGAGCTGTCGGAGGTCATTGGGAGGGTGAGCGAGGACGTGGCTGTGGTCGTGAACATCATCTCCAAGGTGCTGCCCCTGCGGTTCCTGCCCGTGCTCTTCAACCTCCTCAAAATCTTCCCCCGCTACTTCTCCCGGCTGAGCGGCAAGGAGCGCGATGCCATTGCCCACACCATGGCAGAGGAGCTCTTCAAGGAGGAGGACTACTACAATGATGATGTCTTGGACCAGATCAACTCCAGCATCCTGGGCGTGGAGGGCCCCATGCGCCACCCCGACGAGGCCCCCGACGACGAGGTCTTCGAGCTCTTCCCCATCTTCATGGGCGGGATCCTGTCCCGCCGGAACCGCGCCATCCTGGAGCAGCTGGGCTGCTCCATCAAGAACCTGGCAGCCTTTGAGATCGCAAAGGCCATGAAGAAGACGGTCATCAGGAAGAGCCACAAGGGCCTGCCCCCCTCGGAGCTGATGGACTACCTGTTCTTCCTGCACGAGTTCCAGAACGAGCGCTTCACGGCCGAGGCCGTCCGCTCCCTCCGCACTATCAGCCTCACGTCTGTCAAGATGACCCCCCTCAAGTGCTCCGTGCTGGCGTCTGTCATGAGCACCACATGCCACGAGGTGGAGGAGCTCAACCTGACCTCCTGCAACCTGGACAGCAGCAGCCTGAGGACCCTCTTCCCTGTCCTGCTGCGGTGCAAAGCTCTCCAGTGAGTACCACCTTCTCCTGCCTTTGGGCACTGCTCAAAAACCGGGCTCTGCCTCACCTCTGCCCATCACAGGGATGCACTGGGAGCCTGGCCATGGAAAAAGTAGGGCAGGGCGTGCCTGCCCTTGTTTATCCTCAGTGCAGACCTAGGGAACTACAGCTTCCAACATGCAACGCTCCATGAGCAGCCTTGCCGGGGCACTGCATGCTGGGATTTGCAGTCCCGGCTCATCCTCCCGCAGGAATTTTTGGGCAGCTCCCAGCAGCTGGTACAGGCTGTGCTGCCAGCTGTCCTGGCAGCCCCGGGTCCCTCCCCGGAGCCACCCAGCATCCCCGTGTCGCTAGGTCTGGGGGGAGCTGGTCATCCCGAAAGTGTGAGTCTGAGCTGTGCAGGTGTTTCCACAATTGTTCCAGAACATTTGTGGAACTGCAGGTCTTCCTGCCGCCCAGGTGGTGGCGAGACGTGCTCAGCAGAGTTGGACTGAGCTCTGCAGCTGGGCTGTGCCGCACTTCCTTCCTCCAGATGCTCAGGAGGGCTTGGCAGAGTCCTGATCTCTCCTCAGACCTTCACCCACCCTGAAGACCCCACACCCCCTTCCCCTGCCCTGCTCCTGCTGGCACTGGCTCTGCTGGCTGATGCTCCAGTGTGGGATCAGTGTGCTCCCTTTGGGGAGGAAACCTGGCGTGGCCTCGTTTGGGGAGCCCAAGTAGGACGGTGATGGGGAGGGCCAGGGAAAATGGAGAGGGCAGGGTTGCCAGGCGCGCAAGGAACAGGCATTTCGGTCCTGCCACCCCTGTGCCTTGCTCTGCCTCAGCCTGCAGCTCAACAGCCTGGGCTCCGACGCCTGCAAGGAGATCCGTGACCTGCTCCTGCACGACAAGTGCGTGGTGAGCAGCCTGCGGTGAGTACTGCCCCGTCCCTGCATGGCACCGTCCCTGCTGCCCACCACACGGCATTCCCTGAGCTCCCGTGTCCACAGGCTGGCCAACAACCCCGTGGGCGAGCAGGGGGCTCAGTTCCTGGCCGAGGCGCTGGCGGGGAACCGCTCGCTGACCCACCTGTCCCTGCTGCACACGGCGCTGGGCGACCGCGGCGCCGAGGCCATCGCCCAGCACCTGGCCCACAACCAGCACCTGCAGGAGCTCAACCTGGGCTACAACTCCCTCACAGACACGGCTGCCCTGCGTGTGGTGGAGGTGGCCAAAAAGCACGAGGCGCTGGACAAAGTGCAGTGAGTTCACTCTGCCCCGTCTCGTCCTTTTTGCTGGTGGTACCTCCGAGCCAGCACCCCTGTCCTGCCTGCCTCTGTTCTGCCCCCCACCCCTCACAGTGCCTCCTGCTCCCTTCCCCAGCCTGTACTTCAACGACATCAGCGAGGATGGCAAACGGGCACTGCACAGCCTGCGCATGGACCGCGATGGCGTCAGGGCTCTGGTGTTCCTCACGGCGGGCACCGACGTCTCCGATTACTGGTCCCACATCCTGAACGTGGTGCAGAGGAACCTGCCCTTCTGGGACCGGGACCGGGTCCGGCAGCACCTCGCCCTCCTCCTGCAGGACCTGGAGAGCAGCCGCAGCCAGACTGCCAACCCCTGGAGGAAAGCCAAGTTCCTGCGAGTCGAGAGCGAGGTCAAGAAGATGCTGGGGAAGCTGCAGGACGGGACCCTCTGAGCTGCTGCCCACCCACCCACCGGCCAGGGAGGAGCAGTGCAGTGTGCCCCTGCCCCCTGTGCCCTCATCCACATGGAGATACTGAGTGGATGGGTGCTGTCCAAGATGCTGGGTATGTGGGGCTCAGCCCTCATCCTCAGGCAAGGCTGAAGTGTGGGAATGGTACAGAGACCAGGCCAGAAGCAAATGGGACTTGTTCTTCTGGGCTTGTGGAAGCCCAGCCCCTGCACCCTGGCCACAGCAGTGGCAGAGGGCAGGGCTCAGGCTTGTTTGTGAATCCTTTAGGAGCATTAAAGTGCACCACTTTGTTTCCAGGACTCGATCTCCTCTTCAGGCTCTTCCTGGGGAGGAATGTGGGAGCTGCTGGTGCAGCATCTGGAGTGGAGGGCTCTGCCCATTCCCCATCTCACAGGGTTAGCGTGGAGCAGCCCACTTCTGCTCCAGCCCATGCTGGGGAAACTGGTTGGTTTTGCCCTCTGTGTGTTCCCCTGGAAGCTGGGTCACCAGGAGCTGCATGTCCCATGGTGCTGGTCCCTGGTCCCTGCTCCCAGCTCAGGCTGGCAGTGCCCTGGGGTTGGGAGGGCAGGGGAGACGTCGGGGCTGTTTAACTATTAAACCTGGGGCGTCTTGGGAGAGGCGGGGACACTTCCCTGCCACTTCACCCTGTACCTTGCTCCCTCCCGCATTCCCTGCAGCCATGAAGCAAACAAAAGGTATGTGCTGGGGCAGTGGGGCTGCATCCTGTGGAGACCCTTCCCCACACTCGTGTCTCCAGGCACTGCTTCCACATGGAGCAAGACAATGTCAGAGTCTGGGCAGGCCATGGGAAGGAGCTAGAGGCATGCAGGAAGATGCAGATGGACATAGTGGGGATGCTGGGGAGGAATCCCCTCTCCCTGGGCTGGGGTTCCTTGTGCTGGAGGAGGTGGGGAGGGGTTTTATGGGAAGGCCTCTGTTTCCACCTCCTGGTAACAGCCGGCTTTCTGGGGTCCTGGTGCCCCTTCTCATCCCTCACTCAAGAGCCCTGTAAGCCCCCAGGACTGAGCTCCATCTGCCTGGCCCCACTTTGCCCCCGGTGCTGCAGGATCCTGCTGGGCTGGGCAGTGAGTGCCCATTGGACCTGGGAATGCAGGACAACAGTGGTGATGGGGCCAAGGCACAAGCTGTGCCAGGGGCCAGAGGGGCTTGGGAGGGGCTGTGTGGGCTTGGAAAACCCCCTCAACCTGGCCTGGCAGGCTCAGCCTGCGAAGGGACAAGCCCTGAGTGTTCAAGAGCATGGGGTCTGCTCCCAGCCCACCACCTCCTGCACTGACCTCTCCTCTCCCTCTGCAGGGCTCAAGGGGGACAAGACATCCATCATGTAAGTTCTGAGCTCCCCTTGGCCAGGGGGCTTTCTGGGGCTCATGGCCCCACAGCTGGGCTGTGCTGGGGCACATCTCAGCTGAGATGGGGTGGGTCACAGCTGCCAATCCCACCTGCCTGCCCCAGGAAGCTCTTCCCTGAGTTGTGAGCTCAGGAGAGTTGTGGAGGCTGATCCGAGAGGGAGATCCCCTCCTGGCTTTCCCCAAGGAAGGGGAGGCACAGGAGCTGTCACTCAGCTGGCCCTCTCTGTGAGGAAGAGGCTCCCCAAGACTGGGAAAGGCAGGGGGAGGCCACGATGCTGCGCTAATGTGGCCTCTCCTGCCCCTTTATCATTTCAGAAAATTTGAATTTAACCCCAAAGCTGGGATCGACAACCCTGCCTTGACACTGACTGAGGACACGGGTAAATAAACACCCTCCTCTCCCAAGCTGTCCTTGTGTCTGTGGCATCTGGGCATTGCTGGAGTCCTGAGCTCTCTCTCACACTGGAGGGCTGTGGGAGGTGAACATATAAGCCCAGGATGGGGTAAAGAACTTGTGTTAGGACCCCCTGCTCATGGGCTGTACCCCCTCCACAGATGCTGAGGGCATGGGGGAGCCCCGTTTCTACCTCCTGACCAAGGAGAGCACGGAGACCTTCGGGTTCTGCCTCCACGAGGAGCTGAGCTGCCCGGGGCACGTCATCCGGCAGATTGAGCTGGGGGGGGTGGCCCAGCGCAGGGGGCTGCAGGACGGGGACAGGCTCCTCCAGGTCAATGGCCACTTCGTGGACCACATGGACCACCAGAGGGTAAGCTGGGAGCACCCCGGCGCCAGGGGCATGACCCTGATCCCACCCCATCCACAGGGTGCCTGCCCAGGGTTCACAGCCTGGGTCCTTCCAGGTGGTGCAGAGGATCAAGGCCAGTGGGAACCAGGTCCTGCTGGCAGTGCTGGACGGTGACTCCTACGAAGCTGCCAAGTCCCTGGGCAGGGACCTGTCCCAGATGCTGCCAGCTGACATCCACCCACGCCTCTGCCACGTCACGAGGGACAAGAGCGGCTTTGGCTTCAGTGTGTCGTGTCCAGAAGGTAAAGCAGGCAGGGGGATGCTGGCACTGTGAGCCCCCCCATACAGCACCCCATGCCTCTGTGCCTGCAGAGCACTGTCCCTGCTGCCCACCACGTGCCTGGGCATTCCCTGGGCTCCTGGCTGGTGAATAACCCCAGATCTCCTCCGTGCAGGCACCAAGGGCACCTTCCAGCTGTTGGTGAGGCAGGATGGGCCAGCGGACAGAGCAGGGGTGCCAGCAGGCTCCTGGCTCCTGGAGCTGAACGGGGACAGCGTGAAGAGCTACTCACACACTCAGCTCACCAAAAAGGTGCCTGTTCGTGGTGTGGGTGGGTGAGGAGTGGGGCTGAGAGCATCACTGAGTGCCCTGTGCTCCCCACCCAGCTCAAGCAGAGTGGCAGCAAGGTGACACTGCTGGTGGCATCCAGTGCTGTGGAGGAGTTCTACCGCCTGCGGGGTCTGCGGGTCACGGCCGCCCTGGCAGACCCCGCCTGGCTCCCCTTCAAGGCGCGGGAGCTGCACATAGTGAAGGGTCCGGCTGGCTACGGGTTTCTGCTCAAGGAGGATGACTGCAGCTCAGGGGGCATAGGTGAGGGGGCCGAGGGGGATGGTCTGTGCCTGAGCAAGGCATGTCTGGGGGTCAGGGAGAGCTGCCAGCCCTGTCCCCACCTGCACACGGGGGGTCAGCGGTGCCAGTTCCCCTCTGACTGAGGGTCCCTGGAGCATCTCCCCACCCTCCCTCTGCCCTCACCGTGCCAGGGCAGTTCCTGTGGGATGTGGATGTGGGGCTGCCGGCCGAGCAGGCAGGGATGAAGGATGGGGACCGTGTCCTGGCTGTGAATGGGGAGAGCATCGAGGGGCTGGACCACGAGCAGACTGTGCAGAGGATCCGTGCCCATGAGGACCAGGTGACGCTGCTGGTCATCGACCCCGCTGGAGATGAGTTCTACCACTCGGTAGGTTTTGGGGACCCAGCGTGATGCTGCCCTGGCTGGGGAGCCCTGGGGTGCTGTGAGGTTGGATGGTGGGATGGGTGATGTCCTCTGGCTGTGCAGCACCAGGAGCTGGCTGTCCATCCCTCTTCTGCACTTCCAGATCGGGCTGTCCCCTCTGCAGTTCTTTGAGGACAGTGACCCTGCCTCAGGCTCCTGCACACCCTCTCTCAGTGGCTCCCCTGGACTCTCTCATGTGGAGGTGGGACCAAAGGGACCTGTCTCCTGGCTGGTGGCTGCTGCCAACAGTATAGAGCTCGTACAGGTAATTCCTCTCACCGCACCCTCAGGGCAGAGCTGCTCACAGCCAGGCACTGCTCTGAGTCCTGCCACCTCCTGCTCTGCCCTTCCTAATATTTCCCTGGCACCTGTGGCACTGGCAGGAGGGAGCCAGGCAGAAAGACCCCTCCAACCTGCCCATGGGGTGAGGGGTGAATGTGGCGGGGTGGGTGTACATGTGCTGCCACAATGTCCCCGCTGTGACCCTGCAGAGTCCACGCCAGGAGGAGCAGAAGAGGCTGTGCCAGTCATTTTAGTGGCCCAGGAGCCTCTGGACAGGCTTTCTCAAGCAGCACCTCCACCCACGCCACGTCCAGCCCATCGGTGCCCCTCGGACCACAGCATGGACCTTGCACACACAGCTCCTGTGTCTGTGCCCGTGACGGGGCTCACGGCATGACACCTCCCAGAGACTCACCTCTGCTGAGGGACGTGGCTCCCAGCTCTTGCTGACCATGGTGGCAGCATCTTGAAGACAGAACCTGTGTCTTTGCCAGCCCAGCTGCCTCCAGGGATTTCTGGGCGCTGCCAAGGCACTGCCCTCCACACCAGGACTCAGGGGACTGGGCAACCTGAAGCCTGGCTCAGCCCAGGGCTGGCCTTCAGGCTGCTGTGTGAAGGGGAAAAGGAGCAATGGAGGCCAGCGGGGTGCTGGAGGAACACCCCATCTCTCAGATCTGCCCCTGCATGGACATTTCTTGTGCTCTGCTCGTGCTCCCTGTGAACCTGTGGGCAGTGAGTGTCCACCACCCAGCACAGCACTGTTCCTGCACTGTTCCTGCATCGCCCCTTTGGGCTGTGATTAAAGGACAGATCCACACTGAAGCTCTGTGTGGGTGATGTTATGGAGAGGATCGTGATTGTGACAGGACCCATCTTCTCCCAGAGAGCCTGGGGCAGCTCTGGGAGCTGGGCAGTTGGTGTGGATGTGGGAAGCTCTCCAGGTGTCTTGGCAGGGAGGTAAGGACTGAGAGCCATCCTGGGAACCCCAGGGCACTCCATCTCCAGGGTCTTGAGGCCAGACTCCTGTAGGCACTCCTTGTGCTCCTTGGCAATGGTTGTTCCTGAGGGTTCTCCTTGCAGGTGACACATGTGGGACATCCATTAATGCACACAGTGCTGGGGGAGGGATCCCAGGAGGGGGAAGTTTTACCTCTCTGTCAAGGAGGGATCCCAGAAGGGGGAAGTTTTACCTCTCTGCTGAGCATAGGAGAGTGAAAACGAGCAGGGGAGTTTTGCATGTGGCCAAGACCGCAAACCTCTGGCTGAGGTTTTACCTCTGCTAAAACAGGGCCCTGCTCGAGCTGAGCGGAAATGGAGGCGATGGCAGGGAAGTTTCTGTGCCTCTGTGGTGTCCTCTGAGCTGAGTGCAGGACTCTGTGTCCAGAGCCTTTGGGTGCTCACAGCACAGGCAGGGTCCAGAACAGTCAAGGGAGAGGTGGGATAAGCTTGGCTGGCTGCCCCAAGGTGTAGGATCCCTGTCCCATTGCACCTTCCCAGCAGGAGAAAAATCCCAAGCAAAAGCAACCTTTGCTTGAAGTCTCACACACCAGAGCCCTGACTTGGAGTGAATCATGCCCAGAGAAGCAGATAGTTAGGAATGCAATTGCTCAAGCATGTTCCCTGATCTCTTTGGACCAGAGCCACGGTGATTTTTGTAATTTGGCTCTAACAAAGCTGGTGTTGCCCTCCCCAGCTCTCTCCCCAGGTACTTGTGGTATCCTGGAGCTGGCCAGGGCACCCGCCGGTGGTCAATCCGGCTTGACTATTAGCCAGAACCCATTAGCACCTAATGGGAAAAGCCTCAGGAACACGGCCTCAATAAACGTTGACATATTTGAGGTCAATATAATCCTTAGGAAAATTTGCCCAGGTAATTAAAGCCAGACAAGGAGTGGCCTGTCCCAGAAGTGTTCACCAAGCTTTACCAAAGGCAATAGAATAAAGACAGGGAGTTTTAAAACCAGCCCATGGCAGGCTCCCTTGTTGTATGTTGAGCTGCTTCCTGCTCATCTGACTCCTCATTGAGCGGGTGCTGCAGGGGAAGAAAACCCCCGTGTCAGGGGGTGTTGGACCCACAGGCTGAGGCTGTGCTGCCCAACCCCAGGCTTGAGTTTAGGGTGTTCGTGCTCCCCAAACTGCAGCACTTGCTGTTTCCCTCAGCCCCTTCCCCCAGCCCTGTGCGGCACCAACCACAGCAGCTTTTTCGCAGAGGACGAGTCCTTCTGCCTGGAAAAGGAGATGAAAAGAGGATCTGAAGGCAGCAAAGAAACAGAACTGAACCAACTTCCGAGCCTGTGTCGTAGTTTTTTTTGAAAGTTTGGTGTCAAGAGCTCTGACAAGCCCTCTCCATGATCCCCTTATCTCCCCTTGGACCCTTTTCTCCCCCTGGTCCCTTTTTCTCCCCCTGGTCCCTTTTTCTTTCCCTGGTCCCTTTTTCTCTCCCTAGTCTCCTTTTCTCCCCCTGGACCCTTTTCTTCCCTGGTCCCTTTTTCTCTCCCTGGTCCCTTTTCCACTCCCTGGTCCCTTTACTTACCCTGGTCTCTTTTCTCTCCCTGGTCCCCTTTTCACTCCCTGGTCCCTTTTCTTTCCTTGGTCCCCTTTTCTCCCTCTGATTCCTTTTCTCTCCCTGGTCCCCTCTCCTCTCCCTGTTCCTCTGTTTGCTCTCTCTGCCCTGATCCTGCTCCCGTTGGAGGTGGGATGCCAGTGACAGGGGATGCAGCCCTGGTGGGCTCTGCCTTTCCCTGCCCCTGTTCCCATCCCCTCCCCTCTCACCCCATCCCCTCCCCTCCCACCCCATCCCTTTCCATCCCAT